>CM059264.1:30742408-31106568 GCA_030347555.1 Lablab purpureus
CTCTTTGCTCTCATTTTCTTTTAACTTGCAATGCAAACTTATTGTTATTAGGTTGAAAATGAATGTCCAAGAAGCTTCGATGGAAGGCCCGCAAACTTCAATGAAGCATATGATTCTCCATCTGATACCGAGAGTATAGGGGAGGGAAATTCACCTTTAAATAATATGGCAAGTAAAAGATGCCCAATATCTGATATGACCATTTTCAAATACTGCCTTGCGAGCTTGGCTGAGAGATCTCTCATACTTAAGGAAATTGCTTCCTCTGCTTCTGACAAAGAAATTTTAGATTTTGCTAATCGTGTGTCACACTATTCAGGATGTTCGCATCATGGGTGAGTGATTTTTCTTGCAGCAATTATTTTTCAAATTTCATATCATTACAAATTCTTAGCTTAAGATGTTTTGTCCTTGTCAGTTTCAAACATAATAATCGCTTCTGGTATTCATTTTGTCATGTTTTACTACTGGTACTGCATATGAGAACAGTCAACAACCAACTATTTTAATGCTTAAGTTGTTAGGTGAAAGTTTATGAATGACTTTATTATGAGTGCGGGTAGCTCTTTGTATGAGTTAGGTTTTGGGATTGAGTTAGACTTACCAAAAGTTCAAGAAGACAACCTAGCATACAACCCCTGGCAAGAGCCCTTTCAACTTTGTAAGTGTAGGCAGTGTAAAGACCCAATTTTACCGTCTGCTTCAATGCAAACTTCTATATGTAAGAGTTGGAGAGGGGCAGAGATAGCAAGGATCAATGTTCTGGAAAATACATTTTATTCTTGTTCCCTTGTATCTAATTATAGATTCTCTGAGAAACACGTGTTTATTTTCTTAAATGTTTTTTTAGTATAGTTTAGTTCGTCTACTGCAACCACCTAGAACGATTGACAGCTCTAACTACTTGCTTTGTTTATATATTAGAAATCAAATATTAATTGCCAAGAGATTGATAAAAGATGGAACTAATCTCTGGAAGGTGATGTCTCCAAACAATCACCACATTCCTTGGGAGAATGCAGTGTATGAGATTCAAGAGCAATTTATGAAGATTGCTTCTTGCGGTTCAAGGTCTCTCTCACCTCAGGTTTATATCTTTTACTTCTTGAAGGAAAGTTACTGTTATGTTTTATAGAAGTTACTAAATGTTTAAATATCTATTAACTGGTTTCATGAGAGATACTTCGTTCGTAAATCTTTTGCTCATCTGGAGAGTTGTGTAATTATCATTACTGTTAAAATAACTGAGAGAAATGTATAGACTGAATTCTTAATGTGTGAAATAACACATAGAGTAATGTAGAAAATATGGGTGAAGTCCATTACAAGATTATTACAAATAATATCATATCAAATGATATCTAATAATATTTAATAATATCTAAAAATTACGTTGGTTTCTGGTTACCAATACAATAAAATGCCTTAAATACAATATTTTCCGAGTCTTATGCATTCAGGCATTATGACTTATTTTCAAAATATTGCCTTGATGAGCGTAAGTTCATGTGGTAAATCTTGGCCTTTCTTTTCAGGACTAAGTACCACCATTGAAGCCTATTATTCTTACCATTATTTGAAATCTAAACAAATAATAGTAAATAGAAAGAAAAAAACACTATTATTAGTGGTCTGAGTTTTTGAAAGTATCAGTACTGTAGAAAAATTGCTTGCGAAATATCATAGTTTTTGCATTTATTGTAGGACCTAAATCTTCTGAGAAGAATCGCTGGATGTCAAGAGTACCTAACACAAGAGAACTTCGAGAAGTTGTGGTGTTGGTTATACCCTGTGGCATTTACAATATCAAGGGACTGGATAAATCCTATCTGGAATTCCACATCACCTAAGTGGATAGAAGGGTTCATAACCAAGGAAGAAGCAGAAGCTTCACTACAAGGTCCCACAGGATTTCAAGAACCTGGTACCTTTATACTCCGATTTCCTACATCACGAAGCTGGCCACACCCAGATGCCGGTAGCCTAGTTGTCACCTATGTTGGCAGTGACTACAAACTGCACCACAGGCTACTTTCTTTGCATCAGGTTTATGGGTAAGCTTTATTTCTTTTCTTCTTCATAGATAGATTGCTGAATGTCAACTTTGTTGGTCATTCGTAAGACTTGATTAAGATAATATTGAATTATGAAGGCCGAGGTGTTGAGGCCATCTTGAATGCCATTTATGGGGAAGTTGAAGATTTGACCTTAAGAATTATTTATATCTTTCATGCGTTTCTGATAATGTCATAGACTGAGAAAAGTAAAAGGGTTTAGTTTAAGACATGATGTTTTGTTCCTCTTTTGTCTATTTACAATTTCAGACCAAATGATTAAATAATTTGATAACATTCAACTTTGGTCGTACCATGTCTTGTATCAACTCTCTCCAAAGTTTTAAGCTATTGGGTGAAGGCTAATTATTTCTTTTTTCCTCCTACAACATTAATGACTGGTCATGCGATGAATCAACTAATTTAATCCTTCGGTTTGTGCTTGTCCAGGTAGTATATCTAATTGGAATTCATGTCATTGTACTAGTTTTTTTTCTTAACCCAGCTGTTGCTAATGAAAATTAACACATACTCATCATGTACACAGAAATTGAATCAATGTGAGAGAAATGATAGGAGTTACTAAGAAGTGGACTTTAAGTCTAACTCAACTCTACAAAACTGACTGATAAGGTGAAGTTTATATCCCACTTATAAACAGTGAACTTCCTTTATCACTGGTCGATGTGAAATTTCCAACATACCCCTCATGTCGAGAAATGAACATTTATGCCTATTTTGGGGTGGGATTAGATCATTGTAGATGGTCCAACATAAACCCTTAAATAGGTGGCATAATAGCCCTAAACAATTTTGTTAAGATAGACTTAGATGACTCTGATACCATCTTAGCAAGTGGGTTTATGCCTATTTTAGGGAACACTAGAGAAAGTTATGCTTATCAATTGATGATTTAGAAATTGTACATAGTTTATATCTTACTGTTCTTTATTTAATGATCAAATGAGCTCATCTCTTTCTCAAAGTTAGCTTTGTCACAACAGCCTATGTAAATAGTCACAAAGCCATACGCAAACACTTCTCATATATGCTATCCTTTAACTAAAACATCAAATCACATTTCTGTTGTTCTTTAGCTCTGGGGATAAAAGAGTTGACATGAAACCGCTTCAAGATATGCTATTGGCAGAACCTGAGCTGTCTCGATTGGGAAGGTAATTATATAAAGCATTTTCTTATTGTTTCTTATACACTGAATCCTTAACATATCTCAAATATTTACTGTATTTGATTCATCTGCAACTGTTCAGGATAATAAGAAGTCATTAGGCAAACTATAATCGTTGCAAGAATGTGCCTCAACATCCCAGTTAAAGTTGCTTTCAAGGTTGTCTTTGCTAGAAAGACTCAGAAAAGTAGATGGTACTGGGCTGTGAACTATGATAGTATATTTAACAGTTTACTTGTACATTATGGAAAAAAAAATGTTAGGTGTATTATTTTAAACATTAGTGGTTGATGATCTTTATATAAAAGATATCCCCATTCATTTGTATTCAATATCAATCAAAGCATCACTCTTGTGTTGTTGAGTTGGCTTCCACAGGTATCCCTGGCCATTGGTTTTGACCCCTGCTGTATGCCGAAATGTTGTATCCTGCAGAGGTTACAACCATTTGGAACAATGTTTTATATGTAGCTGGGATTGACTAATTGTTACAAAATAAACTTATAAGTAAACTTGTTCTAAATACAAAAAAGGGATTGAATCTTAAATATTGAATTTATAAAAAGCATTTGAATGCTGCTAAGAGAATTAAGACAGCTACGGGGACAATAAGCAACTGAAGTGGTCCAAGCACAAGATAAGATCTTATAATTTCATAATTTTGGTGCTATAAATTTGTAATTTTAGTTTCAATTATTTTTTCATCTATAAGTTTAGTTTTTGAATGTTTTATTAATTTCTAAGTATCTGAACTTTGTTCAATTTTTAGTTTAATAATATATAGTTCTTTTGTTACTTTATATATGACATGAAATTCAGAGGAAACACAATAACAATTTCTTGCTAAAAAGTGAAAAAATAATTATTAAATATTGATTCCTCATTTATTTAACAAATATTCTAATTCATGTTATAAGAAATTAATGCATCAACATCTATTTCTAGAATATTATATTAAGTAAATTTAATTAGATCTAATCTTATCAATCACTTTTCAGATCTCTTCCTACGATTTAAAATTATACTTGTCCAAGCATTAAGAACATATAACAAGTCAATGTATTAAAATCCATTCCCAACAATTTAATATATGAAGATGATTTTAATCAAAATCAATTCTAAAGAACATTTTCCATATCTCTCTATAGAGTTTCAGATTAAAAATTTAGAGATTCAACACATAAGTATAAACATTAAGAAAATATTAAATTACCAGTATCATAATGAAAGATAAAAATAACTCATAATCATTAATAATCAAGAGACAAAAAGAATATATTCAATCCCAAATTGTTAAACATAGTAGCTTATATAAAAGTAAGTAAAAATCATTAAAGTAACAACAAAGTTGTTGCCCAATAATATGTTACATCTTTGATATCCTTTCATTGCAAAGTTGTTACAAACATTCTTAATACTACTTTTACAAATGAAGGAACAGAGAAATAGAAATTAATACTATTAATATTTCCCTCTTATTGTTATGGTAATGTTTTGAATCTTTAGATGTTTTATTAACAACTTCAATTAATAATGTAAGTTTTAATATATTTCCTTTTTTATTTACGATTTTAGTATTTTTTTCACTATTTTACATAATAAATGTTATTTATAAAGCAAGTAAAGAGCATTATATGA
Source organism: Lablab purpureus (assembly GCA_030347555.1). NCBI lineage: Eukaryota > Viridiplantae > Streptophyta > Magnoliopsida > Fabales > Fabaceae > Lablab > Lablab purpureus. Next base: position 30,747,290 of record CM059264.1, read on the forward strand.
AATAAATCATTAACGTTATAACACCTTCTATAAACTCTAGGAATCATTTACACAAATACAATTTTAAATAATAAATATAATATTTCTTAGAAAATATTGTTTGATACTTTCTTTTGGAGAAGGGTATAATTAGAAAATAAAAATAAATAATTAGTAAAAAGAATGGCACAAGCATAGCGCTTTAATAATGTGCTTCACATATACTAATAATATATATTCTAATCCTATTTTTTGTACAATATTTTCTTAGTCAATTTAGTTTGGACTAATTTTTCTATGAAAAAATTATTAAAAAAATTAAATTAATTTATACACAAACTAATTTATAAAAATTCTCACATAAGTTAAAAAATATTGCTAATTTTACTTTTTCAAAATTCTTTAATAATAATTTTCAAAACAAAAATTTTAATCAAATAGAGGGAGAAGGAATCACTGATCAATCATGAACAAACTTATGTTTTTTTTATATATTACTCAATTCTTTCATTTTTATTTGAAACTCAAACTCTCACTTCAAATTCCTAATATCCACTACATGTGCATGAATCATGAATCTTCAAAAGATAAATCAAACAAAGGACCTTGAAGAGATCATGGTAATTCTCCTTACAGCCAAGGCTTTACTTGATTACAACATAAAATGAAGAGTCTCAAACCATTCACATTTCAGAATATAAGTTCCACGAGATCTCTTAATCCCTACGTCAGATCCATTCCCATACCATTCATGTTATTTGGAGTTGGGAGAATGAAAAGGCTACAATTCTCCTTCTATATACAGTGAATGTAGCTTCTCCCAAAAATTCCATTCTGTAAATAATGGCAGAATTGCAGAGTTCAGCACAGCTGAAATTCTTAGCAATATTATTGAAAATTTGGAAACTGAATTACTCCTCCCACCATCCAAAAGCCACAGTTCTCATAAATATACACGGTTGCATAAAACCAATGGTTCAAACGATCAATCTTGTCATCGACCACTGTACACAATATTTAAGGCTTTAAGCTAAGTAATGTTGCAATCAACAGATAAATATGCTTTTCATATTATTGAGATGCAGGAAATTTTAACCTGCCAACTGAATCCAACTACTACCAGGTTGCTTAGTAATACTCCCTTCTACCATTTTGTTTCTCAACTCTATGCAATTTTTCCACATTGATGCTGATGCGTAAATGTTAGACAGTAGAACATAGGTTGAGGGTTCATTCAGTTCTAGATCAGAAAGGATGTTTGATATTCTTTCTCCTATTTCAGCATTCTCATGTTTAGTGCAAGCACCTAGGAAAGTCTTCCATAAAAGAGATTTTGACTGAAATGGAGCTTCTCTTATCACAGCCTCTGCTTCTTCCAATTTTGCTGCCCGACCAAGAAGATCAACCAGGCAGGCATAATGATTTATAGTTAATTCACTGCTGTATTTACTTCTCATGTACCTAAAATATTCGCAACCTTCCTCCACTAGTCCAGCATGACTACAAGCAGCTAAAACCCCAGTGAAGGTGACACCATCAGGTTCCAACCCAGCTTCTTTAGCTCTGTTAAACAGGTCAATAGCTTCTCTACCAAACCCGTGATAAGCATAGCCATATATCATAGCCGTCCAGGTTACTAAATTATGGTCACTGATAGTATTGAAAAACTTGCAGGCATCCTTAATGTTTCCACATTTACTATACATGTCAGTAATGGAAGAAGCCACATGAAGATCAACCTCAAGGCCAACTTTGATAACCCAGGAATGGAAACACTTGCCTATGTCCAATGCTGCTAAGCCAGCAGCAGCTGAAATACAGCTGGATAAGATAGACTCGTCAACCTGAAAAATGGGAACAGTCTGGAATTCTGCAAAATGCTTAAGTGCTTCTTCATGATAACCATTTTGAACCCATGCAGTTAACATGACACTCCAAGAGATAAGATCTTTCTCCTTCATGTACAAGAAGACCTGTAAAGCATTCAAAGTTTCATGTTTAAATACTGCATACATGTTAATCAGGGCACTTCCAACAAAGGGATGATGTTCAAATCCTACTTTCATGATATAGGATTGGACTTGTTTTCCTACATGTATTGCCTTTATTTCTGTACAAGCCTGAATAACACTAATCAATGTGAACTCACTGGGTTTTGAATATAGAAGCATTTCACGAAAGATCCACAGGGCTTCTACGAAGTTCCCTGATTCAAAACATCCAGATATGATAGTAGTCCAGGAAAACTCATTTCTTATCGGCATGTTTTTGAAAATCAATTTTGCTTCGTCAATAGCTCTGCATTTAATATACATCTCAATAAGAGCACTTTCTAAGACCAATCTACAGTCATCTTCAAAAGGAATTTTAATCACAAAAGAATGAAAAGATCGTCCAGCTTTAAGCATAAAAAGGTTCCCACTAGCCCGCAGAACATAACTGATTGAAGAACTGCTTTGTGGAATACCAACTTCCCTCATCCCACAGAACAGCTCTATAGCTTTCAAATCATTTGAGTTGAAAATTAAAGTGTTCATCATGGCATTTACACATATTTCATTTTTATTGCTAACGTCCATAAAACATCTATAAGCCTCAGACATCATCCCAAAATTTCCATACATGTTGATAAGTGCACTGCCAAGATATGAATCCAACATGAAGCCAAGTTTGGTGACAACACAGTGAATTTGACTGCCAGAAAGCTCGGTCTCCAAATTTGAGCACAAACTGACTACACTTGCGCAAGTAAATGGGTCTGGTTTATTACCTGCAGAAAGAAAATCAACATATAATGCAAGTCCTTCCTTAGATTTTCCAACTTGATTAAACCCAGCAAGTAAAGCACATACTGTCACGTTATCCTTCTCATCCAGAACTTGAAAAATTTTGCAAGCATCATCTAATAATTGCAGTTTAACATAGCAGTCAATAAGAGCCCCACCCACGACAACATCATTTTCAATCCCTATCTTCACAATCTGTCCATGAAGAGACCTTCCAAGTTCAACATCCAACACATCAGCACAGAGTTTAACAATGATTGTGTAAGTAAAGTGGTTCCGCGACACAGAAGAGTATCCCATCTCATGAAACAACTTCAGAGAACCCTTCACATCAGACACCTCCACATAAGCATTCAGCAAAGTATTCCACAATGCCTCACACCTTTCACCATAACAAACCCCATCAAAAACCTTCCTCGAATTCTTAATATCCCCACAATCAGCATACATGTGAAGAATCAAAGCGCTGCAAAACATATCCGAATCGAAGCCACTTTTGATTACCAACCCATGAATGAGCTGTCCCATCACAACATCACACATCTCCTTGCAAGCCTTGAGTGCCACAGAGAAACCAAATTCGTTGGGGCGCACCCCAGACCGACACAGGCCACGAAACAAGCTCAGACCCATTTCATGTTGCCCCACGTGAACATAACAAGAGACTAAGCTGGTCCAAGAAACCAAACTCGGAAGAGCAATTTCATCAAACAATTTACGTGCATTCTGAACTTCTCCAATATCTCCATAAAATCTAATCATATTGTTTTGTATAAAGACATCCATGAAAAGGGCACTTTTTAATAAAAGAGAGTGAAGGGTTCTGCCACAGTTTACGTCTTTGTGGTCCCGCAGGTGCTGCAAGAGAAAAACGCAGTCTTGGAAGCAAAATCCTCTATTGTTCTGAAATTCTAGCGACGCTTGAGAATGGAATTGTTGTGTTCTTGTCAACATTGATTTGTAGGGACAATTTGAGAATTCGGTTCTGAAAAACAAAATGAGCCTGGTGAGGACATGTTTAGTTTGAGTGGAATTAGTGGTGAAAAAACAGGGGATGACCATTTTGAGAATGGGTTTTGGATTGTTCAGCTATCTTTCCAATTCCACATTTGTATATGCTTTATTCAACAAGCTTTGATTTTGCCACTGACCCAACTGTGATGTGAAAGCGTGAAGACAAGGTGGAGAACAAAACTTCTTCCATTTCAAGTCTCGAACGAATTCTTTCAAAAGGGAAAGTTAGGAATTTTTCCATACCAGTTGGAAGACGTTTGAATATTGGCGGGTGACAATTTTTTTTAACAATGTTCCACCTGATTGTGTTTCTACTTCTATTTTCTCTTATTTTTCTATCTTGCATGTATTTATTTTTCTTCTTTTTTCTCCCTTCTATTCTCTTTCACATTTTTATCCATTATTTCTTATTCACTTTTAGAAGCAAAAATAAGTTTGAAGAAACATGAACAGTAATCTTGACAAGACTTTTTGTCAAAGAATTGAAGTTTGTTGAAACAATTCGTTTCGTTTTAATCTCTTAACACATTCTATCTCCATCATTCCTCACATGCATGACACTATTTTGAGATTTTTTTAGTATTTTGAAACTTGCTATGATGTCTTAAAACTTGTTCGTGTATATTAAATGAGATATGGACAAGTTCTATCTTAATTGAATGATTATTTCAAGTAGTAATAAAGTACGATAAGAACATTTTATTTATAACACATTCAATTTTATGTGATGTAATTCATTATTATCAAATTCTAACTAAATACAGCAAAGACTAACAAAATATAAGTGTTTTGTATATTTTATATAATTGATTGTGAAATTCTAACTAAATATAATAAAATTTACATAATATTACTGTTCATTATATTTTATATAATCGATTATGATCAAATTATTATAGATTAGAATTGTTAAAATTTCACCTCTTCTACAAAATTTTATATTTGTAATTGTTGATAAAGTTATGTATTATTTTACTCATGTCTAATAAGTAAGCTGTCTATTTTTTAAGTTATTACTAGGGGAATATTTCATTAGTTAATTTATACATTTTGTTATTCAATTATATTATTAGTTTATATACAGTGTGGTCTTGTTAATGTTCAGAAAATTAAAAAAAAATCAATTTGTTATATGCAATTCGTTCTTTTCTGTTTTGAGAGTGTGATTTTTGTAAATTTTTGTATTTGCTTCTTGTATGTGCTTATAAGAACTAGTAGATATATCATTGTTTAATTAATAGATATATCATTGTTTCTCATTACGTTGTATGTTTTTATTCTTTAAGTACTTATAATCTAATGTTCTTATACAATTTTGTATGTAAATATTTTTACTTAATACCAACAAACCGATAAATATAAATTTTCTTTGTTTTTTTTTTAAGAAAATCTTTAAGAAAATTGAATTTGTAGTATGTAATTTGTTTCTTCTTGTTTGAGTATATTAACACTCTAAATTTTTTTTACATCACTGCATTTAGTTATTTTGTATGTGTTTATCAAGAGCTAGTAGATATATCATAATTTTTCTCTTCACGTAGTGTACTTTTAATCTTTTTTATATATTTTTTGTTAGTACTATATCATCTAATACTCTTACACATTTTTGTAAGTGAATTTCTTAATCTAATACCAACAATAATTAGCTACTATTTCATTGTAATTGATTAGTATGGAGACATTTGTTTTCCAAGAAGCTTAATACATTATCTAACTAATTATCACGATGTGTAATTGATTATCTTATGGTTTCACTAACATCATGGTTGTTGTTGATAGATTGACTAAGTTCCTTTTGTGGGGTTAAATACCAGTTTTAATCATAATTGATGCTTTTATTAATAATATAGTAAAATTTCATGAATTCCCTAAATCCATATCAAATAAAGACAGTTTTTCTGTACTCAAAATTGAAGTTGCTGTAAATACCATTCACATTAGGTATATGATACTCAGCGGGGATGACAATCATACTGAAATTGATGCAGATTTATTCCAAACAAAGTAAAAGTATATATGTACCACATGCCCATTTCAAAACCCACACCAATTCATAATGAAAAGTTTTCAAGTGTTATAGCTATGATGAACCAAAAGGCTAGTCAATCAGAAAACAGTGTTCTAGCTAAATGAGAAACACTTTATTCATCCATTCAAGATGTCCTGACACACTCTGCATATTGCTTTCATGCTAAAAGCTTATTTGTCTGGTATATATTTTCACATGGTTTGCACTCCATCTTCAATGTCAAACAAGAACCATATCTCGTTCACCCTATTATCATATTCAAAAGGGGCATTGTACTGCGCAACTGTGTAAACAGAAGTATGACCAGCCCTCTTGCTCTTCTCAACTGCAGCAGCCCACTTGGTTCCTGCAATACTAGCCTGCAAGGCTGCAGCTTCCTCTCCAACATTAGAATCTTTGACGAATCCACCAAACTGTCTAACTGCTACATACACAGTCTTCCATCTTTGAACCTGAAGGTCCTTTGCAGGAGGTGGGTTTGCTTGGTTCTCTTTCGGCACATAGAAGCTCACAACAAATGAGGACTCACAGAAAGGTCCATCACTGGGTAATACTTCAGAAATCACAGGTGCTGTCATCTCAATTTTCTGCTTGTAGTTGTTCTTACCCTGAATATAATCAAATAGTCTGAGCAAAAAAAAAAAGAGGTTAACTAAATTTAATTAGCTCCTAGGATAAGCCTATCCTCTGCCATAAGCAGTTGCTGAAAAAACCTTTTGCAGTGTAGACAAACTTATGATCAAATTCATGATTTTAAATTGTGATATGATATCATAATTGTTGCTTCGACTTTGCAATTTCAAAATCTCTGATGCAATTACAGTCAGTCATAAGCAATTTTCCTGCAGTCTATCAGTCGTGCTACAGAAAAACATCAACAGCTTTTTTATTTTGTAATTACTGTAAATAGGATTTTTGGCTTCCTAGTAGGAATTCAAGATATTGCCTCAAGCTTCAATTCTTTAGGTTGATTCGGTTCAAGAGGTAGTCACACTCAAAACCATAAATTAGTTTACTGTATTCAACCAAATACGCAATAAATAAGTTTAAATAAATCTAAAGCAGAACTATAACATGATATATTAGATTACAATCAAATATGCAATACATAATTTTAAAAATAATGACTGGTTTGTCCAAACATGATTAAAAATTTCTAAATATAAATCTTAAGCAAAATTGTATTAACAATAAATTCAGAGTAAACGCGTTCATTTTTTTTAACTTCAATTATCAAAAAATAGAAAAAGACTCACATCAAGGTCAAATACAGTTAGAAAATATAGTTTTAATTCTACCATCTAAATAGGGTTCTCATCTAATAAGATAAAAATAATTTTTTTCTTTCCTTTTTTTTTGAAGGAAAGCATAAGCAAGTAATAAACAACAGTTAACGCCACCTACACACATACACAATAAATTCTTCTAACTTCAGTTAACAAAATGCATAATCCACATCGCAAATAAATGGGAAGTGTCTTTTATTTTTCAACAGAGAACGAACAGAATACCCAAACCACCATTGTATTTACTCAAACTTTATTAGACAATAAGTTACAATTACATAAGCCTTCTTTTTCTCCTTGAGATGTCATTTGTCAATTTTAAGGCCTTTAAAGACATGTTAGATAAACTTTTTCCACAATCACTTCTCCTAAAAAAACTATAAAGTCCTTCGAAATCATGTTGGAACTTTATAGAGAGATAAGAGATTCAATACTAATGAACTAGGAGTAAACTAAACCTCCTTCAAACTCAAAACCTTGAAATAATATGTCTGTCCATCTTTTTGTTTATAAGTTGTTCAACTTTTTTTTATTCATATTCAATCTGACATTTTTAACTTCTACTTGAATTTTTAACAATATCCTTTTCAAAGTATAAGTCTCTCTCACATTAATGAATTCTTCGTGAGCAGCAGAACCATTTCTTAATCACTACTTAGTATAAACTTTTCATCACCCGAAGCATTTCTTAACCACTATTTAGTAGTGATTCTAGTAACTAAACTTAGACACGCGTGTACCCTTTTTGAGGCGATGACCAAGAGAAACTATTGCCTCTGAACAAATCATGAATAATCTCATGCACGTAGAAGTTTCTTATCGTTTCACAATGTCATTTTTTCAGCTGTATAAATGAACTTTACCAGATGAAACAGGCTCATTTGACAAGAAATGTTGTGAGAGATGGACACCAATAAACCATCAATAAGACGAATACATATATAGCTTCCACCCCAAATAAAAACAATAAATTTGTGTGTTTTTCTTCCTATTAATTTAGACATAAATTCATGAGATTTCATTTATTTTATTAATTTTTTAATAATAACATGATAATATTATTCAATAGTATAAAATTACCTCCTGAAGCCTGTTCTTGTGGCTTCAACCAGAGAAATGTCTTGAATGGGGGTGTTGGAAATCCAAACGGGTGAATTATAGCGGCGAATTTCGAAGCCATTTCCAACTTGTATGAGATCATAGCTGGGGCATTCTATGCGCTGGCATGTTGGGGGAAGTGCCCCTACATTCTGAACAGATTCTGAACTTACACCCAGAAATGAAACTGAGAAGAAGAAGAAGAAGCTCAACAAAAGCAGTGAAAGCTTGCATGTGATGCTAGCAGCAGCAGCCATGGCGTCAGTTGCAGAACGCTAACGAGCAAAGGATAAAATGTGAAATTCTATGCCTAATGTAATCCACACATCTTATCAAAACCCTCTCTGCCACGATTATAAGCCACACATGTATACACAGGTTAATCTTTCCTTTTTTTTCACCTAAAATTATAAATTCATCTTCTTTTTTTAATTTTTTGTTCATGATTTTAATTTTTTTATTTATAATTTTAGTATCTAAATTTAAAAAGACTGTAATTTGAATTCAATGTTTGATTTTTCACAAGTTTATTTTTTTCATATTTAATCAATTAACTTGTTTTTTTATAATATATTTTTCTTCTTCTTCTTACTTAATTAACTTCTAAATATAAACTTTAAGAGAAAAATAAAATAAAAATGAAACGCATATAGATAAATATTATAGATTTTATCAAATCTGAAAATTAAAATCGTAGAAAATTTTGTAAATTTTTTTTCTTGTCTCTATCAATCTAAATATTTACCTGAACTGGTTTTTTTTTTCTTTATCAGGTTATAGTTTTCCTGAATTTTTTTATCAATCAAATCAATATAAATAAATTTATTAATCCATTAAGATAGTCTAATAACATGTTTCAATTTCACTTTTTTATTCAAACTTTTTCTATAATTATCATGTCTCCTAACCATTTGAATTTATATTTCTGAATTATTCTTTATATGCAATTATGTATTATCATGGTAGCAATTTAAAATAGTTTTTTATTTTGATAATATTTGTTAATTCAAAAGCTATAAGAGTTACACCTTCCTCACTTTCTTATATCAACCTTCTACACAAAGAAGTAGCTAGAATTATTTATAACTCTTTTAATATTTTAATACACTTTTTAAAAAAAAATTATTAGTTCTTCAATTCTATTATAGTATTTGTTTTGTCAAATATTTTTTTAGTTAAATGTCTCAATATTATTAATTGTATATAAATTTAATTCTGGTAAAGTAGAAGTGATTAAAAAATCAAGCTTTTATAAATGTCTATTAAGAATAATCTTAATATAATACTAAAAAAATTGATAATATAATAATTGTTAAAGAATTTGTAATTGTTTAACTAATAAAAAAATTTCATTAATCAATTTATCTTTCTTGATTGCTCCTAGTTAGAACTTCAATTTTATAATTTTGGTTTGGTTTCAGAAGCATAATGTGTTTCTAAAGACTTTTATATTTGGTATGGATCTTCCAATCTCATCATTCTTGTGAAGATTAATGAAGAGTTCACTTTAATACTTATAGTTAAGAATTCAGAATTAATCATATAAAAAACTTCATTTTTTTTAGAACTAAACTATATAATATTACATTTTCTCCCACAATTTAGTCAGTTTATAATTATAAATTGCTGTTTAAATTTGTCATATCAAGAAATTTTTATAGTCTAATTTAATGCAGATTGAAACAATGAAACTCTGTAGAATGAAGTTAAAAAACATTATAAATAAACCCTAATTAACTCTAAACACGATATAAAATTATACACAAAAATAAAAATATGAAAGAAAGTTTTATATATAAAAAATGTATAACCACCATCATAATAATAATAATAATAAATACCAACTTCTAATCATCAACCAATTCAATTATTAACATAAAGAACACATCAACATTACATTCTCGAAAGGTTAGTTTTTATTTGACTTTAGATATTTTTTATACTTTTCTAGTATGAATATTAAATATTAATATTGAAACTTTTAACACTAAAAAATTCCAGACATGTTATTGGCTATAATCTCATAAGAAAACTACTGGTTATATTAACAGTAATTATGATAAGATTTTTTATTATATTAAATCCAAAAGGATTACTATATTTATAGGCATTTTCGGATTTTGCATGTAATATGCATGAAAGCTGTGAAATAAATATCTTACATCTGAGCACTTGGAGTACTTTGAAGCACCTCAAAAGAGAAAAAAATATTAGTAAACTTTGATAAATAAAATTGACAGAATGTTTTAAATTTTTTTTAGAAAGATTTAATTGGAAAAAAAAATTCTAACATAGTTGTTGTTGTAGGAAGATGCTGAGCAGAAAAAGTTGAATAAGAAAAGTATCCTCAGCTTGTAGGGTGTAAATGTATCTAACTTAGAATTGAGTTCAGATTCATATTGAAATTAATGTTTATTCTTTTAATTTCATTATTTAAAAACTAAAAATTTTAATAATCTGTTATTCAGGTAACATGTACATTTAAAACGTTCTTAAATACAAATATAATAATTCTTACATTTTTTTCCATGAATTAATTTATATATCACTAAAAAAATGGACATAAATAATAATAATTATTATCTAACATTTTAATTTTATTAATTTATTACCTTCTGTTATTTGGAAAAGATTATTTATGTACAATATTTTAAATTAATAAAAAATTAAATATATTTTAATTTTTAAATTATTTCTTAAAATTATGTTTCCTATAGTCTAAATTTTGAATTTATAAAGATTTATTTTATTTTTATATTTTATAAATTTGTTTAAATTTAATGATATCTAAATTTTTTTTATTTTTTATTTTTTTATTTATAATTTTTTATTTTATTATCATTTATCTTTTAAAACTTTTTTTATTTCTTTTTTTTAAATATATGTATTTATTATTTTATATTTATTTATAAAATATAGAATGATAAAATAAGTTTAAAATAAAAATTTTAATGAATAATTTAAGATTAAAAATGTATTTAACTTATTAATAAATAAAAATATTTGTATAAATAGTAAATACATTTCATAATTTAATTAAAAGTTTAATAATAATAATATATATATATATATATATATTTATTTATATTATAGTTGTTATTAAAAGAAAAGTTTTATACAGAAAAGAAAACAAGTGTAGAAAGCGTGGGAGTCGTCGGAGTGTGGTAAAAGTCAGCAACTGTTCAAATTGCGCTTCTCTGACAGTGCCCATGGAACCGTCGTCGTCGTCATCGCCGTCATCGGAGAAGCGAAGCTACTGGCGGTGGAGCAAGCGAGACTTCTTCCCGGAGAAGTCATTCGAGAACACAAAATCCTACCGCGAGGCGCTGGCTGCCACGTGTCCGCGCCTCAAGGACCGACTTCTGAACCGCTCGAGCGACTCGCACGAGCTGCTCGTGCTCCCACGCGCCAGCGAGCACCGCATGAACCGTTGCCTCACCTGGTGGGACCTCTCCTGGTTGGCCTTTGGTTCGGTGGTCGGTTCCGGCATCTTCGTCGTCACCGGTCAGGAGGCCCGCCTCCACGCCGGCCCCGCCATCGTCCTTTCCTACGCCGCCTCCGGCTTCTCCGCCCTCCTCTCTGCTCTCTGCTACACCGAGTTCGCCGTCGACGTCCCGGTCGCCGGCGGCTCGTTCTCCTTCCTCCGCATCGAGCTCGGCGACTTCCTAGCCTTCGTCGCTGCCGGCAACATCCTGCTGGAGGCTCTCGTCGGTGCCGCAGGTCTCGGTCGCTCCTGGTCCTCCTACTTCGCCTCCATGGTGAAATCGGACCCAGATTTCTTCCGGATCCGGATCCCCGGGTTCAAGCCCGGGTTCGACCTACTTGATCCTTTAGCAGTCGCGGTTCTACTCATCACCAACGGCATTGCCGTTAGTGGCACCCGCAAAACCTCGATCTTAACCTGGCTCAGTTCCCTGATCACTACATTGGTGATCGCGTTCATAATTACAATCGGCTTCGTCCACGGAAAAGCGTCGAACTTGACGCCGTTTTCGCCTTACGGCGTGCAGGGCGTTTTCAACGCCGCCGCCGTGGTGTATTGGTCGTACAGCGGTTTCGACATGGTGGCGACGATGGCTGAAGAGACGAAAAACCCTTCGAGGGATATCCCTATTGGTCTGGTTGGATCAATGAGCATGATTACAGTGATTTACTGCTTGATGGCTTTGTCGCTTGTGAGCATGGTGAAGTTCTCGGAGATTGACGTTGACGCTGCTTACTCTGTAGCTTTTGTTCAGATTGGGATGAGTTGGGCTAAGTACCTTGTGAGCATTTGTGCGTTGAAGGGAATGACCACAAGCTTGCTTGTTGGGTCCATGGGTCAAGCTAGGTACACCACCCAGATTGCAAGGTCTCACATGATCCCACCTTTCTTCGCCCTCGTTCACCCCAAAACAGGAACCCCTGTGAATGCCACTCTCTTGACCACTTTTTGTAGCTCTGTCATAGCTCTTTTCTCTAGCTTGGATGTTCTCTCTAGTGTTTTCTCTATCAGCACGCTTTTCATTTTCATGCTAATGGCAGTTGCACTGCTTGTGAGGAGGTACTATGCCAGGGAGAGCACTTGTCAGGGTGGGTTAGCCAGAGTTCTTCTGTGCTTGTTTGTGATTGTTGGTTCTTCTGTTGTTGGGGCTGCGTTTTGGCACTCAGGGAAAGTGGGTTGGATCGGTTACACGGTTGCTGCTTTTGTTTGGTTTTTGGGAACGTTGGGTATGAGTTTGCTTCCCAAGCAGAGAGCTCCCAAGGTGTGGGGGGTTCCCTTGGTTCCCTGGCTCCCCTCCTTGTCTATTGGCACCAACCTCTTTCTGATGGGCTCCTTGGGCACTGAGGCTTTCTGGAGGTTCATCATTTGCACTGCTGTCATGTTTGTCTATTACTTTTTTGTCGCTGTCCATGCAACTTATGATGTCGAACATCAACATAAAGATAACACTCAAGAAGGAAAGAATGATGAGGGAGGGGAATATGCTAGTAATTAAGGGGTGGTTGTGCTATAGCGACCTTGCTAGAACAATTCCTGATTGCTGCTTTGTAATATTATCAGTCTGTGATTTTTGTATTTATACGTGTGAAAGGGAGCAGAAGTGTGTGATTCTGAAATACTTGGAAACTTTGTCATGATATTGGAAGAAGCTAAGAATAGAACAGGGAGTAAGATGCTTTGAATGTAACTTCAAATTTCCATGCAGTCCAAAAACCAGATTGTTCCAGACCACATTCTGACCTTGAACCTTGTGTCAAGTACTATAATGAAAACATTTTATTCAGTTAAAGGAAACCAAAAAAAACTAGAACGTGTGAGCTGTTATTTACACTATCTTAAGAGTATGATGAAAATAGAAAGCGATAGAGAAAAGGTTCAGAGGAAATCATCTCTGCCTTCTTGAGGCAACAACCACCCCTCAATTCCCAAATGATACTCCCTCTTGCTGCCACATCTCCCTTTTGTTTATTCTGCATAATCTCATCAAGGGAACTCTCAAAGTTCACAACTGAGATTTCTACTACTTCTGCAGTGCAACATCGTAACATCATTAAGTTACATGGGTGCTACACTGAGAGGGATGCTACACCTTAGTCAACTACTATTTGGTATAGGCATGGCTCATTTGTATACAAGAGTTACATGTCCATGTGACTTAGAATTGAATTCTATATTGTGAAGAATGAAAAGTAGGTTCAGTCCTCTATCATCTGCAAGGGCGTTGCACAGTCCTATCTCATCTCTTAAAGAATCACAGGTACGTGTAATTCACCGTGAGATGAAGCTAGTTACAATATTCTGTTTGACCGTCAAATTGTCACTAAAATGTCAAGTTTGGTTTGGGTAAGCTATTTTATGAGGAAAAAGAACCGACCAAGTACTAATCTTGCTAGGACAATGCAAGTATTGTTGTTTAACGTCAGGGTTCGGAATCGTGATTGTGATCATGTTGAGTTCTCGATGTATATTAGATGCCACAGCAGCGTTAACCTGTGATGCACTTTGAAATTTTAATCCTCGTCTGACATTGTAATTAAATATTCATGAAATCATTAAGCTTTGCATGTGATAGCAAGCAGGAATATAACACCTTGAAACAAATGTTGATTTAACTTTTTAGTTTTAGACGAAGGCACAAAAAGCCTCATTATTTGTATACTTAGAATTAGCAGTGGTCTTAATTGTAGCAAGACAACAGATGAGTCTCTCCCTGTATTGGCATCAACGTGTCTTAAAGCCTTAGAGACATATACATATATATTCCCTTTTATACATCTCTATACTTGTTGATTTTGACCCATTGAATGAACTTGTTGTCCTCCTAACTTCATGTTAAAATGCTGTGAGTTACTCTGCAATTAATTGCGGAGATTTCCATGTTTCACCACTTTGACCTTGCATACTTTGGTTCTGTTTAATTAGACCGATTGAGTTGAGTTGGGAGAACAATTCCAAAGAGTACTATTTTACTTGTTTTTTGAATCTTGGTGCGTCACCTATTTATAGAAGTGATCCTTAAATGTAAACTTAGTGTTCATGGTAAATAGCTAGCTAGTCACTTGCACAAAGTACAGAGGCATGTGGCTATAATCATGTCCAATACACTATTCATAAGATGGCTTTCTCTTTCATGCACTTCCATAATTTTTAAAATAACCATTTTATCTTTCATAATCTATTTTAGTGGTAACTTTCGGATGGTAACTTTCGGATTACCAATTTCATAAACTTTTCAGAACATGTTTTTTAGAATATATATTATACACTATACATGAATATTTAATTTAGAATATGTGATATGTTTTTTAGATTTTAGAATCTAAAAGATGTTTCTAAATGTTTTTAAATTAGGCAATCCAAAAGGTAATATCAGGTGCAGATAATAAGCCTCATAAGATTGACCATGCCCAATATAAATTTTCATTTTACTAACAGAGTACAAAAACTAGTTCTAGTCATCATGTACAATAGATTATTAATTCGCGGGGAAATTGACCATACTTTAAAATTTCATTTTCAAGATTATAGCCAACGGTGTTGACAAAGAATATCTATGGAGACTTTAAGAATGAACACGATATAATTCAGATAAATTGTTCTTGATAAGAGTAAAAACTAAGAGGAGTTCTACAATGACCAAGTAAAAGGTTAAATACTCCATATCCTTAAAATTGTATGTTTCGTCTTTCATGTCAATTCTAACTAACATTGTTAGTTTTATTAATATATTATCATTACGTGACATTATCTTTCAACATATTTTTCACATTAATCATAGGTAAGTAAGGATCAAACTAAAAGGTTTTAAGAACATAACTTCACTTTTATAAGTTACAGAAGAGAAGTTGTTTCATGGACAAGTATTTCTGCGCAAAAGGACAAGTGAACCCTTGGTAATAAAGAACGTACAGTGTGTCAATATTTAAGTTTTGCACTTTTAGTTTTTCATATTTATGCCTTTTAAGTTTTTATTTCTTGTGTTGCTTTTATATATACTTAAACTTTTTATTCAAACGCATTCTCAATTTCTCATATTATTTACATAAATATCTAAAATTATTTAGACTACAAGAGTTAGGTTATACATCTAATCAGTTTAATTAGTTTTAAATTCAATAAAAATCATTAAAAATCTGAATCCTTTTCAGAATAAGTATAAAAATGTTTTACTATGAAATAAATTGTTGTACTGAATTTTACTGTTTTGTATAAGATTATTTTGTTAATCATTGTACTTTCATCCATTCAAATTGAAAAAATAGAGATTATTAGTTTAAATAAAAAATCATAATTAGTGTTTGACTTAAATTTAAATAAATCAAATATTTATTTTTCACATAAAATAAGATGTAAAATATGTTTATAGCTAGAAATGGTAGATAGTGTCTACCCACAATTCATTAGCCGTCATAATATCCACAAAATATTTTCAGAATCAAATAAAATAAGATAAAAATTATATTTATAAGATAAGAAATATATTTATAAGAAAATATTTGGTGTGCTTATAAACATTAAAATATAAAAAATATATTCAGATCACATAAAGTAAATAAAAAATATGTACATAAGAAAATATTTGGTGTGCTTAGAAACATTAAAATTGGTTTGGTTACTACAACTTTGTACTTCCATATATAGCAGCAAAAACTGCAGTATTCAGCAGTAAACATTTCCTTATAACATGGATCATGTTTCAATTTTTGGTACATTCAATACGTTGCTGACAAAGTTGTCATGTCTTGAAAAGAGGCAAAAACTAGAGTTTAACCAACCTACACAACTCTAAATAGTTAAGATTTCTATCACACATCTTTTTCAGAATTTTAACAATGATTCACCACATACAAATACATGGCCCCAACTCAACCATTGGATGGTACATGGTAATATTTCCCTTTACACATGCACCTGTAAACTACAGGGCAAGACTCTGCAATCATGCACTTGTAGCTCACTATCACCCTCTTGCAAGGAAAACATGAACCACATGCATGAGAACAATCTGGCAAGGCAGATCCAGTAGGGTAGAGTTCCATTCTCATGTCTTTCTTTGCTCCATTCTACAAATTGCAATCAGGTAAACAACATCATATCAGTTAACTTCTATGTTCGAATCTCTTTTCAACAACATTAAGAGTCTTTTTTCATAATCATTTTTAAAAGAGAAAAAATGTACATGGATAAGTACATTCTATTCAAACCTATCTAAACGTGATAAGATTCTACGAATAGAGGACTGAAATCATTGGAAACAAACCTCTTCAGTTTCAGCTTTCTGTTGCAAGTTGGTCGGCTTAACTGGAAATACAAATAGCAGCACATATGAAGTTCTTCACTAAATATGGTCATTTAAGCAGCAACATTATCATATAATGAACAAATATATGACACTTTATTACTAAAACATTCGACATTCCTTCTAGAAAATTTCAATTTCACACCTCATGCAGAGTTCATTCAGAAATATTATCAGCTGCATGTTATATATACACAACCAATTCAAAACATTGTAGTGCCTTTAAGGTTTTACTCGTACATTTGATTGAAGCATTTGTGCATGAAGTTATGCAACATTAAAGTAGATGTTACTACTTACCATGAGAAGGGATATTCACCCCAAGGCTCCACCCATTAGAAAGTAAAATGAAGAAAGAAAGTAGAAAGAAAAACTTGAAGGGTTCCAGCGACAAAATGGTCATATTTTCTGAAACAAAGAAGAGTGGGAAGTAAGTTGAGATCTATTTTCATGAGTCGAGTAAATGCATGAGAGTGAAGAAGAAGGAGGAAGATGGAGATGAAAGTCGGGAGAAAGTTGTTGATGTGAATGTAGAATTATATACTTGAAGATGCAAAAGTCCTTTTAAATGTACTGTGAGGTACACCTGCTGCATTTCACATGATCCACGGCCTTCTTCTGAAGCTTTCACAAGGTTTCTTACTCATCCAAAATAAAACATAATAATAATAATAATTATTATTACTATTATTTATATATATATATATATATATTAAAGAAAAAGAAATTTAATAAAGATGTTAAAAGAAAATAATAAGTAATTATTTTTGAAAGATTTATAGTTAGTTATAAATGGTTATAAAGAAATTTACATTACTTTTCATATATTAAATAATACTTTTTATTTTTAACATAAATATGAAATATATATACTAAATAAAAAATCCTGTTGTTATATATTGTTATAAATTATAATTTAATAGTAAAAAAATTTAAAAAATATAAAATATTATAATGGTGATTAAATAAACTTAATGGGCATCTTTTTATTAAAGATTTCAATACAAATTGATAGTATTATTGATTAATAAAATATGTAATGGATAGTGACTTGCAATTAATGAGAGTGTTAATATTTTAATTATAGTTTGTTGATAGGATGGATACAAGTATTGTAATATAGAACTTGTGGACACCTACAACTAACTAATTATTATTATATTTTATTTAAATAATTTAAAAAAAATCAAGTTATTAAAAAAATTATCAATAAAAAAAATATAAACAATTAAAAAATTATTTAGAATTAATTTTATATATATATTTTTTATTTAAAACTATAAAATTTAAATTATTTTTAAAAAGATTAATTTTTTAAAATTTATACTTATAATCTAATTTATTTAAATTTATTTATTTTAAATATTAGATTTATTTACGTTAATATTTTATTATGAAATTTTATTTGAATTATAATTTAAAATTACTTTTTTATTTTAATTTATACTTTAAAGAGTTATTTTTTTACAAAATTAAAAAAAAATATTTGTGGGTATTCACATTTAGTATAAAAAGAATTCATAAACATTTTTTCATGAATACCAGTGTATGTAAATAAAAAAATTTATATATCATATTCTACTCCTGTAAGTATTATTATTATTTCTCTTAAATTTATTTACTTGAAGTCACTAAGACATCAATACTATTAAGACATTTTGAGAAGATATAACAGAGATTAGATAGTGATGAGTAATAATTTTCATATTATCTCCAACTTAATACCTTAACAATAAATTTTGTAATTTTTTTTATGTGTAACTCAATTATATCATTTCTAGTTTCATACTTAATAGTAATATATAATAAGATTTCTTTATTCCGTGTACACAAATTATGTTTTTATTTTATCTTTACTTGTAACATTGTGTGATTTTGATGGGCAAAATCCACTGTGCTATTAATAAGATATAAGATGTGTTTCTTTAAATTTCAAATTTTAAAATGTGAACTATTATATATATATATATAAGTATAATATTTTAATTCGTATATATCTAACTTTTTGTTACGTAATTAAAAAATAATTATTACAGTGTTACTAAAATTGTAAATACAATTATCAAAATCATATATATAATATAAAAAAGAACATTTATTATAACGTTATCCTAAGAATAAAATTGTTTGGAAAATTTGTTGTAAATAAAAAATAGTTATCAAAATTTATATTATATTTAGTAGTTTCCTAGTGTATCTGTATTTTTATTTTTATATTAAAATATAATTTTAAAAAATAAAATATAAATATTTTTGCAGGAATTGGAATTGAGGATTTATCCAATTATCTTTTAGAGCAATTTATACAATTATTTTGGTTAGAAAGATTGCGTGGTTATGTATTTAGTTAAATAATTGTTTTTGTTATCAATTTAATAAAAAATAAAATTAACTAATTAAAAATATACTAAAACGGTTATAAAAACTTTTAAAAAATTATACATATATATATATATATATTATTTTTATTAAATAACATAAGAGTATGACAAGAAAATTATTGTATCAACATAGTTTATAAAATTAGGAGAACTGATTAACTTAATATTGAAATTAAAAATATTAAACTATCTAATTTATAATTTTATTATTTTTATTTCAAGTAATAAATTAATAGTACTAATAATGTTATGAATAAGATTCACCTATTGCCATAAAAGATACGCAATTATTTTATAGGAAGGTTCTTGAGCAAGCCATGGGCCCAAAGTTAATGATGAAAATAGAAACTGATAAGGAAATATTTAATTGATCATCAACTATTAAAATTGTACAATTTGATTTTTCATGTTTCAATTCTAGGGAATAAATTGTCCAATTATCACAGTCTTTTTAAAATATTTAATAAGTTTAGCTGATATTACATAAATATATAACATGAGATATTTAATTTCAGTCTTTTATATTTAATTATTATAATATTAATATTATAAATAAGTATATTTAAGTGTATCTAACTATAATATTATTATAATTAAATTTTAAAAAATTATAATATAACTATATTTAACTAAATTTATTTTTTAAATAAAATAAAAATTTTCCTAAAAATATTTATTTTAGAGTGTGGAGATATGAAAAAGGGACATTTTTGTAATATTCTTTTTTATGTTGGAATAATTATTAAAAATATATTAATATTGAAGAAAAAAAATTACAATACTGATATTAATACATTCTAAAATATATATTAGTGATTCCTTAAAAAAATTAAGTCCATCTACATTCATCATCTAATTAATTTATATGGTTAATGTGAAATTAAATAGAAGACTGAGATTAAAAATAAATTATAAACTTACTAATGAAATAAGTGAATTCTTATTTATATATATGTATAATACTTATAAATTGATAATTTTGTATTATAGTTTCATGTTAATACGTGAATGGTGCATTTGTATTTATTATTGTCATTTCGTATCTATTTTATCATCATTCATATTAATTATCAATGTAACATTTTAAAAAGTAAATATTTTACAAAAAAATTATCAGAGATAAAAATACACAAGAGTGATATTTTGAACATAACATTCATGCAATTAAAAAGTAAAGAATCAAAATCACACAATTGTTATATTTAGAGAATGGAAATATAACTGACTTTTTTTTCACTTATTCTAATTAACACTTACATATGTTTTTAATCTCTTAACTTTAGTTTTTAATAAAAATTTAATTGATTTTTATCTTATAATTTTATTTTTATTTTAATTATTATTTTTATCTTATAATTTTAATTTTGTTTGAATTATGTATACATATATATATATATATAAATCTATATTAGTTTTTATAATATTTTTTTATTTTGAATTAAAAATGTTTTGGTATGAAAAGGTTTCCAATTCTACGAGAAAAAGGCATTTCTGAAGTATCAACTAGGTAAGTCTAGTCACATGTCGCTCTCTCCCATGAATCACCTACATATATGAAGATTTCTACATCAACGATCCTACACACAATGATATAGTCGTTGTCACCACCATACTAGCCAATTGTTGAGTTAGAAAATTGTTTATCAACCAAGGAAGTTGGACTTATGTGTTGTATTGGTCATAATTCTTAAAACTTGACATATTGTCTCTCTCATCAAATTGTACCCAAATACAATACTTGGATTTGTCGTGAAATGAGTACACACCAAAGAACATGTTCATATGTTAATAACATTTGACACAACCAAGGCTTATCAGACACTTATTGATTGATATATTCTAGTAGAGATGGATACTTTGTACAGTGTTCTCGTTGGACAACATACTCTCAACCAACATGGAGTAATCGTATTCACTCCACACATGACAATAAGATTCCCTTTCAAGGATGGAACCATCATCACCTTAAAAGTCAAGCTAAAGGTGGCATGAAAATGTTATGCTACAAGTCTAAAGGTCGCTCCTTGTTCTTTAAATAATCTCTCAACAAGTGATGCAACTTAGACAGAGATGTTAGATCTCTCAAATCATAATCCAAATAAATAAAAATGATGAAAATCAGCTCGAAGACTTAGTATGATGTACTTTTCCCTTAACTTATGCTAATAAGAGTTTTAATGAGGCACATCTTTCAATAAAATTTGTATTCCCTTTTATACATCGGATCAAGGTAAGTTCAAATATTATACTTTAATTATTAGTGAATCCAAGTTATATTAAATTGACAACTTACACGAGATCACTCAAAATGATAAGGGAATCCAAGTCATAAAAAATCGGTGGCTCACATCAAATCACTCAAAATAATCATGAAATCTAAGTTATACTAAATCGCCATGATCACTCAAACTAATTACTGAATTCTACCAAATTGGTGATTTACATTAGACCACTCAAGACCACTCAAGATAATAAGTGAATCTAAGGTATACCAAGTTGATGATTTACATCAAATCATTCAAAATAATAAGTGAATCCAAGTAATACTAAATCAACGACTTACATCATATCACTCAAAATGATCAATGAATTTAAATTATACCAAATTGACTACTTACATTAGATTAAGCAAAATGATCAATGAATTCAAGTAGTATCAAATCGACAACTTATATCAAACCATTCAAAATATCAATAAATTCAAGTCGTATTAAAATTAATCCAAATTATATCAAATCGACTACTTATACAAAATTTAAATTAAACATATTATGTACTTATGATGAAAATTTAATTTTTATTATATATAGTTGGTTTAATTTAAAACTAATATAGTGACTATTATCATAATTACAAGCATAATAATTGTTATAATAAGTTATTCTTCAAGATTTTTTATTAATAATTTTGTTTAATTAATACTATTAATTGGTTATTAAACATTAGATAATAATATATTAAAAATAAATCAAAATTATTTAAGTTTAGCAGGTTGATTAAATATATAATTAAAGTGGATTTAAACTTTGTCCATCTCCATTCAATTTGTTTTTTTTGCAAAATTACTTATATTATAAATTAAAATATATAATTTAAATAAAGAGAAACTCTCATTTTTTTTACTCTCCACTATACATTATTAGTATTATTTTTATGTTATTCTTTATATGTGTGTTTTTTCTATTTTTCTAATATTTCAAACTATCAATAAATATATATATATATATATATATATAACCCAAATTGTAATAACTTTGGAACACATTCTTTTAAACACAGTTTTTATTTTTTTATTTAAATTTATTAAAAATTTAATAAATATGCTTTTGTAATGGTCAATTAAACTTCCACCAATAGTTAAATATCTATTATGAAAAATGCGTTAGAAAATGTTTTGTTACCATTCCTCATGTACTTAATGTCTTAAATGTTATTTTAAAAAAATATTCTTAAATGTTATTTTTAAATATTTATTTATTTGATTATTTCATATAGTACCTTTAAATTTAATTTCAATATTCTAAATAAATAAATTGTAAATAATTAAAACAATTTTATATCTCAATTCGATTCTTTTATTATAGATATAAAATATAAACTTTATCATAATTTAATGTTTATAGTGTAAATATGAAATATAACTAACGATTAGGAGAAAGTCTAATTTTCTCTAAAATTTTAAGTATATGCTTAAATACAATAAAATATAAAATATAAAAGATGTTGTGTTTGACAAATAATATAAACAAACAATATAAGTTTTCATTAGATCATATATATCGTCTGATAAACAATATGGTTTCACGTCATAATGCTAACGACTTCTTGATTAGATGATACACATACAATATTAACATTTACAAGTATCTTTATTGTGTAGGAATATTTTTCTAAACGTCCAAAACTTAATATACAAAGATTATCTTCACATCCTTTCAAGTGCACCTCAAAAGGAGAGCTAAAGCTGCTCAAGTCTACCAAATTCTAGATACAGGTAGTTTGTCAACCTTTGGAGCGCTTGCCTTATATGAAAGTTAGCTTTCACAAAAGAGAAGTAAAGCTCATTATTTAATGGAGGATAAGTGCAACAAACTATCATGAATGTTAGGAATTCAAGTGTGAGAGTGAGTAAAGTCCCACATTGAAATATGAGTTGTATATAAGAAAAAGAAAATACTCATAAACATTTAGCCTTAAGTTTTTATGTTGAAAGTGGTGTCAATTTTCTTATATGGATTGCTCACATCTCATCAGTGTTAAATCTTTCCTCAAATTTTTTTTCCAACAATCGTATTAGAGCCTAGTTTGCCTTGGCGACTGACTTAAACGGAGGCAAGCATGTTCCATTGTGTTAAAGCATAATAGTAGTTATAGTCACTACTAGGGTTATGGTCAAGTGTATCCCCTTAAAAGGGAGTGTACCAATGGGAAAAGGGGTCAAGGAATCGATGTGGTAAATCCAATAAATCCAATAATAATAAAAGAGTTTAACTCGAAGAAAAAAAACACAATATTAAACTAAAGTATTAAATTTTTTTTTGCTTTCTCTCCACATCTTTAACAAGATTTAGAAGAAGACTTTGTGTGTTTTCAACAACATCTAGAAGGAGATATTAATCTTGTATTCATCTTTAAGACGCAAACACCTTTAGATTAGCTACCCTGTGATTGCGAAATTATACCTCTTTTTGTCAAGGTTTTTGAGTCAGGAGTGGCTTGTTTTCAAAAGAATACTTGTGTTTGAGTCAAGAATGACTTGTTGAAAGAGCACATGGTTGAGCCAAAAGTAGCTTGTGGAAAGAATACTTATGCGGGTTAATCAAGAGTGACTACGAGGCGAAACAATAATTGTACCTTTGCAACATGAGTTTGCTTAATAGAACTTAATCGGGTTGATTGAGAACTGAACATAGTATGTGGATTTCAGACGAACCAACATAAAAATTTGTGTGGAGTATCACTTAACTTAATCTCCTTTAAATTGCGTCTTATTAAATTGTCTAACCTTAAAGAGAGATTATATTTTTAACCAAGAGTGTTCTTCAAAAAATTTTTAGCAACAAATATTGTGTGTTTACTAAACCCTAAGTATTATCTGATAAACACTTCTCAACAAATGACATTGGAAATTTTTTTTAAAAATTTTAAAACACAATTCAACATTCTCTGTGTGCATCCGTTTTTCACACTTATACATTCAAATATACCTATTTATAATAAATTTAATAATAATGTAATGTTTAAATTAAAAATATTATTTATAGTGAATTTTAATAATATAAAAATGAATATTTATCTTATACAATTCAATTACTCATATTGAAAAATGGGAAAATTCTCCGACGAAATAAAGAAAATGAGAAGTTAACAAGGTTTACAGAAAAAAAAAGATTTTTTTTAGTTAAAATATTTGGAAAACAAAATCACCGTGTATTAATACATGTTCCTAACCATTTTGTGTATTTTTTAGTTTAATTAATCTTTTAATTCTTAAAATTTGAGATAAATTTGATTTTGTATTTTAAGTTTAAAAAAATATTTTAGTAACTCAAATTTTAAAAACAAAGAGTTTTAATCTTTCAAATTTATTATTAGGTTGGGAGTAAAATGATTTTGAAAATACAATTTTATTTCAGGAGTATAATATTTATGGACTAATTTTTATTTATTTTAGAAACTAATTTTTCTAAATAAAGATTGAAGAACTAAAACAATATTCATCTCAAATTTTAAGATACATAACTATTTTTTTTTATATTAATCACATACACTTATGTCCGCGTGTTGCTTATTTTTCTTAAAAAGTATGCATTATTTATTTCACCTTTTTGAATTATTGTACAAATTATCTAGCAGGAGTAGTGAAAATTAATTATCAAGATGTAGAGGAGTGGACAACAATAATCTTTATAAAAGATGTTTACCAATAAAATATTTTTTATTATAAATTCTATAGATAAAGATTATTTAAAACTAAAGAGATTTATTATATAAAAAGTTAAATATATTTTAAATTTTTAAATTATTTATTAAAATTGTGTATTCTTTTGAAAATTAACTTTTTATATATTTTATCTTTATATTTTATAAATTGATGTAAATAATTTTTAGTAATAAATAAAATTATTTTTAAAGAATACAAATAGAAAAAAATAAAAAAACAAAAAAAATTCCAGCATATCAAAATGGTTGAATTTATAAATAATAAAAATAAAATATATTTAAAATTTATAAATCAACATAACATATTTTTGATAAATAGTTTAAAAATTAAAAATATATTTAATTTATATATAAATAATTCTTCTCAATTTTAAATAATTAATGTTCATAATTAAAATAAATTTTTTATTGATAGTTAATTTTATAAGCATAATTCTTAATTAAAAAATCTTAAAATTACGTATTTTTCATTTTGGTCGAGATGAGGGAAGAAATTAAGGAATTGATGGAAATAAAATTAAGCATTTATAGAAGCTAAGAAAATAAATAATTTAAAGAAAAGAAATTGAGAAGAATCTTGGAAATTTTGTGTCAAATTATAAATATAGTCAAAAGTTTAGTAAATGCATATCTTATTCTATTGAATTAATTTTATAAAGTTGAGTTAAATTTAAATTTTAAAACTTTAACATCAAAATTATTAAGATCTATTTTAATCAACTTTGATAGATTTATCAGAAAACCTATTATTAGATCTTTCTCGATTTTTATATTTGATGTTCTTACATGACCGATTTTATTAGATTAAATTAAATTTAAATTTCTCTACCTACTTAAGAATTCATCATATTAATCTCATTTGTATCTTTCTATTTTTATCTCTTTTTTTCTGAATAAAGCATATTTCTTTTTTGTTTTATTTGCTTGTTATTTTTAGCCATGAATTTTGTTTTATCTTTGGTATTTATTTTGGTGTGAAGCAATGAAAGCAGTGTGGAGAGTGGGGACAGAGAATTAAATAAGAAGAAGCAGATGCAGACGTGACAGCAGTTAAAGGGGTAACTGAGATAAACGTGAGATCATAGTTTCTGAATAAATGAACACCTTTTCTTCAACCAAAATTAACTGCTTCACTTCAAACTTCTTATGACCTTTTTAATTCATGCATCAATATATATATACATATATATATATATATATATATACATATATTCAATTAGAACTTAAATATATTTTGATGTCAAAATAAGATCAGGTGGATTCTTAAAATTACATATCTAATTCACATTCACTAAAATATATTGGATTTGAAATTTAGATTCATCAAATTATTTTGAATATTTTAATTTAGTTTAAATTAGATTTCTTCTTATAAAATTTAAGATTACCTTCATAAAATTAAGATATTTTTTTTATGTTGTTATATTTTTTAGTTGTCATAAAATTTAGTTTGTTATATTTTTTACTAAATAATTAAGATATTTTTTAAGATTAAAGTGTCAATTTTAGGAGAGTATGTGTAAAAGGGGTGAATGTAATTTAAGTTTTCTCTTCTTCTTTTTTTTTATACATTACTTTCTCCCGATCCTTTTACTTATAAAACTTTTTCTCATTTTTTTTATGTTGTGACAATATGAACATTTACTTATGCTTTGTTTTTTGGGATTTTGATATAAGAACTTTCTTATTAAATTTTTTTTATTTCATTTAATGTTAGATTTTAGAAAATAAATAACAATTTATGTGCTAATAAGACCTATTTTTAATTTAATGATGGATGATGCTCTAATCAAGGAGGTTGGTTCAATAACACTTTGATCAAGGTTTTAAACAAATAGACACTTATTGAGAAAAATAACCTTTAATTGAAACCAATAAAAAAATATATTAGTTAAACAGATTCTTATAGTGAACATTGATTTTTTTTTAATTTATTTATTTTTAATTAATGTCCAATCTAAATTCAATCCAAATCCAAATAATAAAATTAGATTTAAAATAAAAAAATAATTTTGTATTTGAAAAGGATCCATTAAAATGAATTTAAAGTGATTTAAATCACAGAGTATGGATTGGATGTAAATATTAGGATTTTAGGCTCACTCATAAAATTTGTTCTTCTTTTGCTTTTGTCGTGTAACTTTTTTTTTCTTTACTTTTAGTTCTTATGAGTTTCATTTTTTTTTTGTTATTTTATTTTAATTTTTCTAAAAAGGTTGTCTTTATAATATACAGGGATGGCAGTCGGCGGGACATAGACGAGTTTTACTTTTCCATCCTCATCCTCATTCCCATATTTAGTGGGTATGAAAATTTTGTCTCATTCTCATCCCCACGGGTATAGTCGTATTCATCTTTTGTTATTCTAAATATTAATTAAATAATTATTTTATAAAAAAATAAAAATCATAATAAAAAAACTTGATATTATAAATGAATTAAAGTCAAAATGATAGGTATATTCTTTTTTCCAATAATAAATATCAATAAAAAATTATAACTGCATAAATCTCAAATTAAAGTATCATAAAATAATAATTAAATAAAAGTAAAAAAATTATAAAAAGATAAAAAAATTATCAAATATATGTTATAGAGATAAATTACAAAACTAAGAATTAAAGAAAAATTAATATAAACTTTTAAATTACTTAATAAATTAAATATGTTTTAATAATTTAAAACAGGAATAAATATTGGACATTAGGATAGGTATGGAAGCGAGGACGGGGCGGGTATCTACATCTCCATCCCCGTCTCCATACTCAATTTAAAAAATCAGATATTATCCATACTCATACCCATACCCAATCAATACGGAGATTCTTCGTCAAAATCAAGACAGGTTTGAGTAATACCCATGGAGATAGATTCATTTGTCATCCTAATACTCATAGAAGAAGAGGTACGTCTATCACTCTTCTTCTTTTTTATTTTCTCATGTCAATCAAGACTCTACTTACATAAATAGAATATCTCAACTGTTAATAAATACAAAGATATTTAAATTTTGGATCATGTCAATAAGAATAATAGTTTTCAGTAAGTTAAGCATAAATGAAAACCTTAATAGGATCATACATTACTATTTAACTATTACTTTCTTAATACCTCAAATTTTACTAACCTTTGTTATTATGAAACTTTACTTATGATTGAAAAAATGTGAAGCTCACATAACACTTGGTTGACAATTTTCCACAAGCATATAAGAAGAAATCTTTAGAATAGGTGCCATCAATTTTGTCAAGTTATCTTGTAAGAGAAGAAGCATGACATGTAGTTGAACCTCCATAAGTGTGTTTTTGAGACAGCAGGGAGCAATTTAAGTATTTATGCTAATCCAGCAAGGAAACCAACAAGCACCAAGTTGTTATTGACAGGAAAGTTGAAGGAGGTATAGAAGTTTATCAACCAACTACCCTTTCTTCTTTTTTTTACCATTTCTACTTTTTTATTAAAAAACTTTTATTCACAAATAGAATTGTGTATTTTGAAAAAAAAATCCAAGAGTCACTCACAATCTTCAAATCCAAATTTACATATTTTAATAAAATTTTAATACAAACTATTTTGTATTTTATCTATTCCTTTTTCGCCACCAATAATCCAACATCAATACTCGTTTAAGTTACCTTAGACCATCTTTTGGTATTGAGCACAACTAATACTTGCATTTGCAGATCATATTAGAAAATTTCCCGTCGCACTTGTTCCATAGACCAAAATCTTGCAATATTCATTCAGCATTTTAACTATATGTGCACGCCATTTAGAAAATCACGAGTTTATATATACACAAGCAGCGGGGAATAAAAAAACACAAACAGAAGGCCTAGATGAAGTATATATTCTCGAATTCAATGGCTCAGATCAGTGCTTCCTTGGTTGATTTTGATTATTGGATCAGGGAGGAAAGAGTCAATATCGGTCCAAGAAACCCAAGTTGGCTCAGTAACCTGAAAAACAGTCAATTAAACAATTAATCACTGCAGTTGAACAATCTTAGTACATAAGACGGCATTGTGGTTATTATATCAAGAGTTTAGTATTGATCATTAATCGAGGCATAAAACTAATGTCAATGAAATGACTGGTCAAAAATTATGATAATGGAAATGTTTGCTTTCCCTTGTTTAATTTAATTCTCAAACACCAGATTAAAAAAGGTTACAGAGCTCAATGCATCTCTTTACTAACAATCTTGGAAGATTCTCTTGTATATTAAGACAGTTTGTTTAAACTTAAAATAAGTGTATGAAATAAGCAATTTTTAAACAAATCACTCTCACAAGCAGATAAAAATTGACTCTTTTTTGTCAAAACAAGCAGAAATCTGCATTTTTAACTAAAAAAACATTTCTGATTATGTGTTTGTGTTGTAAACTAAGTGCTACCATTAAGACTAATCCATTACATGGTTGAGCCTCAACGCTTGCTCCTCATAGCAAGTCTCTTATTTCATTCAATGTAGAACTCCTAACATTATCATCTCTTAACATTCATAGAGAAAGCCACTTAGAAGTCAGGAATCTTAGGATTGGTGCTATGCTAGGGTTGGATATTATGAGATGCTTAAATCTCAGATCAAATAGTATCAAATGTTTGATAAAATATTTGTGTTTAATTCTCGCTGCTTAATAACTACTTTTAAGGGGCCGGTTCCTCGAGTGCTTGTGTCAGATTCTCAAGATTTTAATATTACAATAAGTCTTTTATATCACTCGGTGTAGGACAGCTAACAGCTACATGTTTAAAAGTCCCAAAATTGAGACTGAGGTTGTGGCCAAAGTGATTCCAAGGAATGAACAATATATCAGGTTATTTTTGTGAAATCCCATTATCAAAGGCAGCAGTAGCAAAATAGCAGATAACACAATGCCAGATTTTTTAAGACAGTAAATACTGGCTTATTAAGGACAAAACTTGTATAGTCTACTATAGTTACAATTGATGTTAATCTCCAATCAAATTTGAGGTCTCATCTTGGTAATATATGTATTCAATAAAATGAAAACTTTGAAAGTGAAACTCAGAATATGATTGAAAAAGAACATCAACTGTATCTAGCACAGTATGCAAGTTTCGTCCACTTATTAATAGCATTCAAACAACAGGTGCAACTTCATCCACAATCCAAAAAATAAAAGATGCAGAAATGGTGACAGAAATACAAGAACAAAAATTATAACCAACGATTTGAATACTAACTCATACAATACCCACCAATGCTGCTTTCAGTACTGGCGTGCATTTCGGTTAAGCAATCCTTGAAAAGATAAATAAAGATCCTTGTTATCTGACCCAAATATCTCATCTGCTTTTCTTAAAGTTTCCTAGAAGAACAGAGAACAAAGTGGAGCAATGATTACTTAGAAAAGGTCTCGGTTCCAAATCCAACACTACAAATATTCGATATTTATTTACCTCCCTTGTTTGCTTCTGAGCATTTAATTCCTTTATGTTGGCAAGGAATGCACTGAACTGCTCATATGAAAGACGACTCCTAAAAAAGTTATACATTTAATCAACTCAGCTTCTAAAATAAATTAAAGACAAAAATCATAGTTTACTGAGGCAAGAAGAAACAAACCTGGCCTGACGAAAAAACTCCTTTCCATCAATCTTTGGAGTACGACCTAAACAATTTTTAAAACATTATGATTAAACAACTGAGAATATACTAATACTGAAACACATTGAAAAAACACCAGGCCCTTCTAATTCGTCAGATGGAACAAAGCCCTAACCAGCAGCCTAAGATGGACAACATTTTAATCAAGAACTGCAGTAAAAGGGCTAAGAGCAAAGAAACATGACAAACTTCAAGGACAAGAACCAGTGAGATGAGAAAACAGATCAGATTAACAACAAATCATTTAAACCTGGAAGTGCTCGTCCCCGAGGTGGAGAATTTGCTGCTGATGACTGCTGACTAGATGAATACCATGAAGAGAGAGATCCACGCCCATCATATGGAAGTTTGGTTGGAGAGGTGGCACCAGAAGTTTTCTTCGGTGATCCAGCAGCAGAATACCCTCTAGGAGATCCAGCCGTTGAAATCACCTTTGGAGTTCCAGTTGGTGTAAGACGTGGTGTGATATATGGGGTCAAAGAAAACCTTTGCCCTGAATACCTGGAAGCTATAGGAGCAAAAAGACAGACCAAAAGGGAATTATCATGCATGTAATATTAAACATTTTTCCAGTTAAATTCAATTGTTTTAGATAGAAAAGTCCAAACTCCTAATTTCCGGTACAACAGTTTATTTCCACGTTTTTGGTTTGATTAAATAACATAATTTTCAGCCTTCACTGTACAAGAACTTTAAATAAGCATGCCAATATGACCAAAGGATGACAAATAATACTCAAGGAAGTGGAAGAGAATTCATTTTCCTATGCTATATATTAACTATTAAAATTCACTTTCATACATAATTTCATACGAATGATATAATACCTATATCAAGAAAGTGTTAATTCTAATAATTGAACAACATTATCATGTTCGGAATCAATGATCTCGGGAAAATTCATCTACCTTCATCATTTGTTTTACCCACATCTGCAGGACCATTATATGAATGATGTACCGTATAACGATCATCGTCTGCAAGTAATACATAAAATGCAAGTAAATAACTTCCAACAAACACTCTTATGACATTTCACATCACCAGGAAGAGATACGTGCAAAATTGATAATGAAATAATCAATGAGGTAGGGACGAGAGAGTACCCTTATCAGGATATGCCTTTGGAACTGATTGATCACAGGTTCCAATATCTATGGTTTCGGCATGCTGTAACAAGAGCAAAGACAGCCTTGTTTAGGAAATAATAATAATACAGGTCATTTTCAGCAACAAAAGCAAGTGTAATCATTATAAGTATAGCTAGGTTAATATACTGATGTCTTACCGATGCATTGTCATCAGTTAGTGACTGCATCAGTTGCTTTTTAAAAGTCTCCAACTACATCATAGAAAAAAAGAAAAGATGTCAGGTCTACATAAAAGTAAGAGGTAAAGATATAAAGTAATATCATTTTGACAATGAAGTCAACATATGTACTCTTGCAAAGAAAAATATGCATGCAGTAAAATAAGATAAAAAAAAGCTATTTTGAAAATACATGGAAACATACTTGCCCACACCAATCAAAGTTTGAATCATGACATAAAGATAAAGATATTTTAAGCCTATTAGTGAATAAAAAAAATGAACAAACTTTCCTCCTTAAAGCTACTTTAATTACACTTTTCTTCCTTTTGTTAAGAAAATTGCACTCCTCTCCTTAAAACTTGCGATTCATTTCTTCTCCCTAAGTCCTATAATCAGTAATATGGTATTCAAAATTAGTTGTCCATGATATTGAAATTAGTGGAGAGCAGAGAAAGGACCCTGGTAAACTTATTTGCAGTTTCTTACCACCACTAAAAGGTTCCCTTGTATGAAATAGAATCAAAGTATAACACTCACTTCACAGAGGAGGAGTAATTTTAAGAATGGAGAGAAGGGTAGTGTAATTTCAACATAATTCCAAGCAGCAGTGTAATTTAACCTAGATAAATATATATGTACAGGAAAAAATCAGTATATATAGATATTAGGATGTGCAAAGACAGAATTGACCAGGTAAGTTCGAAAGACCTCCCATTATCTCAAAATGAGTTATAAAATAATACTTCTCTTTTAATAAAGGGACAGATACTCCACAGCTAGAGATAGGGATATTCAAGGGAACATAAGTTGTTTTCTAATAAAAAACGGTGTTCTTTTGGCATAGAGAAGTTAGTACTCGGCACACATGGTTTCAAAAGAGAACGTTTCGGCTGACCCGACAAAAACAAAGATATGCACCAAGAGGTGTGAAGGGTTAAGAGGGCACATTGGGTTAATGGGATAATACAAAAAGTTTGTGAAGAATTAGGGGAAATAGCATGGCCTCTCACTCAACAACTTAAGAAAAACAACTTTGCCTGGGGAAAAAAGCTCAAAGGGCCTTTGAACAACTACAAGAGGCTATGACAACTACAATACAGTACTGGAGGTTCCACATTTTGAGAAGACTTTTGAGATCGAAACAGATACATCAAGGAAAGGAATTGAGGCAGTTTTTATGCAGGAAGGTTGAGCAGTGGCTTAGATGGGTCAAGATATAGCAGAAACTTTTCTCTGGGAAGTAGTAAGGCGTTATGGATTTCCAGTCACCGTAGTGACTGATAAAAATAGACTGTTCCTTAGCTCTTTTTGAACTGAACTCTTCCAGTAGGCAGGTACAAAATTGAGATTCAGTTCTGCATACCAACCATAAAAAGATGGGCGAACAGAAGTTATTAAAGGGTGCCTTGAGACATACTTGAGGTTCTTGATAGAAACAAACCGAAGAATTGGCCAAAGTGGCTAAGCTGGGCAGAATTTTGGTACAACACCAACTATCATTCAGCCACCAAAATGGTGGGCTACCCCCTATCCCGACATGAAGTCCATAGAAATATCAGACCTGATATGTAAAAGAATAGGGAGTGGTTGCAACGACCCCACAGGTTTAAAAGCCTGGTATTTATTCTTTTGGCATATCACACATTCCCATACATACTATTGTATAATTTTCTCCATTCCTTCCAAAAAACTGCCCAGAAATGTGATTGTAAGTTCGAGAATATCTTGAATGCCCCCATAGCAAAGTCATGGAATTCTTTTAAGATTAAGGAAATTTTGGAGTTTCTTGGAATCACCAGCCTCTCCTTGTAATACAGCCCATCCTTCTAAAGTTTATAGCCCGGATGTGCAAAAGCCATTAAGTCTTGGTTTTTACTTCTTAAGCTTTAATCATTGCTTACTTTTTCCAGGTCTTCCTATTCAAAAAACTGCACAGCTACTAGGAATCAACACTGTTTTCAGAGAAGAACAAAGACAAGTAAATTTGAACTTCTCTAATTTCCCCAATCATACAACAAAAGATACAAAGCAGCACTCTCCTTCCCACTAGATTATTCCAGTTACAAAATTCAATTCTAAAATACCGCCCCTTTTCCCCGTAAACCTCCTATAAAACGGGTCCTAACTGCTAGCAAACACTAAGCTGTAAAAGCTACCATACAACTGCATTCTTAGTCATTATTTTTAAACCTCCACCAATAATAAATCTGCAATCCTATCTTATTGTCAACATGTTGTATTTGCTGCCTAACAACGGCAGATAATGCTGTTAATTGCAATTTTCTAGAAGGGACATATGCTGCCTTGTTTCTCCCGGTTTTTTAATACATCATCTCAAAATCATACCTTAAGTTCATGGACAAGCTTAGTTTTCCGGGAATCAAAATTCGGGAAACTATGCTTACCATGTTTGATTTACCTTTTCAAAAATAACATCCATAGAAAAAAATGTTTTCCGAGATTGGTTTTTGGCCAAATTTATTAAAAAAACATTTGCATGGGAGACGAAGAATCTAACTTTGCCGAGTTGAAGCAAAAAATTTTAAGAAAAAAACACAATGTTACTCTTATCAAATCATCTAAAAAACAATGAATAAATAATTTACTAAAAATAAAAGTACTCTTTGCTTTTAGAAAACTTTATAAATATTCCCAACAGTATTTTTCACTAAACAAACACAATAATTCCTAGGACTCATGATTACTAGAAACCATGACTTCTGGTTATAAAAGAAATTATCCTCTACCAAACACCCCATAAGAGCTTTGAAATCCAATTTTGTTGTTCTTCCCCCATGACTCTTTGTTCTGACAAGAATCTGAGACACTTCAGATCTGTCTGCTGCACCACAAAATGCCTCCCCATCAAAGAATGCTTCCACCTTTGAATGGCAACTCCTTCACATACATGGTCTGATGATGTCTACGGGCTTCATAGGAAAAACCATGGTGGTGGATACCACTTTGGTTGTGGTAGACTGGTTAACCAAATATGCTCATGTTTCTCGCTGGAACATCCTTTTCCAGCCAGAGTTCTATGGCCGTTATAATGTGATGGAAACGATAGGTCCAGCAACATAAAAGTGAAATTACCTGAAGGGAGTGAAGTCAATCTGGTATTCCATGTCTCTACTGAAAAAAATTGTAGCAGCAAACAAGTATAGTTTAACCTCTTCCTTCATTCCTAACAAGAGATTGGGAGCTTCAAGTCCAACTAGAGGAAGTACAAACTAGGAGATTGAACGACCAAGGGAATATAGAGATTCTTGTCAAAAGGAAGCACCTACCAGCTTGTGAAAATTCATGGGAATTCATTGCATGTGTTCCAGGAGCAATTAACAGAATTTCACCTTGAGAACAAGGTGGATTTTGAAGGAGGAAGTGTAAATGTTGACCTAAAGAACTAGTGTCACTAAAATTTATGTGAGAAGGTCCAAGAAAGAAAGGGTGCAGGACAGTGGGCAGCACCACACCTAATCATAACGAAAAGGATAACTATTTAAAATAACTGCCAAGGGCAGTCGTGGAATAGGAGATAGCTAAAGAAAATGTGTATGTGGGTATCATGGGGAAGATAAGAGAAAATATGTGGAGGATAGAAGGAGGCAGATAGGGTATGGGGAAAATTAGTTATGAGTTGTGGTAGAGACTAGGCACTCTTGAATTGCTAGAACTTGTATTATATTCTGCAATTTCTCACTGTAATAGAATTCAAGAATTTGAAATCACACTGATTCAGACCTGAACTTTCCTAAATTAATCCAAATATTGTTTCAGTTGTTTACTTCATCCACTGGTACCTATCAAAGAGTAAGGGAAAGGGTAAGTTTGTTAAACATATGGGATGAGCTAGAAGTTTGTTACGTCTGTTGCATAGAATGAATTGAGGGGATATTCGGTTGCTGGATAGTCATAAAAGGCATGGAGATGATAGGAGGAAACATTTTGCTGGCGGGCTAGAGCCTTAAGGTGGACAGAGAACTTACCTCAGAGGATCCATAGGCAACAGGTATTTTACGCATTGATCTCAATATCAGTACATTAAAATTCTGCGCTTCAGTTTTCAGATACTTGTGTAATGCTTCAGGTTTCCTAACACTACGCAACACATAATGATACAACTGGGACAAAATACTGAGGCAGGTAAAATCACAACCAAGAAGTTAATATTGCTTAACTGTCTTCTTGATTGGTAACTTGAAACAAATGCCCAATAACATTTCAATGTCTCACAAAAATGTAAAACATAGGAAGGGATTAGGAAACTGAGCATAGTTCTAGCACAAACAATGGCGTTAGCTAAAAATTTCTGAAGAGCGTAGACAGAACAGATATACATACAGAAAAATTAAAAAAACAAGTTAGAATGAGGAAATCAAGCAAATATTACCTTGGCAAAGTCTCGACTCAGCTTCTTCACTGTTGCTGCCAATTGGTCTCTCTCCTTCGTAAGCTTTATCTACAACCAAAAAACAGAAGACATAATCACTCACCATCAACTCAAATAACATTATCTAACTTGTGCGAAATATTAAAACACTCAGGTTCTCTCTAAGTAGGGAGCCAATGCCAAGCTTCTCATTCATCCTCTCTTCCCCTCACATTATATTTAGTTTCTTAAAAATATATTATCCAACATCAATTAGAAAAGACTGACACTAGAATACTAGGAAAAAAAAATCCCTTCCACTGCAAACAACCAAACACACAACAATTTACAATAACCAAGCAGCACCAACAATCTACAATAACCATCCCACATCCACTGCATCCATTCCCCCTCTGCATCCGCCTCCACTCTTCTCAATGCTTATCTCACGAGAGTACAAAAGAAGCCAATTATACATAATGGATGGACATCATTGTTCATTAAGCACAGGTATGCCAATAAATAATCCTCTGAACTAATCATTTTTGTCTCAAATCAAAAGCGCACAGCCTTTACTTCATTCAGTTTGCTTAGAACACATAATCTCTCATGTTTAACCACGTCAGTCTTTTAAAAACAAAAGATTAATTCTTTAAATTTAATAAGTACATACTGAATTCAAGTAAAATCAATTTTCATAGTAACAGCTGGTTCTACAGTAAAATATCACTCACATTCCTTTCCTCTCTCAAGCTTTTACCAAGTCTACATTTGGAAGAGCTTATTTGAACTCATCTTAGGACATAGCATAATAACTTGTACAAACATTTGAGAGAAAATATGCAAAATAGCTTTTAAATTATAAGTTGTTTTCAGTTTATTTCAATAAACCCTGATGATGGTCCACGGTAAAATCCTGCATGAGGACATCAATTGTTAGGACTTAAGCACAAAATTGTGAGTAGTACAATAAACCCAACAAACCTCTCTAAAATAGGTTTGATATTATCTTACAAAGTTAACTTTTAATCCTAACTCAACCATATTTGTAAGGTAAAATTTGTACCTATTTATAATATAATTTTGGCCAAATTTTGGCTATATTTCTGGCCGACATGAAATCTCCAACACTACCCATAAAACTAGTTCATAAGGTGGGAGAAATCAAGACGGACTAATCAAGTAGCTCATCCTACTCAATGTTAAAACACCTCCCTATAACTTATGAACATTTTCCCTTTGATAACAAAACAATATATACTGGTTATTTGTTTTGCCCAAGGACATGGTCCACAAAGTATCCCAAAGACTAGTTCATTAGATGAGAGTCTCAAAACTAGCACATCAAGTTGCTCGCCTACTCAATGTGGATTCTCACACACCTCACCATAACTCAAGAAATTTTCCCTGTAACACATAAAGTCAATTTGTTTTGTTCATGGGCATGGTCAACGCAGTATCCCAAAGCTGACAACAAAAAAATATAGAGATTTATATATAACTTAAGACCCTAATTATGCACATAATTATTTGTAACTAATTTAAAAAAGAACGAATAGGCGAAGTGAGAAGAGATGAGAAGCGAACATTATCGTTGAGGGCGTTGTTGAGGGTGGAGTCGGATTGGTGGCAAGCGCGAGTGAGAGAAGAGAGACGCTCTTCGAGGTCGAGGATGATTCGGTCCTTCTCCTGAAGCTTGTGGCGGAGGCGAGAGGCGTCAGATTCGAGAGAAGAAACACGGGAAGCGATGGCCATGGAAGTTATCTTACGAGCGAGATCGAGCTGTTGGTAGGGGTCGGTTGGGATGACGGAGAGAATCTCGTCGGGAAGGTCGAAATCCACCGCATTGCTCACTGAACCCGTGCTCTGCGACATGCCACTCAACCCTCACAACCACCACAATTCCAGAGAGAGAGAAAGGGTTTGGTTTTGGTTGATGTTGTTGCGTTGTTGCGTTGTTGCAGAGGTGGGAATGAACGAGGGAAAACTAAAATATTCTCAATTCATGGTCCCAAACCTCGTCATTGCACAATAAACTAACCAATTATTATTATTATTCCATATCTTTTTATATATATTATGAGATTCTGCATGCATATATTTTATTAAATAAGAAAAAGAAATTATTTATTAAAAATTAAATTATTTAATTTGAAAATGACATAAAAGAATAATTACCTTTCCACATAATGATATATATTTGTTGAAGAAAAAAACTGTGTAATTAGAAAATGTTAGTAGGTATGAAAAGTGTATTATTAGAATATAATGGTACGTGCATTCTTTTATTTTTTAATAAATTAAATTTTAATTCTTATATTAATTTTAATTTTATATATATTTTAAATTAAATAGTTTGTGTTTTGCTATTCAAAAAAGACACCCTTTACATTTATCGCAATCTTAAATATAACTATTTTTTCTTCTGCATTATATCATATAGTTGTGTCCCATTTTTTAACATTAAATTTAAATTTTGCTAAAGTTAAAATAAATAATTTATTTAAAACTATGTATATTTTGTTATATAGATTATAATTTTTTTACCTTATGACGAAATCAATTATTGCTGTCCTCCAATAAACTAATTTTTTTTCTTCACACATTGAACATTTTACTTTTTTTATCACTCAAGTTTTTATTTTTACATTGTATAATCAAACCATCAATTTTTAAACACTTTGTTACTTAAATAGATTTTTTTAAATAAATAAAATGATTTTTTAATCACCTTTATTTTTCGGTAGAGATGATAAATATAAAATTTCAAGTTTTTGCTATTTTTGTTTGCATTTTTTATAATATCTTTATGTTAATAATAATAATAATAATAATGATAATACGTCTCAATGTTGTGAGGAGAGATTAAAAAAATTATTTTATTTTGAATTTGAAAAGGTGGGATGGTTTAAATTTAAATAAAATAAGACAAGGGTGTCTTTTTCTTTTCTTAGGTTGTTTGGGTATGTGTCTGTGCCCCAGTTCTCGAATAATGACTAGGGTTTTGTGCTTTTTTCGAGTGTCCTTGTCTTCGTTTTAATTTTGAGTTCTTTCCCTCCAAAATCGCTTTTTGTTCATTTTTAAAATTTTTAGCCTTTTCTTTGGTCTTTATTATGTTCATTTTCCAATTTTTATTAATTAATTCAAACTTCAAAATCTAACCTGCCAATTCTTTTATTATCTCTTCTTTTCATGTTTTATTGATTAGTAAAAACGAAATTGATTATTAATAAAAATAAATTCAAACAAATTGACTCGTGGTAATCTTAACTAGTTGAGCATTTTAAAAGGTTAACGAGTCAACCTATCACTTCTTTTTCTAAATTTTATTGTATATATTTTTTAAAATATATGTATTCATATTAATATTATTTAAGTCTTTAACTTATTAATTAATTTCTTTAATTAAATGAATAAAAAGAATTACCATTCTGCATTTTAAATTATTCAATTACAATAAATAATTAATATTTATTTTACAAATGTTTTAATTTAAATGGTAATATTATTATAGTATATTTATATTTTTCAAACAATACAATATAAAAAATTAATGATGTTAACAAAATTTATTTCAAATTTAAATAAACTGGCTTAATAGTATTTTCTTATTAACCTGAAGTTATAGTTGAACAACAACCACGTGATAATAAGATATGATTTTACTCCATTCCATTTATTACATAGAAGCATTTGTTTCAAGATATTTCTAATAATCTTAAAATATTAAGGTAGAAATATTTAGTTTTATGTCAGTTAAAAAGTAATAAAAAAATATTTTTTAGTATATTTTAATATCTTGAAAGTCACCTTCTCATGTTTGATGGTATCTTTATTTTGTAAAGATGACTGGAAAAATTATTGTAAAAAATTTCTAAATATGAGAAAATTTACAACATACGTATTATATTTATTCTACGCTTGCAACACCGCCCATTTTATGTGAGAGTATGATGAAAAGGAAAGAAATTAAAAAAAATTAAAAAGTAAAGTTGCTTAGATAAAAAGAAAGTGAAAAAATATTAGTGAAGAAATTATAGGATGGAGTGAAAAGGGGAGGACATGAGAGGAAAGTAACTAAAAAGTGTTGAGTTTTTCGAGTGGACATATCGGAGAGAATCGATACTCTTGGGAGATCTTGGTAAATCTAATGAGTTATAAGTTATCATACAACTCATATAAGAAACCTTAACATCATCTTGAACTCAAAATCTTGCGATTCATAAGTCTTTCTGCTTATATATTGTTTATCATTTCATCTTCACATAATGTAGGACTTTCAAACTCCAGACTTGAATTCTTCACAATATGTCCTTCAAGTATGAGTTTATTCCACACATTGTTAACTCCCTCATGAAATTGAAGTGTTCTGCCTACGAGTTTCCTCCTACTCTTTTTCCACAGACAACGCTAATTGTTGGGTTCCTCAAGTAGACATACTAGAGAGAATCGGTACTCCGGAGAAATCTTGGTAGATTTCATGAGTCATGAGCCAACATACAACCCAAATGAAAGACATTGACACCACCTTCAACCTAAATTTGATTCAGTGTCAACAATAATAAGAAACACATAAACGAGAAGAAAGAAACTGAATTGTATTAACAAAATTTTCTATACACGAAGTTCTCAAATACATTTACATAAAACATTCCTTATTCTTTGTGTATGCAGTATGCTCTCTCTATAACAAACAAACAAACAAACAAAATAGAAAACCATTAAAGCATTTACAACAAGAAACTAAACTACCATTAGATGGTTTAATTGCTCTAAATTACTAAATTGTCTCTACTAGACAATCTTCTACGTTCTTCATTAAATGATCATGATTTGATAGTCTATACATAACAATTCTTCACCTTGACTCCAAATCATGGAAGAGCATTTGCACAATCTTCCTTTATCCTTAAACAAAAAATTAATTCGCTCAGACGTTTAAACCTAGACTTTGGCAAGGACTTTGTAAACACATTTGGAGGATTCTCCTCCAAAGTATCTTCTCAATCCTAATCGTCACAGGCTTAAAAATGTCTCTCACGAAGTGCAACCTTTGTGTTTAGTTTTCTTATGGTAAATCTGATGAATCCCTCATCTCAACGAATCCTTCAAATGTTACATGTAAACGGTCTCCTCTAGGTTTTCATGTAGAAAAGTTGTCTTCACGTTCAACTGTTCTAACTCCATATTGTATTTGTTAACAATTGACATTAGAATCCTTATTGAACAATGTTTTACCTTACGTGAGAAGATTTCATTATAGTTTATCCCCTGTACTTACGAAAAAACCTTTGTCACTAGTCTTGCATTAAATCTCTGTTTCTCCACATCCAGTATCCCTTCCTTTTTCTTGAATACCCATTTGCATCCGATCACCTTCTAACTTCATGGTGAATCAACAAGCGTCCATGTGTGATTCTTCTTTGGCAATTCATGTTCCTCCTCCATGAAAGCTCGCCACTACTGACCTTCTATGTCTCGTTTTGACTCCCTAAAGCTTCTAGGTTCTGGACCTTCTAACTTTTCACCTGCAACCAACGCATAGAAAATTAAGTCAGCATACTCAAACCTTTGTGTAAGTTTGATTATCCTCCTCTCCTTATCACGCATAAACTGATAGCTAGATTCTTAATCAACATGTTTTGGCCTTCTCAAGTAAAGGGTAGAAGGTTGTTCTCCATCGTCTAATGCCTCGTCATCTAAATCCCTAAGACGATATGATCCTATTAGACAATCTAAGCCTCTTAGACAGTTTACTCCAGTAATAGAAGACTCCACCTCAACGTGAATTTTCTCCTTACCTCTCTCAGGATCTTTACATTATAGTTATTCAAGTTTCATTGAATGTCACGTCCCAACTAATAAAGCACCTAGCTTCACTATGTTCCAACCTCCACAATTATACCCTTCACTCCTTCTATGTATCTAATGAAGATACACCTCTCATCCCATGCCTCTAACTTGTCTTTCTTAACATGTGAAAATGCTAAGGCACTGAACATACTCATATTCTCATAATTTGTTGGCCTTCCACTCCACACTTCCATGGGAGTTTTAAAATTGAGCATGCAATAGACACTTGTTTATCAAATAAACTACGGTGTTTATAGCTTCTCTCTAGAAAGTCTTAGAGGCAAACCAGTCCCCAACTAGGGGTGGCAAAGTGGGTCAATCCCAACGGGCTGGCCCGCCAACCTGACAACATTTAGGAGGGGTGGGTCAGTATCTTGTGTTGGACTTGAAGGCTTGGTTTCAAGTTAATTTGATGTCTCCAACCACTTTGATGATGAAGATGATGATGCTTGAAGAATGAAGATTTTATCTTAGGATTAGAGTGTCTTAGAATGTGGGGTAAGATGCATTTCTTTTAATCTTGGACTTAATCTTGTGTTTTGAAATGTTTTAAAAGTTTTAACTGTTTTTCAACTCATTAAAAACGTGTTTTCAGTAAGTTAAAATATTTTTAATTTGATGGCTAAGTCAATTTTAAACATTTTAACCAACTGGTATGATTTTCAGTTAATTAAGTTTTTGAGCTGGTGTTTTAAAGTTTTGTTCTGGGTGATTTCAGCTAGCTATTTTTCTGAATTTAAATAAGCTAAAATTCTGGAG
Source organism: Lablab purpureus (assembly GCA_030347555.1). Taxonomy (NCBI): domain Eukaryota; kingdom Viridiplantae; phylum Streptophyta; class Magnoliopsida; order Fabales; family Fabaceae; genus Lablab; species Lablab purpureus. The sequence continues at coordinate 30,790,517 of CM059264.1, forward strand.
CTGTTCTTAAGAAATTCAAGCTCTTTGGAAAATCTGGTTGATTCGCATTTAAACAGGCTAAAATCACTTAAGGATTTCCCTTTAATGATTTCCATAAGTTTAATCGCGTTTTCAACTAACTGTTTTTAGTTTTCATATTTGGGGTGCTCTCTAAAAAATTCATTTTAATAAAAATAACTAGCTAAATTGCATTTCAACTAACTGATTTTATCAGTAACAACTTTAAATCACTGAACCAGTTCTATTTTAAATACTTTGAGTTTTAAAGAACTAGGCAACGAATCAATTACAGAGAAACTCATTGTTTAGAAAGACTTTTCAAGTATTCTAAATCAATTTGCGAAATCAATCAAGGAGTCCAAGATCAAATTGAATTGAGAATCTTTTCATAGAAAGTCATCACCTGATTTTTGTCTTATTTCATTTTCTGCAAGTATTAATCAGGTGAATTCGTTTCATAATCTTGTGTAATCTTGTACTGAGTTTGTTTCTTCTTAATCAGGGTGATTAGGGTGTTCCTATAATAGGGTTTTACAAGGGTATACAGATCTTGTAGGGTTCAAGATCAAGTGTATTGTCCTGTTTTTTAGTTTTTCATGTAGGGTTCATGTAAAAACTGAAACTTAGTTAATTGTTTTGATTTGGGTGTTTAGAAAACTGGATGTAGCCTTCATTAGAAGGTGAACCAGTATAAATCTCTTGTGTTGATCTTCTTTCCCTGCTTCTTTAAATTCTGTAATTGATAATTGAATTGCTAATTGAATTGGATATATGATACATTGGTATAAGCATTTCAAGAATCTTTAAAGAATTGATTTTCACCTGCAATTGCAACCTGTTTTTTTGAAATTGGCCAAGGATTTCAAAAATCTTTTAAGAGTTTAATTCAGCCCCCCTCTTAAACTCAGCTATTTATTCTAACATCTTGAACTTGCCAACCTGCATTAGTCTCACCTACCTAGCTCGCCAACCCACCGAGTCACAAGCGAGGCAAACTAACCTGTCGGCCTGCCAAATCAATTAAATAGGTAACTTAAATTAAGATTCACGTGGTCAGTGCTTTGTTTCCATTTTTCTTCTCTTCTCAATTTGGGAAAAAATTAAGTTAGGGTTTCACAGCTTGAGTGTTCAATCCATAGCTTGAGCGTCCAATCCACTTCTTGAGCGCTCAATCCACATCTTGAGCAAAGTCATCGCTTGAACGCCCAAAATGGAACTTGAGTGTCTGAAATCCACATGTTATGCTTTTGAAATACCTTTAAAACACATGTATACTACCCCCAACCTAAAGCAACCAAACATCTCGCTTGAGTGCCTAATTTAGTGCTTAAGCGATATTCTTCTAGAGGAGAGAGATTTATCTCGACATCTCTCGCTTGAACTACAAATTATTGCTTGAACGATGTAAGATATTGCTTGAGCGATGTAGGACATTGCTTGAGCGATGTAGGACATTGCTTGAGCAACCAAAACGTCATTTGAGTGACCTGAGGTGGTGGATGTAATGATTACACATCATTTGGGCATCACTTGAGTAACCATATGTCGCTTGAGTGAAAATAGGACCAAGAGTCACCCTGAACAACCTAAAAGCATGTTTTTCCACACATCCAACACCCATACGACAATTTTATACAATCCAAAATTATCAACAGTGTATTAATCAACATATATCAACATGCAATCCTAATAATTGGTTTCACATACTCATTCAATCAAATCAACAACCATCAACACCCAGAATTACTAACAACTTGCAGTGATTTAGATAATGATAGTTTGTTCCCCTTACCTAGACTGAAACACTGCAAATTCTATTTCCACTATCTTCTTCAAAGAATCCAGGTAGGTTTTCAAACTACACTTCAAATGGGCAGAAACATCCCTTAGAAACCCATCTTAGAAGGAGAAGAGAGAAAAAACATAAAAACATGTAAAGGAACCAAACCATTTACCAAATCAAAATTCTATTTGGTCCACTTGGTTCCACCCTTCACCAGCTCCTCGTGGCTCTAGTCTAGCAAGAAACTAACAATCAGAAACTCTTTAGAGAAAGAGAAGGAAAGTTTAAGTAATATATTTTAGAATAAATTAGAAATGAACATTAAACTCCTATTTATAGACGCCCTAACTGGTTCACTTTAAAACTTATTATTAAAATAATATTGGATCTTACATTAAGTTATATGACTTTAGTTTGAGACATTTATGATATTTAAAATGATACAATTTGTCGATTTTAGGTTGAATCCAAGTATATTTGATTTCCAACATTTGTAATTTGAATTATTGATAGTTATGTTGAATTGTTGTGGTTTTTTTCTTATATTTTTTTGCTATTTAAAAATTTTGTAAAATCCAATTCACAATCATTATGTTGTTAAATTTAATTTGTAAAGTTTACTTGAAATTTTATGGAATTATATGTAACTTACATATTGAATGAAGAAATTTTTAATTTGTTATATGTAATTATATGAATATTATTGGAATTGTAATGTCATTATATGAATATAATTAAGATTATAATGACATGATATCAATGTGATTGATATTTTTTTATGATATGACTTGTATGTGACTATAATTACACAAAGAGGATATTGAGATATATGTGTGTGCTATGAAAGGAGTAGCGAATATGTGAAAATTGAAATTTTAGTACTATTTGTAATCGTTGAGATGGCTTGAGATAGTTATACATATACATTGAAGTATAAAGTCCAAAAACGACCATGGAGACCAAGGAGAATAAAGAGTGGTGAAAGGTTTTGTGTTATTTAAAGTTCTAGTGTCATTTGCAATCATTGACATGGTATGAGATAAGTATAGAAATATCGGGGTATTGAGATTTATGTACATAATTGATCATGAAAAATTAAATTCAAATGGACTAACTCTATTTTTTATTACATTCTTAACTATACTTGTATCCAAAAGTGATGTGATTCACACACGTTGTATCCATGGATATAAAAGCTAATTGAAGATTATACATACTTCAATAAGTCTTTCATAACTAGAGAGGCATGTTAACGTGTTTGGATTCTAAGGTACATAGAGTACCAAGATTATTTTGAAGACAATGTTGTGAAATATGTTTGTGATAAAAATGATTGGTTTGTGTGAGAAAATTATTTGAAATCTTGCACCATCTTGTGGATTATATGCCTTATCAATTTGATTGATATATGCATAATATTATAAATTATATGTGTTGAGATTTGATTCAAATATGTCAGATAAATTGATTTTATATTTTATTCAAATGTTATTTACTTTATTATTGTTTACTATATGTTTTATGAAAAAAAAACACATGCACACCACCCTACCTCTCACCCATACCCAAATATAATTTCATTTTTTTCCAAGTCTAAAAAATAATCTTACACAGGTTTTAGGGGTGTTGGAGCACGATATCACCCTGACAGGTGTCCGTGTATCAACTCCCATGTTTTATTTTGTTGTAAGATTGGTTTGCATGTCCTTTTATTAATAATTATGTTATATGCAAGATTAGTATCACTATGTAATAAGCGTGAAAATAAGTTATATATGTGTGTGTTCTATGTGATTGAATGATATTATATGATAGTAATTGTTTTATGTTTGTAATTCTAATTTTTTGTTACGTGATTGTTTGATAATTATATGTGCATGAAGGATTAGTGGTGAGGAAGGGACTCACTCTTACAATCAATTTTTGAAAATAAACTATATAAAGAAACCTTAGAGGCACTCATCTTCTATGAACTAACTTTGTCATTTTGATTTGAATGTTTTGTAGTTGGACACCTAACCATTATACTATTAAAGTTATTGGCCATGCAATTAGGTCACAATTTTAAGGTCCCTACCATCATTATGAAGCTATCATAGAGGAAATCTAACTTAAATGGTGGACAAAGTTTAAGGTAAATTTATAAATATTTTATAATGAATTATGATATAAATATTATGATGACTTCAATTTATCTTACTTTGTTTTTACATACTAGAGTTATTTGGACATCTCATGATGAGTGGCCAATTCGTAAGGTTTATGAGACAAAAGTTAAAAAATGTCTTGCTGATATGCTGACCAAAGCTAGGGGAAAGGACCAAACCTAATTGGATTGGTGAACAAGCATGGAATGATCTTCTAAACTATTGGATTACTGAAAAGTTTAAGGAAAATATTATCAATATATCTTATGTAATTTTACTTATATGCTACTAAATTATATCATGAAAAATTTAATGTTTGTAATTGTCATTAATTTTTTTAGGAACATAAATATAGTTGACATGTTAAACCTCATGAGTTATTTGCCATGTATGTCAAGAAGGATGACGATTGGGTGGATGTCCATGCTTGTCAAACTTGTGTAAGTTAGTCATTTTTTTTATTTCTTTATGTTTTTGCTAATATTTAGAAATAAGATAATAGACTAGGAAACCTATCATTAGTGTTTGTGGGTCATCCAATCCGGTCATCCAATCCGATAGCTCTGAAGAATCATCTAGCAACCTCCAACAATTACCTATAACTAAAGATTCAATGTTGGAAGGAAGTTTACAAAGGAAAGAGTAAAGGTAGATCTTGTAGCATTGAGGATTTAACTACCAACCTCTACCATGATATGTCATCTTTTTCTCAATCTCAATATTAATTAGCTTCTAACGTTGAACAAAGTCAACAACTGAGATTGAAATATTCGTTAACAAGTTAAAAAAACAACTGAAAGATCTAATGAAACAATTGAAAGGTTTTCATTGATGGAGAACAAAATGAAGCTAATGCGACTTTGTATTTGGTATTTGATTTTCAAATCATAGTTCAAGTTGTGTTTACTAGTGGTTTTCCTCATCTCATTACATTGCTTTGTAACTTATTGATATTTGAAATGCATACAGGTTCTGCTGCAGCTGCTACAGGATGTAGTCATTTGTCAAAATCTGTATTATATTAACCCTTCTGGATACTGTAAAATTCAAAATATTTTATTTAATGTTGCAATATTTATCTGGACATTCTCTTTAATATTTGTTGTTATAAACTTGTAGACTCATGTGTATGAAATTGTACCAATTACCATTTGGGACTAATTCTTTTTCATTTTTACTTTTTTTGGCTTTGGATCCTGTCCATTTGTATTTATCAAATTTGGACTTGCTTTTTCAGTAAATTATTTAAGTTAATTCAAATTTCATTTAACCTGTCATTTCTTATTCAATTGGTTACTTTATATTCAAATTTGATTGATTAATTTGACTTCAAATCTGATTGGGACTTGTATTAATAAGCATGGGAATATAATGGAATTTGATTTTCAATTGTCTTCATTTCGAACTAATTAGGATGCGAGTGATTTATCTAACAAAACTTGGTCATTAGTTTTGTCTAAACTAATGTTATATTTTTATATAATTTATATTTAATGTCTCGTAGCATATGAACTAAACCAACACTATGTTAAACATTATTAATATAAGAAAAAAGTATAATATCAATCCTTGAGATGTTAGATTTATATTATTTAATGTTAACAGTCGTTAACATAATAACGTCTACCTGTTTAGAGCCTCTCATTTTAAAACGCAATGTCGACACTAATTATACATTAGCATCAATTTTTTTATTTTAAAATAGAGTTTTGATTGATATTAATACATAAATTTAAAACATCTTTAGTATTTGTGTCAATCTTTTATATGACGTAATTTCAATAAGAAAATAAATTTAAAAAATTTCATTTATTACAAGAAGTGGATGCAATTCTATGGTTTGGTAATAATGAATAAAATTTTATTAAAATCCAATTTGCATATAGAAGATGGATTATAGATAGAATTATGTGTGCATTTTGAAAATATGACATAGAAATAACAAAATATTTGTTTTTCTCATAATATTTAATTCAATATTTGGCAAGGGTGCTATGGTTTAGTGGGTGTACACTTATTGTAAATATTTATTTTGATCACATTTAAGGACGAGAAATAGGAGGAAGAAGATAGAGATGGAAACATATTTTGCATGTGAATTATTTGGTCAATATGATGCAAACAAAGTATTGTTATAAGAAAATTGTAAATTATTGACGGAAAATTTTCTGTTAGTAATTTTTCATTACTCACATATTTTACCGATGGATTTAGTTTCATTGGTAAAGTTGAAACCATATTGTGTGAAATAAAATCTGTCAGTAAAATATTCCGACAGTAAAAATTCGTCGGTAAAGTTGGCGCCACATGCGAAATAAAATTCATCGGTAAAGTTGACACCATATTGTGCAAAATAAAATCCATCGATAAATTTGTCAGCAATTTAAATATTTAAATATTTATACATTTATACATTTAAATATTTAAATACTTATATAATTTATATATATTGATATATTTATATGTTGATATATTTATTATATGTTGATATGTTTATATGTTTATATATTTATATGTTTATATGTTTAAACATATTTATATGTTTATATATTTATATATTTGTATATTTGTATATTTGTATATTTATATATCTATTTATTTATTTATTTATATATATCTATTTATTTATTTATATATATTTATTATTTATTTATATATATACATATATGTATACATGTATATGTGTATGTGTATGTAAATGTGCATGCATATATATTTATATATATATATATTTATATATATATATATATATATATTTATATATATATATATATATATATATATATATATATATATATATATATGTAATGTTTTAAATGAAAATCATTTTAGTTTGGTAGTTGAAGTATTAGTTTTCAACTCTAAAGTTTGAGTTCAAAACCTGCTAAGACCAATTTATAGAAGATATTGATTTTGACCTTTGGTAAACTGGTTATCAATTAAAACCATGTTACAAAATAAATCCCTAACATTTAATAGTGATGATTTAACACATTATTTCATTTAAAACAATTACAACTCACAATTTAAACACAAAGATTAATTAAATTTTTATTTTCAAAATGAGTTAATATTAGCATTAATATCTTGAATATATTTTAGAAAAATAATTTATGTATACTTAAAATTTCAATTTATATCTTAATCATTTTTAAATTTTTTAAGTTTATAGAATATATGATGTAGTAAAAGAAGAAAGATTGAAAGAAAAAAAATATTAAATAGATGTATAGTAAACAAAGGTATAGGTGTATTATTGTCTTTTATTTTAGTATTTTTTTATATCTTGAATTTTTTAAAATTTTAAATTAATAATATGAATATAAATTACCATAACTAGATATTTACAAATATGTTATATATTAAAATGAATATATCAATGTCGTTAATATAAAAAGAAGATCACCTCATCAAATCTTTTTGAAATATATATATATATATATATAGATGAGATTCAAATCATGAACTTATTCAACCCTTATATACGCACTCCAATAATAGTAATCATATATAATAATAACCTAAAAAAGGTAATTAACATGACCACAAGGACTCGCCCATGCGTGGCTGATCAACGACCATGTCCATGGCAAAAAGGGACTTGGCGAGTCTTGTTGACGGAGAAAGGTTCTCTGAGGATGAATTGGAGGCTGCAGGCAGTGCTTTGCGTTGATGAGAGGAAGCTGAGGCTTGGCTCATTCTCATCTGCACAACCTCTGCTTGTGCAAGAGCCAACTGGGTTTGTAAAACATCAACTTGTTGCTGCAGAGAGGATATGGCTCCCACGCACCCATACACAGGATCTCTCACCCTTGCATTTGCTTCATATACCATTGAACTAACAGCATCACTTCGTTGGTACTCTGGTAGTTCCTACCAATTTTATAACCCATCAAACCAATCAAATTACACCCTAACTGTAAAAACCTGTGGGAATAGCTTATTACATTATTAGGTCTTCTTTGCTGGCTACTACTCCTGATTAGGTGTGCTGGGTTTTCATCTTATGTTCACTTTCTCTTTTCATGCATGGATTTGAGTTTATCTATTCTTTTTGATAAAGAAAATCCTAATTTTACTATATTCATTTAATAAAGCTCATATTTCACAAATCATCTAATGAAAGGTTTTCACATTTACCATTTGTTGATTAAGATTAAATGTCTCCTATTAACTAAAAATATAACTAAATTATAATATATAAATTAAGTGTAAACTTTATTATTTTGTTCAATAACAAAGTTTTATAAAGATAGGGTTAATTTTAACTTCACTAACATGTCCTTGTATTATTTGTACCATTTTTTACACTTTTTCTTTTAAGAGTAACAAAATTGTCTTAATTAGATATATATTATTCTGAATAATGATACATATATATTTTTTTATTTTATATACATATATTTAATATATTTTTTTATTTTTTTTAATTATCTTATACTTTATAAACCTATTATTTCTTTTCTCTCTCTAAATGTGTATTGGATAGAGATAGAAATTTTAAGTGTTTTATCAACCATTTTTCTATTGTTTTAGCTTCGAAAATTATTTATCTAAATTCACTACTAATTCTATAATTTGGTTTTGTAAATTGATTTTGAATTTAGAAGAGATCACATAATGTATGGATAAGTTGGCTATATTGGCTAATGTAAATTTATATTCACTAAATTATATTATATGAATAGAATACAACTCTCTTCTTATCTTATAAATCTATTTTACGAAATTGAATTGGACTTCAAATTTATCTTTAAGCATCAGATTTCAAGGTGAAGACATTATCCTATTATGAAAGCATGAAGCTGGAGGGGATTATGCAGGAGAATATATATATCACAGATTAAAAAAATGATATTTCTTTTGTTTAAATTTTGGAGGTGGTTGTATATAAGGGTGTTCTTGTGGTGCTAGAATCTTAATGAAGATGGTAGATTGAAAGTAATGTCACACTTGATTTTTGCATTTGTTGAACAGATGCAGTGTATGTAGAGTCCAGTGCAGCATGAAAAAGAGAAAAAAGAAAAACTTTAACTTAAAAGATCTCTGCCACTCTTGCTTGCATAGAAGATTTTAAGTGACGTGTATCATGCAAACACTTTAACATAAAAGAAAAATGTTTCATAATCATCTTTCAATCTTGATTTACTTTTAAGACATTTAATAAAATAATAATATTTTTATTTTTAAATTAATTTATTTTTAAAATTAGTTTATATTTTAATGTCAAAGTGTTATAGATATCACTTATGTTAAATGAGTGTTTTTGTAAGAAATAAATATTTTATATCATTTCTATTTAACAAATTGTAAAGTGAGTGTAGAATTGAGGTTGTTTACAAAAAAGTTACATACCACACTCAATATGTTATTATAATGGGTGATGTGTACACATCACATAATTCATTATTTTTATTGAAAAATTTAAAATAATTAAAAATAAAAATATTAAAAAATAAAATGGAAGTGTAGAAAAGTAAAAAGAATTTTCAGGTGGAAGCTAGACATGTGAGATGTTGACCTAGATGTATATGTAGACTAGCTTTTTGAACTAATTCGTGACTAATATGATGAAAATAATCTTTGTTTTGAATAGAAATATAGATCCATGCTTAGTCAAAAAAGAGTTGCATGCATAATAAGGTGTATGTTGAAACTTGGTGGTTCAGAGGGGAAAATAAAACAAGAAGTAATTGACTTAAGAGAATATATAACAGTATGAAAATCATAACCCTAATTTGGCTAGTTTTAAATAAGGATGCAATAGACTAAGACAATAAGTCACCATGTGATATCATAACGTGTATGAAAATTCAGCTTGCTATTTTATCTTGTTTCTACATATTCGTGTCTCAAAAGTTAACCCTACAATTATTTGTCTTGGCATAGTAGGAATTTAAAATAATGGTTAATTAATAATACTATATTAATGGTCATTATTGATATATATGTTCTTATATACATCAATTTTTATTTTGATCAATACTACATTTCTAACTACAATAGAATATAAGATAAAATGTGTATCTTGTTCATTTATCTTTAAGATTGAGATTTCCAATCTAATAATGACTTGTGAATGTTTTATAATAGTATATAATATTATCTATTAAGTATATGTATTGCAAAATTTTAAGTAACATTTACATGTCCCTATTTAACTACAATACTAAATGAAAATGATATCATGGGCATGACCCAAGTTTTTTTTTTCATTATTTTTTTCTTTCATGGCATTTGGTATATGAATACAATGAACATAGAATTTAAAGATGTTATGTCATCAATGTGTCATGCTTACAAAATAACATTTCATATATATATATATATATATATATATATATATATATATATATATATATATATGATTAATTTAATCAGTAGTGGAAATATCTTGATCTGGGAAATCAACATCACTTTCAGACATGCATAAGCAGTCTCTATCAATGTAACCCATGATTTTAAAGAGAAAAGAGAAAAAGATGAACCCTATAAACTTTTTTTTTCTTTCTAGAATAACATTAATTAACAAACGAACCCAAGACTAAAAAAGCTAAATTGTGGTCATAAAGAAAGAAAGGAAATACAAACTGCAATACATGGCTAATAATAATCATGTACCTAGCTGCATATCTTTTTTAGCTTTTTCTTCTTGACATGGGTGTGGCTTCTGAGCACTAAAGTTAATTTATATATACTTGATCCTATGTCTTCTTTATATGTGCTAAGGAATCATACTTACCTTACTTTAATAAAGAAGAACTATTATTGTAGACTTGGACAATTTCTTTCATACAATGTTTTGGAAAAGAAACATAAAAACAGAAATTAAGAAAATTATCTCTCATAAGTTAAAATTAATTTACATATAAATTAAAATATAAAAATTTAATGAAATTGGGTAAGGCAACTTCTACCCATTAGTATATATTTAAACTAATATTAATTTTAAGGAAAAACTTATTTTATTTTTCTTAGAAGTATTTATAAAAAGGTTTGTATAAATAAAATCTATGTATTATTAAAGTTAGCTTGGGGGACATCAACCACTTCAACTGAAGTAAAAGTGGGAAAAAACAAAGAATAAGTAAGCCCTTTTAAACTTTTTTGGAAGACTACTTTCTTCTTCTATGATAACTATATTTGAAAGGTTAACATGTCCAGTAAGTAATTATATTTAGGAAAATTAGAGGCCTTAAAGAAATAGAAATCTTTTTCTTGATAGTGTGATCTGTGTCCATATATTTAAAAGTAAGGTGCAGCAGATAAATAAGAAAACCCTAAGCAAGTAAATTAATGGTTTTCTAAGATATATAATAGAATGAAAGTATATTGCATAAAATACATGACTAATGGATCAGTGTGAGCTTGTATATGCTGTTTTTCACTTCTTTCTTGTCTGATTAGCATGTGAGTATATGTATGTATGTTATGTTAACCTTGCTGATAAGATTCTTCACAATATATATAAATAATCTACTTTTGGCAAAGCTGCTAAGATCTATCAAGTGGGTCTTGTGTTCCATCAGTTTCCTTTTGCTTAATACATTGATCTCACTCTCACACACACACTAAATCATCTTTCAAATCACAGAATCTAAATCCAAGTAAAACTTATGTATTTTTTTTCATATCATGCTAAAATTTCACTTATATGCACATATGTGTGTGTTATAGGTTAAATTGCGATGGTGGTTTACTATAATCATTATAGTTACTTTGCAGTTTTTGAGACCAAAAGTAGCAGCAGCTTCTTTTTCCTTATCTTGTACCTAAGCTATCTATTTTACCATAAATATTGCACAAGTAAGATTTGTGTATGATGTTTTAATCTCTGCTTTAAAAAAGTGCATGCAACCTATCTTCCTAACAAAAGCAGAGAACTTGTAAGAAGGTTCAGACAAATCCAATAGTTGACCAACCCTAATGAAAGTGATTGGGAAGTTTTTTAATAGTATATTAATTACAGTATGAAATGATAAATATTTCATGAGCAGATAGTAAAAGGATATAAGGGGTGCCTGAGAATTGAACCTGTAACATTTTGTTGACATTGCTAGCTCCGAAAACCTTGTGCACACTGGCAAACTTATGAGGCTCATCAGCAGGGAAATAAGGAGCAAACACACAATCCTGTGCACATCTCCTTCGAAGAAGCTTGCATGCTGCACATGGTGACATTGCACCTTGTTTTCTGCCACCATCCTTCATGTTTCTTCAAGTGGAAGAAGGTCAATGTGATTAGCACTTTGAGCTGAAAGATTTAGTTGAACCTGGAGAAATGAGGTTGGGTAGGGTAAGTTATTGATGGAGTTGAAAATGAGCAAAGGAAAACTTGATCGATGGGAAGGGGAGAGAGGGGTGTTGAGGAGTATGGACATGACGTTATATAGAGACGTTTTTGGACAGAAAATCTTGGAAGGGTCCCATGAAAGACGAACCTCTAGATTTTGCTAGACAAAATCATGGATGTTGATAAGATCTTTTGCCCCCACATGTACATTATTTATTTTTTGACACTTTATATCTTTTGTTTTTCATGCTTAACATATATGCATCCTCATGTTTTTAACAAACTACAGTCATATAATTTCCCTTTCTTCAGCTTTTTTTATTGCTTACAAGGCAAACGTTGAATGAATCAGTTCGTAGAACGATACTGTAGAACATATGTTGCAGTTTCTTATTCGGCATCATTTGTGGGTCGGATATGTCTTTAACACGGATGGAGAATCGTTTTATTAGTCATGGGAATGTACTTTACTTTGTTGTTTTGTAAAGAGTTTCTGCACAATAAAGAGTTTCTGCACAATATATATCAGAATGTTTTACTTGTATGGGATTTGAATACCCTACTTAAATTTCACTAATAAATTTATTTTTTTAGACATTTTTGGTGGAGTTCAAACTTGTCTCATGGTTACGGTTTTGTTTTTAAAATTTAAAACTTAAAAAAAAATAATATAAATTATCATTAACTGTGTAAAATTATTGGCCATACTAAAATACTTTTTTATAAAATATAAAAGTTACTCCAAGTATTATAAACAAGATAAAACGGCATAACACCATGTTCAAATTTTTTTATATTTTATAATAATTTTTCTATAAATTTATAAGAAAAGTAAAAAAAAATTATATTTTTATAAATTTTTATAATAAACTTTTTTAAAAATTCTAATAAAATATAAAAAAATTCTAATAATGATTGTATTACCAACTTATAAATATTATAATAATATAATTTAAAATTTAAAATTTAGGATTTAAGATTATAAAAAATAAATATACAAAATCTATTTTTCGATAAGAAATTTCTTTTAAACAATCACATTTTTAATAATAAAATTACAAAATATATTCTAGAAATATTATTATATTACCCAAATATTATGTAGGAAAGTAAAAAATTGTGTCATGATAAAAAAAAATAAAGTAGGCACAATTTATTTATGAATTCATTCAATTGGGTCTAAATTTCATATTTAAAAACAATTGGTGTGAAGTCAAGAATAGAGGATTAGTTGTGTGGATTTAATTTGTTACTTTTATGTTATATTTCAGAAAATGTGAAATAATTTTAATATGAACATTACACCATGTGTCAAAGGTGTCATGGGGCTTACTTACTCAAGAGTTTTGCCCCTTACATGTGACAACAATAACAAAATAACATGCCTTAGACCAACAAAGTAGGTTTTTTTTCAGTGGTTAGGTTGTGTTTAAAATGAGAGTTTGATTATGCTTGTTGTATTGGTGGATTGACAATCAGATTTAACCTGAAAAATAATAGTAATTCAAGTGGGAGGAAGGAAAAATAATTTATTTATTTAAAGTAAGTAAAATTTATTCATGAAGTCATCAAACTAGGTCTAACTTTCATATTTGAAAATACTTGGTAACAGTTAGCAATATTAATTTATTTGGTTACCTGTATGTTATGTTCTAAATAAGATGTGAAATAATTCTAATTTGGACATTAAATCATGCACGTGTACTTCGGGACTCATTCAATTTTGCCCTTAGTCATTGAATATTGTGACGCGACAATAACAAGTACCATGGTTATACTTGTTGTATCAGTGGAGGTATATCTAGTCTTCTCCCAGAAAATGTAATAATAATTCAAGGTGAGGAAGACAATAATGATTCATTAGTTAAAATTTATTCATAAATTGGTCAATTTCAGTATAAATTTCATAATTGGTGCATTATAAAAGAAATCTTTTTTACCAATAAAATATTATTTGATGAAAAGTTTTTATCACTAAATTTTACTTAGTTATCAGTAAATTTTATTTAGTGATCAAATTTTACTAACAGATATAATTTCACAGGTAAATTGTTGACAAATCACATTCTGCCAGTAATATTATTTATGAATTTAAATCCGTAGCTAAAATTTATTAGTAAAATTAATTTAAAAGTTAAAATTTATAGACAAATTAATGGGTAAGATATTCAATGACTAAATTTATAGGTATATTTTAATATAGTTAATATAATACTATATAGTAATTTATATATTTATATAATAACTATATGATTATATAATTATTATATGATATATATATATATATATTTGTATATTTTTAATTGAAAGTCATTATAGTTTAATGATTGAGAACGTTTAATTCTAAAGATTTGGTTTTGAATTTTATTAATGTCAATTTGTTATATGTATATATATTCAAACTTTGAAAAATAACAATAAATATGACATAATTAGAATATAGGAACCATTCAATAAGTAATCCAAAAAAATATTTTTTTTTAATTTATATTATAAATAATTAATTTTTTTATCTATGGATTTCAGTCGTCAGTAAGATTATTTTTTTTTGTAGTGGTGTCTGATCAACAATACATGATTAGTTGTGTTGATTTCTTTTATTACTTGTATATGTTCTATGAAAATTTAAGTAGCATGGAATAAATCTAACTTAGAAATTGTACCATGTCTCGAGGGTGACTTGGGACTCACTTACTCAGGAGTGTTTCCCTTGACATGTCACTTAATAAATGTGACATGACAATAATGAGTAGCATGCATTATACCAACAAAAAAAAGCTTTTTAAGTGGTTAATCCTCTCTGTTTAAAATGACAGTCAGGTAATACTTGTTGTATTTATAGGTTGTCAATCTGGTTTATCCCAAAAAATGTATTTTCGTAGTAATCGAGGTGAGGAAGACAAAAACAAATTAATTGGTTTAAGATGGGTATAAATTTCATATATATTTGAAAAAAAATTGGGGTTAGGTCTATAATACATGGTTAGTAGTGTTGATTTAGTTAGTTACTTGTATGTTACATTTTGGAAAAAATGAAAAATGTGAAACAAATTTAACTTGCACTTTATACAAAGTGTCGAGGGTGCCTTTAAGTCACTTACTTAAAGAGTTTTGCCCTTAAAGCCTCAATAAATATATGTAGCAAGATAATAATAAGTAAAATGTCTTAGAATGATAAAGTAGGTTTTTTAAGTGTCCTCTGTATTTGTAATTGGTGAATTGTCAATCTAGTTTATCCTGAAAATTGAATTTTTGTAGTAATTTAATGTGAGGAAGAAAAAAAATATTCATTTATTAAAGGTGAATAAAATTTATTTGTGAAGTCATCAAATTGGGTCTAAATTTTATATTTGAAAAGAATTAGTGTCGGATCAAGAATACATGGTTAGTTGTGTTGATTTAATTGATTATTTATATGTTACATTCCAAACAAACATGAATAATGTGAAATAAATCTAATTGGGATATTGCACCATGTTGCAATGATACATTATTAGGGTTGACTTATTCAAGAGTTTTTCCCTTAACATGTTATCGAATATGTATCATGCGACAAAAATGAGTAGCATGCCTTAGATAAACAAAGTAGGATTTTTATAGGTGGTTAATCATTTGTGTTTATAATGAGACTAGTTAGGCTTGTTGTATTAGTAGATTTTCAACCTGGTTTACACTAAAAAATAATGGATTTTTGTAACAATTCAAGGTAAAAAAGACAAAAACAATGCATTTGTTCAAGATGCATAAAATTTATTCATGAATTCATCTGATTAAGTCTAAATTTCATATTTGAAAAAAAAAAGTGTCAAACAAGAATGCATGGTTAACTATGTTGATTTAGTTGGTTACTTATATAGTATGCTTTTGGACACACAAGAATAATGCAAAATAATTCTAACCATTGGACATTGCAACATGTTCAAGGTTTCTCAGGCTACTTACTCAAGATTTTTCTCTTAAAGTGTCACTGAGTACATGTGATGCTACAATAATGAGTAGTGGACTTTAGAATGATAAAGTAAGATTTATAAGTGGTTAGTCCTTTATGTTTGTAGTGAGAGTCTGGTTATGTTTGTTGTATTAGTATGTTGTTAACCTGGTTTACACTAGAAAATGGATCTTCATAGTAATTCAAGGTGAGAAAAAGACAAAATCAATTCATGCTAAAAAAAATGGTAAATATTTTATAGAAACTAGGCTTTACAATTCATGTCATGTTCAAATCTTTCTTCATTTGTTAATTTGAATTACACAAATGAAGTCAAAGGTGGAAATGATGTATTCTAAAATTGATGATAATATTCTTGCAGAAATTATCTATTAAGAACTCTGGGAACTCAAAACTCTCTTTTCAAAGCTAGTCAAGAGGCTAAACTGATTAAAACACGTCCTAAAATTTCTCAACCCAAGACCACACAATATCTAAAAAGAAGTGAAGAGAGAAACAATTCATTTTTAGAGGGTTACTGTAGGTTATAGAAGTAGTCAGGCCAATACTCCTACCAATTAATCATATGATGTTTTAGAGAGCATTAAAGATCTTATACAGCTCAGTTATTTAAATGAGTCTTCAATTCTTCTCACAATCTTCAGTATAGATATGTTTAGGATATTATTTATGTAGGTCTGTTACTTTGAGTTATTTTTTTCTACCTACCTTATTATCTATCTATTCCTCCATATGTTGTCAATACTCTTTTTCCATTATGTGATGTACAACACATGGGACTAACTCCCGTGAATTTTTCTTTTGTTTCCATATACGGTTAGTATTTTTTAAAAAGTTATATTTGATCAATGGTGATTAATCTTTATATTCTCATCAATTACTTATTTGATTAATATAAATAAAATACCTGATTTTTTTTTCATTTATTTATTTTAAGTACTAATTTCATAATTCATGTTTTTAAGTTTTAATATTAATAAAATAATAAATAAATTATAAGTTATTTTGTTGATGTGAAAACACTACACCATTTTTTACTTTAAATAATAACTAAAAAGTGTGGTTTGAAATTTTAAAAGTGTGATATAAACTTTAGGCAACAGTTTGATAATAGTTTTCTGATCGTGGAGTATGTAGTCATGGCTGTAGGTTATAGGCAACGGTTTTGGTTCTAAGGTCACGCATTTGATAAAATTGTTGCCTTATAATGACGGAATAAGCCACGTTTTTGTAGCAAGATTTAGGCAACAATTGTGTCCATACTTTTATGCAATATTTTCAAAACTGTTGTGTATTGTGTAGGGAACACTTGGTAAACTATTGCCTACTAGGAAAGCCACATTATGTAAACTCCCAACAATGTGTAAATGCCACATTTTTGTGCATTGCTTGTATCATATATTAAAGGCAACACCAGAAAACTATGGTCTAAATTGTCCACATTTTATAAATCGTTGCTTACGAAGTAATAAGCAACGTTTATACTGCAAATTTCTCAAAAAAGGAAAAAAAAGGCTATCATATTGGCAACACCTAAAAACTGTTGCCTATAACAACTTTAGACCATGGTTTTTCTATTATTGTCGTGTTAGCGTGGCCTAAAGTGAAAAGTGGTGTAGTGAAATAAAATTTTTATTTATTCTAAAAAAATATAAAAATTTTCTTGCAAATTTTTTTATAAAAATATTAGTAGAAAAAATGTACTTACAAATTCAATTTGGCAGAAAAACATAATTAAAAAATTTTCTTTGCAGAAAATTACTTGTGGATTTAAGATTTGTAGAAAAATTATTAGAGAAAATTTAAATTTATAGTAAGAATTTCTTGCTATTTTTTAAAATGGATTTTTGGCAAAAAAGTTTGCTGCGAATTTTTTATATGAAATTTTATTGTAAATTTATATTTTACAGGAAATTTTTAACAATTTTTTAAATTTTATAGTACTAATTATTCACAAGTAAATTACTTACAAATCAAAATTTTTTAAAAAATTGTTGATGAAAAGTTCAAACATTCCATAATTTTGAATAATACTGAAAACAATTAAATGTTACGTCAGACGTTTAAGCTTCCAGACGAAGCAACTCCTCATAACAAATCAGATTATGTATGTATCGTCTATCAGATGATACCTAAAAGGGTCATTAGATGATAAGTCATCACATGATACATTTTGGTCTTAACTAATGTTTGAAAGTTTGTTTTTGAAGCTTTAAGAGACATTCTTCATAGCAGTCTGATGAACAAGTACAAGAGCAGCTCTCACGTCACATCAATGCCTTACTTATGAAAAGTAAAAGTTGTTTTCTCACCAAATTTCTGACGCGCTTAAAGTTTTTTCTTCTCTCAAAGTACACCTGTCATGTACGGAGGCGTTTCTTTCATTAAAAGATGTAAAGTTCACTGTCCAATGAATAATAAGTGTTACAAGTTATCAGGTTTTGTGTGAAGTTTGGAGGCACACATTTATTGCATGAAGAAGAGCATTTAATGTATCAACATAGAGCCCTCATCAGACGCAACAAGAAGTTTGCTCAAGACCAATCTAAAGCTGAAGATGTCAAAATGGATCTCTAACGACTACCTGTTTATGCATTATAAAAGGAAACATTTGCATCTTGAAGAGATATACAACAAGATATACAACACAAGCTGAGAAAATGTGTCATTGCAAGAAAATTCTCCACATTCTTTCTTTCTCTTCAAAATAAGCTTTAGAAGAACACTGCTAATGTTTCCTTAACTACATCTAGAAGTTGTGTCTAATCTCTTGTTCTTCTGTAAGATGTAACTCTTCTAGTATAGCTCAAAGCCTTGTGATTTCATCATAAACTCTCTTTTATATACCCTTGTTGAAGTCAGGCGTGACTTTGTATTAAAGAATACTCGTTGAAGTCAAGAGTGACTTTGTGTGAAAGAATACTTGAACGAGTTAACCAGAAGTGGTTACAAGCCGAAAGAATACTTGTAAGTTGCAGCGGTAGTTTGTTAGTGGAACTCAATCCTGAGGATTGAAGAACTGGACGTAGTCTATGGTTTCAAACGAACCAGTATAAAAATCTGAATAATTCTCTTCTTTCCTAAACTTTTTATATTGCATCTTATTATTTGTATCTAACATCATCAAAGAGAGAAGAATTTTTACTTGCAAAAACTGTTTTTATAGTCTTATAGACTTTATCGTCTATAAGATTCAAACTATCATCTTATCAAACTTGTGTCACGAAGTATGAAAAATTGCAAAAAAATTGTAAAAACATAATTCAACCCTCCCTTCTTATATTTTTCATGTTTTTCACATAAATAACTAGACTTTTTTTATAAATTTATAATAAATTTACAGAAAAAATTTCATAAAATATAAAAAATTGTAATAGGAAGTGAATGATATTGAAGTTAGTTAGAATTAAAGTTACGTAGAAAAAACAAGTCAACTATAATCAAAGAACAATTACTATGTAGTTAGAATCCCACACATCTTTTCTATTTCACTCACTTCAATTCTTTTTCAGCTACACCCAAATAACCACCCACCCAGTGCTTACACTAGTCGGCAGGTGTACAAGATAATTTTGAATTTTCTAAAAAAAATTGAACTTTTCTTCTTATTTTTATACCCTAAATATTTCAAGAGTTTGTTGTTATATATTGCCGCCATTAGATGATAAAAAAAGAAAGAAAAAATGGAATTTTCCTTCTTTCCATTAGTCAATGTAGGAATTTATGAGATTAACATGAAGCCAACCTAACAAAATGTTGCCATTTCCAATGAATCTAACCAATAATCAAGATATTTTAGAAAGATCATCTTGCTAACATTTATCGTATGTACGAACATGTTAGTTTTAGAAAGTTGGAATTATTTTTCTGCTTGGTTTACCTTTTTTTAAAAAAAAATATTTCAAGAAAGAAAACATGTTTTCTATAAATGTTTTCGTCCAAGTTTTGCAAAAGAAAAATTCTCAAAGAGAATTGTGAAAATCTATCTTTTTTTTCCACGTTAGAATCATACTTTTATTAGAATTATATGATATTACTTTTATTAAATAATTTAATGTGGTAATAGAAACTTATATAAATATTCTTAACCAGCCAATTATTTTTAAGAATTATTACATTTAAGATTTATAATTTATGAAAATCGTGATTTAAATTTATTTCATATCAAATATCAACAACTTTATTTGAAGTGAATAATTAGTATAAATATGAGAGAGAGAAAAAAGGAAAGATAAGTGATTATTTAGATTAATAGACATCTTAAGAGAAAAAGAATAAAAAAAATCAGAAAGACTTTTTATATGTGAGTAAAGAAACAAAGAAAAATACAATCTAATTAATTATATTGCTAAAATTATAGGAGTTTTCTAAAACATGATCAATTATATGTATTTTTTTAACTTTTTTTCTTCTTCTTATTATTATAATAAATTAAAAATAATAAATATTCTGATATCTTCAATAATTCCATATTATTTAATCAATGTTAATAACAGTTTGTATATCTTTTACATTTTAACTTTTTAAAATTTCTTTTATAAATAAAACTATGACAAAGTTTTGAGTTTTAACGTTATCTTAACAGATATGCTGTAAGATGAAAGGGATTCCAAACTTCATTGGGGTTGAATTGAAACCAGTAATAAAAATATTAGTAATATTAAAGAAAATTATCTAATTATCATTTTTAATTAAATTAATTTTTTTCATTTTTTTCCACTTTAATTTTTAATAAAAAAAATAGTAACGATTTGGTTTGAACATAAAGCTTAACCGCATGAAAAAGAAAGAGGATTGATGTGATTTAGACATGAGTGCAGCAACTAATGTGAAGTTTGGTGTTGCACGCCCATCTATAATTAAAGTGTAGGCTTGGTTAGGGCTAACACACGCAAGCCTGTGGTCAAAAAGTTCCACGCCTATCTCTCTCTCTATATATATATCTATGGTCGACATTTAAGAGGAATAAAACAACGTAGAGAACAAAAGCCAAAGGTGCATGAATGGAAAACAAAAAACATCAATGCATACATATTATTTGCACCAGTACCATTTACGACTTTGAGGCGAAACATATTTATATACTTCCTTCTTCATTAACCCTATCATGTGTCGACGTATTTTTTAAAAATAAAACTCTATCAAAGTTTCCAGTTATAAAACAGACAATATTTTAAATATGGTAATTGATGTTAATAATGTTATCTTAATATTATTGACGTAGTTTAAAATAATCAAAGATTCGGTAGACAAATATAGGAAGTATAAATAAAAAAAAAAGTTTAAGGATCGAAAAAGCTAGAACAATCGAAGATAAGTTGAAAATCGACATCGAAGAACAAGAAAAAGTTTATATATAATGATACTTCGAACAACTCTACGCCGATTTTATAAAGAAAGATACGTGAAAAGAAATTAAAGAGTTTTATGACGTGGTGAACGTGCGGAAATCGTTTTATAAGACAATTATTTGTATGATTTAGTATAAATAAGAATGGCAGGGAATAAAAAAGGATTAAACATATAAGTGAAAAGCCAGAAACCTACAAGAGCAAAACTGGCAAAACACTTCATGCTTCTAACATTTTTCTCTTTGATTACTGAGTTTTTGCAACGTCTTTGATTTTACTAATGGTAATGAATAGAATTTGTCCTTCTACTTTTATGTTTCTCTTTATATTTCACATTTGTTTAACGGGTTGGAGATTATTTCTTTTCATAGTTGTCATTTACGTTTCTTCCTCGTATAATATAAGAAAAATAAATTCATATAAAAGAAAAGATTGAAAGTGATTATATTGTTAGCTTAAAAAGAATCTACAAATCGCATTTGTGAGTAGATGATGAAAGAAAAACGTATTTTCAGTGTTTAATTGAGTTCGATTTATCGAATTAATTTTTATGGAAAACACTTAACGAATCTAAGTAACCTTATGATGTATGGATGTATTTTTTTAAAAAAATAAAACCGCAAAAGAATTTCAAAGAATTCTAAAACAAATAATACTTCAAATATAATAATTGATCATAACCATGTTACATTAACGAATTTGAGATTGAAACATTAACATTGTATGTCGGAACGAAAGAAAAAATTCTAAAATTGAATCTTTAAAAAAACTTATAAATTTGATTGAGTCAATCTAAAAAATATTTAAAAATAATTTAAATTGATATAATTTACATAAAGAATATACATATCAGTATATTTTATTTTAAGTTGATATATATACATATATATATATATTTGTATTTTAAAACTTTGTATTTTAAAACTTTATATATTTTAAATCATTTTAAAATTTTATAAATAATATTAATCTTACAAAATTTACAAGTTAAATGTATTAATGTTTTATTTATTTATATAATAATAATTTGTTCAATAATATATAATTAATAAAAATGAAAAAATAAATTTTAAATTAAATTAAGTTTAGTGATAATTAATAAAATAAAATATATTTAATTGGATTTATTTAAACTTACTGAAAAAAGTTACAAGTAACCTACAAAGTTTACAGATAAATCACCTTTAATCAGTGAATTATGGAAAGGAAATATTAAAAATCACATTAAGAATTACTAATTACTAATAAAATACAAATCCACACTTAAGTTATCAGTTATATAAATAATTCGTGAACTTTTATTTAATAAATCAATTTTAATTATGATTTTAAATTTAAATAATTTTTAATAATAAATATTAAAAGTTATTAACTATTGAGAACCAAGATGATATATATATATATATATATAATATTTAAATAAGTATATATATAAGTTTTTATTTTTAATATTAATATATTCAAATCTAGGTTCTTTGAATTTTAACTAATTGATTAAAGAAAAATGTTTTAATAGAAAACCTTAGAGTCTTCTTAAATTAAAGGGTTGAATATCTTTTTATCTTATTTTTTTACTTGGGTTTGGATATTTTATTATAATTAGATTTAAGTTAAAATTTATAATATTTTTTTAATAATTAATTTATTGATAACATTACTTATTATGTTGATTTCGTTAATTTAAAAGGATGTAATTTGAATAAAAGTTCTTTAATAGTTTATATTAATTGTTTTCATTAAAATTTCATAATAATTAAAATTTAATTACAATTAGGTTCAAATTGAAGTTTATAATACATAATTTTATTCTAATAATTAATTTATTGATGATAATAATTATAATGTTGATTTAGTTGATTTAAAAAATAGTAACTCATAAATATTTCTTAATAGTTTATAATAATTTTATAATTAAATTTAATGATATATAATTAATGTTTTGTTTAAATTAGAGAGTGGTAATGAATCTTCTAATTTTACCTTCTTATTCCGAGAAAAGATATTTACTCTGGTGTTTGAGCTTCTAAATTTAACACATGATTATAGGAGTGATATTGGACTTGAGTGTATACTCACTTACATATGAATTAAAAAAGTTTAATCGCTCTATATAGTTGGGTGTTTTTGAGTTTATGAATATGCAAGTTTAAACCTATAAATTTATAAGTTCATAAATTTCATAAAATTAATAAATAAATAATAAAATTAAAAAATGAAGAATTTTTATAATTTTTAATTTCGAATTTAAATATATTATTAAAACAAAAATTTAATATAAGTATAATAAAAAAATAAAATTAATTATTTACTATTTATTACACATAATTAAAAAATATAATATAAAAATAAATTATAAAATAAAAATTTAAATTTGTACTTATAAATATAATATTAATAAAATAATAAATAAAAATATTTAGTTATATAAATATTATTAAATAATAAAAAATAATAAAAATATATAATATAGATTATGCAGAATAAACGTGGGAGAAATATATATATATATATATATATATATATATATTAATTAGTGGATTATATATATATATATATATATATATATATATATATGTTTTATTTGATTTAGATTCGCTTCTATTAATAAAAGAAAAGAAGTTTTATGATTATTATTTATTTTATATTATTGAAATAAAAACTAACTCATTTAGTAAACATTTTACATATATTTTCATTTTTTTATAATTCTAGTTTATTTTTAGTTTAATAATAACATAATGAATGGTTGTATTTATTACCTCTACACCATATCATTTATTAGGAGAGATTAAGTTTCCATCTAATATGCAAATGTTGCAAGTTTCTTTAGAAAAAGTTTCAAATATATATATACATATATATATAAAACATTTTTTATTTATGAAATGAGATGAATCATGACTTTTTTTTATTAAAATTATGTTAAATAACATGATTTTAATTTATAAGAAATTAATATATATATATATATATATATATATATATATAAATCGAAGTTGTGTTTATAATTTTAAAAAAAAATATATAAATGAATTGAAATTTTCCTATACAGTATAATTTCAGTACAGAATAAAAACAGTGCAAAATTCATTTTATACAAGACTACTTCTCTTACAAACTGAAAGAATGTTTTAGTTTTAGTCCTTATATTTTTTTTTATATTTTATTCCTTTAAAATTTAAAATTATTGATTTTTAATTTTTATAAAATGAATTCATTTTAATTTTGATATCCATAAAATCCTTTTTTAGTTTGATATTTCAAAATTTAAAGTCATTTTTTTTCTAAAAATTTAATATAAAACAATATTTTTCTATCACGATCATTTCTTATCCTCAAACACACAAGTTATTAGTAAGTCTCCTGTGGAAACAAAAATAAAAAAAAATTCAAAATTTTTTAGAGATTGAAACTAGATAAATATTTTTGCTGGATGAAAATCAAAACTCATTAAATTAATAAGAGTTAAAAATATATATTTAAGAGCACGTCAATATATTATTAAAATAAACTTTCTTTTATTATAGATTACTATCATATTACTATGGATGGGAATCAAATTAAAAATAATATAATTCAATAATAGGATAAAAAAATAAAAAATATATTACAATTAAGATGTAAAAAAATATCTATACCAATTAATAATGAGATATAGGATTTTTTTAACTGTTTCATGGTTTATAATTTTTTTTACTTCTTTTACTCTTTACATTCTTATATTTATTAATCAACTCTTTAGTTTTCATTGTCTAAACAACAAACTATCTATAAAAATTAAAAATGTTTTCACACTGTAAATCATAAAAAATTAACAAAATTTAAAATGTTTTTATTGTAAATCATAAAAATAAAAAAAATGCTTTATCACTATTTTATACATATATTTTACTATAATTTTACCTTTTATTTTAATAAAAAAATCAAAATAATTCTTTTATATAGTTATAACACTATTAAAATTAATAAAAGAAATTATTATTATTTTATGTACATAACTTGTTATAATTTTAAGATAAATTTTAGTAAATTTTTTAATTAATTTTGTTATGTGTATGTGTTAATTTATAAAATACACAAGTCACATTGTAATAAGGGTAATAAGTTAATAACACTAACCAATTAATCTTTTAGCAAAAAATTTGTTAAAAAAATAGATACAATAACATAATAATGAAAAAGCAAAACACTATATTTCCTTGGAAAAAGTTTCTCTAGTGCCAAGCTTCATGCAAGAATCAACACAATAACTATTCAAATCTATCTATTAGTCCAAAAATATGAATTTATCCCAAATATTCTAGTTAGTTTGGTTTAAATTTGATATATAATATGAATTAGACCAAAATAATGTTTTTTAGATAAATTTTTGTCATTACAAAATTGTTAACCATTTTTACAAATAATTGTTAAACATTTTATAATGAAAAATTATGAAATAGAGATGTGATATGAATTATTTTTCGTTATTATTTATATTATTATATAAAGGAACACCCATATTTAATATTATATTTTTATTGATAATTTTATTTTTAATAGAAGGTGTAAGGACCCAAAGAAATGAAAGCTGAGTAGAGAGGTAAGGTTAAAAAGTAATGAAAAACACGGAGGGGTGAGTCCCCTGCTTTTGAAATTAATAAAAACATTTTTCGTTCTGCATTTCTTAAAAGCACTTTCCCTCTCCTCAAGTTCTCTCTCTCTAAACCCTTCCTTCTCTGACTTCTCTCCTCCGCTTCTCACCCAATTCTTGGCCGATTGAAGAACGGAGACCACCGTTGGACTCGTGGCGAGGAATAGAAGAGGATTGGCTGATTAGATTTTCGATTCGGGTAAGTTTTCTCCTTCACGAACTTTTAGGGTTCCAAATTGGGGGTTTTCGATTTGAAGATCGAATCTTGGTCATTTTGGGTTTTTTGGAGTTCCTTTGTGTTCCTCGATGTTTCTTGATCGTAATGGTGTATCTTATTCGTTGTTTATGTCCCTTTTTGTGTTAGTTGCAAGTGCTCTTTGAAGAGGAAAAGCGTTTGGGTGCTTTAGGAGAAGCTTGGATTTTCAGGTAAGGGGGGAGCACCTTTGGTTCTATTCAGTTGTTGAAATGGTAGAGTATCCTGCATTTGTGAAACTGGTTTGGAAAATAGGGCTTGTCTTTTACAAAATTGGTGTGAAATTGGTTTGCTGTTACTTTTAAATTTGAATGATTTCTTGAGCTAGAATGAAAAGTGTTTGATTGATGCTTTGTAAGTGGTATTCCTTGTTTTGACTGACTGAGATGTGTAGATGAGATACCATGTGCTGCATAATGTAAGTTGTGTTGAATGTATCGTATAAGTGAGTGTGGACATGAACTTGTGGATTAATGTCTTTATGTTGAGTTCATTGAATTGAAAGTTCTAAGATGACTAAAATATGGAATTGAGCCACCAATTGAGAATAGCATGGGAGGGAAGTTTTCCCCACATTATTGCATGTTTTGATACTTTATTGAATGTGTATGAACTGTTGGATGGCTGTATTAGGTACCCAAAATTGAGAGGATACTTAGTTTCAGGGGAGGTGCTGTTCAATTTCGAGCAGCACTCGCTCAAGCGAGCCCCGTCTCGCTCAAGTGAGACCTCCCAATGCTCCAGACCCTGCCCTCGGGTTTGTTTTCGCTCAGGCGAGAATGACCTCGCCCAAGCGAGTGTCCCCTGTTTGTTGACTATAAATTCTTCTAAATTATGAGATATGTTAAGTAGTGGAATGATTTAATATGATTTTACATGAATGTTCTAAGTATGAGATGATGTCTATGATGCATATGAGTGTGATGTTGATTGTTGGCAGTAAGACCAGTGTGATGAGTACCTGGCACTAAGGCCAATGTAATTATGAGAGCAAAGGATGAATAGAGAGAATGTTGTGGAATGATATGTTTGTATGCAATAACTTTAGTGTATGTATGATTTGGGATATCTAAAGGGAACAATCCAGACTTCACTAGTGGTTAGAGTCAGATAGACACTAACACTAGTTGTGAGAAGTCGATGGAGACAGAATTAAGATCACCCTCGGAAAGTGCCTAAGTTCTGTTACCCTGACATCCATGGGTCTGGATGGGGATGTAACTCCATGTGATGATTCAGGTGTTAGTTCCTGAGGTCTAACTTCATACAAGTCTTTCGGAAGTTGTCAGTCTAGTTGTGTGTGATTGTGTATGCAAAGGCCTTTGGTAGGCTAATTCTATGTGTGTGGTATGTTGTAGAACTTGTAATTCAACATGTAAATATTGAATGATATGAAATGTGTCTCACCCTTTATTTTGTATTGTGCTATTTGTATGATTCTTCTATGATCTCGTTTGACATGGGAGCCGATGGCAGGAAGGATACAACTTCTGCCAGCAAAGCAAAGAAGGAGTAGTGGCCTCATGTTTTGTTTGTTTTTCTATGGTTTCATTTTGTATTTTATGGCTGCCTGTAACTAGATATATTTTGAGATGGATTGTACTCCATTTGGGATGACTGTATAACCTTGATTGTACACTCTATGCCCTTTTCTTATCCCTTTACTCCTTGTTCTTATGAGTGGAAAACTTTACTTTTCTTAGTTTAAAATTTTTACTATTTTGGGCTGTTATAGTTATGGTATCAAAGCTGTTAGTTCCTTAGGGTAACCTTAGGTTAAGGCTTGCTTCGTTGTTAAGAGTTAGAACATCTTATGGATTTTGTGTTAAGTAATGGATATCTTAACAATTATTCATTGTGTTGTTTAGGATGCCACCCCGACCTTCTCCTCCTCCCCCACCAGATGTGAACCAGATGCTTAGAGCCATAGAGGTTATGGTTTCCACCATGCAGCAGCAAGGGGCTGCCATGGCCCAGCAGCATCAGGCTGCTATGCAAGAGCTTCAAGCCTCCCGAGAAGCTACCTTGACAGCCACAGCAGCAACTACAAACCCTCCAACTGCAGCCTCTTCTAGCCAGCCTCAGGCGCAGGCCTTATTAGCAGACTTTCTAAAACATGGACTACCAAAGTAAGTTTGCAGGGACCTCCACTCTAGATTAAGCAAATACCTGGATGGAGAGGATAGAGAAGATTTTTTATGTTTCAGAGTGTCCTGAGGAAAAGAAAGTGAACTTTGCTACTTACTTACTAGAAGGAGAAGCAGCATTTTGGTGGCAGGGATTGAAGAAGATTCAGGCCAACAAGGAGGAAATTTTGAAGTGGGATGACTTTAAGAAAAAGTTTCTGACTAAGTACTTCCTAGCCAGTGCTAGATTTGCAAAGGAGATTGAGTTCATGAGATTGGAGCAGGGCAGTCTTGTAGTGCATGAATATGCTTCCCGTTTTGAGCACCTATCCAGATACCACTCCCAAAGCTGCACTGAAGCATGGTTGTGCAGTAAGTTTGAAGAAGGGTTGAGACCAGAGCTGAAAGTCATAGTGGTGCCCATGTATGTCACAAACTTCTCTTTATTGGTGGAAAGAGCTAAGACTGCAGAGAAACTGGTAACAGATAATACCAGAGCAACAAGACTTCAGATGGGTGGGCCAGCCAG
The DNA here is from genome assembly GCA_030347555.1 of Lablab purpureus. Taxonomy (NCBI): domain Eukaryota; kingdom Viridiplantae; phylum Streptophyta; class Magnoliopsida; order Fabales; family Fabaceae; genus Lablab; species Lablab purpureus. Next base: position 30,819,581 of record CM059264.1, read on the forward strand.
TGGCAGAAGTAGAAGGGAGCAGAAGACCCCTTATACCCGCTCTCAGCCAGCAAGGGACAATGGTCCAATTCAGCCTCGCCCCCTTGGGATGCGGTGCTACAGGTGTGGAGGACCACCCTTGTCCCATCTGTGTAATGTAGGTCCAGATGTTAGGAGGTGTTTCACTTGTGGCCAGATAGGGCATTTGTCCAGGCAGTGTAGGAATGGGAGAGGAGCTACTCCCATTAGAGCTTCTCAGCCAGCTCAGACTGATAGGGGAGCCAGGCCAAGGGAAGCTGGCAGAGTATTTGCTATTACTGGGGCAGAGGCGTCTCAGTCAGATCGTTTGGTTCAAGGTGCGTGCTCTATAGCTGGTAATGTTTTGCGTGTCTAGTTTGATTCTGGAGCGACACACTCTTTTGTGTCAGATGTGTGTGTAGAAGGACTGCGGTTGCCAGTTCAAGATCTCTTGCTAGATTTGCATGTTTCTACACCAACAGCAAGCTTGGTGATTGCATCTAGGGTATGCATAGGTTGTTTCGTGATTGTTGAGGGGCATAAGTCGAAGGTGAACTTGATTTGTTTACCTTTGAAGGACCTAGATGTAATTCTAGGAATGGACTGGTTGTCGGCCAACAGAGTTCTTATAGATTATGGTTTGAAGAAGTTGATTTTCCCAAGTTCGGAGGAAGTGGAAATTATTTCAGCTCAGCAAGCTTGGAAGGATTTGGTAGGAGGAGCTCAGTGTTTCATGGTCCTGACTCGGATGGAGGTAGAAGAGAGTCAGGGAGTAGAGATACCAGTGGTTAAGGAGTTTGCAGATGTATTTCCTGAAGAAATATCGGGGTTGCCCCCAAAGAGAAAAGTGGAATTCTCCATTGACCTAGTGCCAGGAGCAGGACCAGTTTCTATGGCACCATACAGAATGGCCCCAGCTGAGTTGAGTGAGCTAAAGAAACAGATAGAGGAACTTTTGGATAGGCAGTTCATAAGGCCTAGTGTGTCTCCCTGGGACGCACCAGTATTATTGGTGAAGAAGAAAGATGGAGGTTCCAGATTGTGCATAGACTATAGACAGTTGAATAAGCTGATTATTAAAAACAAATATCTTCTTCCAAGGATTGATGATTTGATGGATAAGCTCCATGGGGCAGCTGTCTTTTCTAGGATAGACTTGCGATCCGGATACCATCAGATTTTGGTGAAGGCTGAAGATATTCAAAAGACAGCCTTCAGGTCCCGGTATGGCCACTATGAGTATGTAGTGATGCCTTTCGGAGTGACTAATGCACCAGCCGTCTTCATGGACTACATGAATAGGATTTTCAGGCCTTTCCTAGATAAGTTTGGGGTAGTTTTCAATGATGACATCCTCATCTACTCGCATAGTGCTGAAGAGCATGAGGAGCACTTGAGAGTAATTTTGGGCATACTGAGGGAGAAACAGCTGTATGCAAAGTTATCTAAGTGTGAGTTTTGGTTGAATGAAGTGAAATTCTTGGGGCATGTTATTTCAGCTGCAGGTATTGTTGTAGATCCCTCCAAGGTGGAGACAATGTTACAATGGGAGCGTCTCAAATCAGTATCAGAGATAAGGAGCTTTGTGGGTTTGGCTGGATACTATCGGAGGTTTATAGAGGGATTTTCAAGAATAGTGCCCCTTTGACAAGGTTGACTAGAAAAGACCATCCTTTTGCTTGGACAGATAAGTGTGAAAGCAGCTTCATGGAATTGAAAGAAAGATTGACCAGTTCACCCATCTTGATTATTCCTAACCCAGAGGACCCCTTTGAAGTATTCTGTGATGCATCTCTCTCAGGATTGGGTTGTGTGTTTATGCAGGATAAGAAAGTGGTAGCTTATGCTTCCAGACAATTGAAGAATCATGAGAAGAACTACCCCACTCATGACTTAGAATTATCAGTTGTGGTGTTTGCACTAAAGATCTGGAGACATTATTTATTTGGGGCAAAGTTTGATTTATTCAGTGATCATAAGAGCTTAAAATACCTCTTTGATCAGAAGGAGCTGAATATGAGGCAAAGAAGATGGATGGAGTTTCTAAAGGACTACAATTTCCAGTTGATGTACCATCCGGGAAAAGCCAATGTGGTGGCTGATGCTTTGAGTAGAAAGGCTATTGGCATTTCTGCATTGATGGTGAAGGAACTTGAGCTAATTGAACAGTTCAGGGACCTGAACCTCAGTGTAGAGTTTTCTCCAAAATGTGTCAGATGCTGTAAGTTGATGATTACCAATGATTTCTTTGGGAGAATCAAAGAGGGGCAAGAGAATGATGGCCAATTGGTGAGCATCATGAGTAGTCTCAAGGAGGGTCAACATTCAGAGTTCTCAGTAGAGGCTGATGGCCTACTGAGATACAGAAAGAGAATTTGTGTTCCGACTAATATAGAGCTGAAGAAAGTAATTTTGGATGAATGGCACAAGAGTAGGCTTAGTCTACACCCTGGTATGACAAAAATGTATCAAGATCTGAAGGAATCTTTCAGGTGGCCTGGCATGAAGAAGGAGATATCTGAGTATGTGGCTAGCTGTTTAACTTGCCAGAAAGCAAAGGTTGAGCATTAGAGGCCTGGTGGTGTGCTTCAGCAGTTGGAAATCCCGGAGTGGAAGTGGGATATTATAGCCATAGATTTTTTCACCCACTTATCACGGACAGTCAGAGGACATGACTCTGTGTGGGTTATTGTGGATCGATTAACAAAAAGTGCACACTTTCTGCCGGTGAATTTGAGGATTTCCATGGATCGCCTTGCACAGCTATATGTTAGAGAGATAGTGAGACTTCATGGCATTCCTTCCAGCATAGTATCAGACCGAGACCCCAGATTCACTTCCCGTTTCTTGCAGACCTTGCAGGCATCTTTGGGTACCACACTGAGTTTGAACATCGCCTACCATCCCTAAACAGATGGTCAGTCTGAGAGGACAATTCAGACTCTTGAGGACTTATTGAGAACATGCGTGCTAGATTACCTTGGTAGTTGGGACGAGGTAATGCCCTTAGTGGAGTTTACCTATGATAACAGTTTCCACTCTAGTGTTGGAATGACGCCTTTTGAGGCTTTGTATGGGAGAAAATGTAGGACTCCCTTGTGTTGGTACCAAGATGGTGAAAAAACCTTAGTGGGACCCGAGTTACTTCAGCAGACCACTGAGAAAGTCAGGATGATTCAGGAGAGGATGAGGACTTCTCAGAGTCGTCAAAAGTCTTATGCGGATAGAAGAAGGAGGCCTTTGGAATTTGAAGTAGGGGAGCATGTATTTCTAAGGGTTACACCCATGACTAGTGTGGGCAGAGTCATGAAGTCAAGAAAGTTGACTCCTAAGTTCATTGGACCATATCAGATACTCAGAAGGATTGGGCCAGTAGCTTATGAGTTAGCTCTACCTCCTCCTCTATCCAGATTGCACAGTGTGTTCCATGTCTCCCAGCTGAGGAAGTATGTGTTTGATCCCAGCCACATCTTGGAGCCTAATGAGGTGCAAATTAGGGAAGATTTGTCTTTTGAGGCTACTCCCATCAGAATCTTAGAGGTCCAGCCCAGGAAGCTTAGGAGGAAGACCATCAGTATGGTCAAGGTGCTGTGGAACACCCGAGCGGGTGATTCCACTTGGGAGCTGGAGGAACAAATGAGGAAAGCTTACCCTCATCTCTTCGCCTAGTAAGTTTCATTTTCGTGGACGAAAATTTTTGTAGTTGGAGAGAATGTAAGGACCCAGAGAAATGAAAGCTGAGTAGAGAGGTAAGGTTAAAGTAATAAAGAACATAGAGGGGTGGGTCCCCTGCTTTTGAAACTAATAAAAACACTTTTTGTTCTTCATTCCTTAAAAGCACTTTCTCTCTCCTCAAGCTCTCTCTCTCTAAACCCTTCCTTCTTTGAATTCTCTCCTCCGCTTCTCACCCGATTCTTGGCTGATTGAAGAACGGAGACCACCGTTTGACTCGTGGCGAGGAATAGAAGAGGATTGGCCGATTAGATTTTCGATTCGGGTAAGTTTTCTCCTTCACGCACTTTTAGGGTTCCAAATTGGGGGTTTTCGATTTGAAGATCGATTCTTGGTCATTTTGGGTTTTTTGGAGTTCCTTTGTGTTCCTCAATGTTTCTTGATCATAATGGTGTATCTTCTTCGTCATTTATGTCCCCTTTTGTGTTAGTTGCAAGTGCTCTTTGAAGAGGAAAAGCGTTTGGGTGCTTTAGGAGAAGCTTGGATTTTCAGGTAAGGGGGAGCACCTTTGGTTCTATTCAATTGTTGAAATGGTAGAATATGCTGCATTTGTGAAACTGGTTTGGAAAATAGGGCTTGTCTTTTACAAAATTGGTGTGAAATTGGTTTGCTGTTACTTTTAAATTTGAATGATTTCTTGAGCTAGAATGAAAAGTGTTCGATTGATGCTTTGTAAGTGGTATTCCTTATTTTGATTGACTGAGATGTGTAGATGAGATACCATGTGCTGCATAATGTAAGTTGTGTTGAATGTATTGTATAAGTGAGTGTGGAAATGAACTTGTGGATTAATGTCTTTATGTTGAGTTCATTGAATTGAAAGTTCTAAGATGAGTAAAATATGGAATTGAGCCACCAATTGAGAATAGCATGGGAGGGAAGTTTTCCCCACATTATTGCATGTTTTGATACTTTATTAAATGTGTATGAACTATTGGATGGCTGTATTAGGTACCCAAAATTGAGAGGATACTCAGTTTCAGGGGAGGTGCTGTTCAATTTCAAGCAGCACTCGCTCAAGCGAGCCCCGTCTCGCTCAAGCGAGACCTCCCAATGCTCCAGACCCTGCCCTCGGGTTTGTTTTTGCTCAGGCGAGAATGACCTCGCCCAAGCGAGTGTCTCCTGTTTGTTGACTGTAAATTCTTCTAAATTACGAGATATGTTGAGTAATGGATTGATTTAATATGATTTTACATGAATGTTCTAAGTATGAGATGATGTCTATGATGCATATGAGTGTGATGTTGATTGTTGGCAGTAAGACCAATGTGATGTGTACCTGGCACTAAGGCCAATGTAATGATGAGAGCAAAGGATGAATAGAGAGAATGTTGTGGAATGATATGTTTGTATGCAATAACTTTAGTGTATGTATGATTTGGGATATCTGAAGGGAACAATCCAAACTTCACTAGTGGTTAGAGTCAGATAGACACTAACACTAGTTGTGAGAAGTCGATGGAGACGGAATTAGGATCACCCTCGGGAAGGGCCTAAGTTTTGTTACCCTGACATCCATGGGTCTGGATGGGGATGTAACTCCATGTGATGATTCAGGTGTTAGTTCCTGAGGTCTAACTTCATACAAGTCTTCCGGAAGTCGTCAGTCTAGTTGTGTGTGCTTGTGTATGCAAAGGCCTTTGGTAGGCTAATTCTATGTGTGTGGTATGTTGTAGAACTTGTAATTCAACATGTAAATATTGAATGATATGAAATGTGTCTCACCCTTTATTTTGTATTGTGCTATTTGTATGATTCTGCTATGATCTTGTTTGACACGGGAGCAGATGGCAGGAAGGATACAACTTCTGCCAGCAAAGCTAAGAAGGAGTAGTGGCCTCATGTTTTGTTTGTTTTTCTGTGGTTTCATTTTGTATTTTATGGTTGCGCTGTAACCAGATATATTTTGAGATGGATTGTACTCCATTTGGGATGACTGTATAACCTTGGTTGTACACTCTATGCCCTTTTTTTATCCCTTTACTCCTTACTCTTATGAGTGGAAAACTTTATTTTTCTTAGTTTAAAATTTTTACTGTTTTGGGTTGTTACAGAAAGTGATATATTTTTTTAACTATCTTTATTGTCATTTTTAATTACATAATTTTATCATTTAATAAATAAATAGATTTTATTTAATAAAATATGTAACTCCATAATAATTTTCTCCAAATATAGGTGTCTAGCTTCTCCACTTAAAATAACTAACATTTTGTAAAATAATTCTTTTATAATTATATTTTTTAAAACTGTATTATTTAAATTAAAAATTGTAGTGTGAAAGTATATATCCCATTTAAAATAATTAGCACATACATTTTTTATATTTTTAAATAATTCTTTTATAATTATATTGTTTCAAATTATGTATTCAAATTAAAAAAAATGTTGTGCTAAAATGCATATGTTTTCATTAGTATTCATAATTTCAATTTTCTCTTGTGTTTTTAAACAACTTACATAGTCTTATAGTTAAGATTTACAATATAAAGTTATCATCTTATTTTAATAAATATAAATATATTGTAACTAAAATACAATTAAATCATGAAATAACACTTCATATATAATTGTGCATGTTTTCTTAATAGATTCTTTTCATTTAAAGAAATTTACTATTGTGAGCTTTTGGATACCACACATCCAATTTTAGTATAAAGAATCGTTTCGTCAGAGGAAAAACATGAACCCATAAGTCTAATTAAATACATTTCCAAGTAGAATTTATTTAAAATAAAATTATGTAAAAAAATATATAAATATAAGCTTCTTGAGGTTTTTTAAAATTTGTTAATATTGAAACAAAATTTATATAAACATCTTAAAAATAATATGATAATATGAAAAGTAAGTATATGTTACACCATTTTACACCTGACTAAAATTTTCTTAATTACATTTATTAAAAATGTTATTATACATAAATTTTACACAAAATAATGACACCTTAGTAATATTTTTTAAAATAAATATAATTATAAATAAGAAAAAATAATATTATAATACTTTAAATAAATATAATTATAGATAAAAACTAACTTATTATATAGTATATTTTCTTAAAATGTTATTAAAAAGTAACTTTATATGATTAACTTTTTACTAATCACACTTTAATTATTTTTATAAAAAATATTTTATAACATTTTTTATTTAAAAAAGTTAAAAAAACAATGCATTTTAAAAAAAATATTAGTTTCTTTATGATTTTAGAAAATTATATTTTTAATAAAAAATTAAAAATGTGAAATTGAGAATCTCATATAGATAAGCGAGATTAATTATATATTATTTCCTATTATCTTTAAGATTTTAAGTTAATAGGTTAAAAATAACACTATGTATCTAATATTTTAGAAAAAAATTATAAAAATTTAAATATGGAACTTAGGAATCGTATTAGGTGCAGATATATAATAAATAAAAAAGTAAAATATTATGAAAAATTCAATATGAATTGAGAGACCTATAATTAATAGAGACTAACCATATCTAAGATTTTTATAATTTTTAATAATATTTTTTAAAATATTATTAATATGTAAAAATATTACTAAGAAAAATTAGATTATACTTTAAATTTGATAAAATGTTACTAAATTATATTAATAATATTTTATATATTTAGTATTATTTTTTAATATTATTATATATAATATATTTAGTAATTATATTAAGAGAGCATAAAAAATTATTTAAAAAATATTATAAAAAATCTTATTGTTGATACCCTTATTACATATTAATTAACTCTAAATATATAGCATATTTAAATACAATAACCCATTTCATTAAATATTTAATTTTCAATATGAAATTTAGAGAAAAAAATATATCCAAAAAAAAACATTTTTTATCAATTGTCAATTTTTTTATCTACTTTTAATTATTATTTTATCAGTTGGATTTTAATAAAATAGGACACATTATTAATTTAATATGGCAAACAAATTTCATAGGAATGATAGGACACAAATTCATGTAAAAAACTAAAAGAAATTCAAAGGTCTCTAACTTCCTAAATGCTACTTCTCAAAGAAATATTGTATTACTAAATTGAAACCCTCATCTATCATATGATTAATCATTTGCAAAAAAATAATTAGTTACTTAATAGAACAGTTTCTTTTAAAGTTACCAGCTACAAACTTATTTAGCTAAACCTATGTAACTTTGGATCATGAGATAAGGTAATTGATTCTTGCACCTCCATGTTTGTTTTCTACACCTACATACACAGTACAGAATATTAAAAATATCCTTCACACTGTTTTGTAGAAAAGATTCAGATTGAATATTCCTAAAAAAATTAATTATACAAAATTTTAATTATAGAATCTGTAAATTAAATATTTTAAATTATACAATCTGAAAATTAAAAAAAATAAACATTATATTTTGAATTCTATAATCTATAAGTAAAAAAATTAATTTTAAATCATACATTTTAAAATAAATTTTCAAATTATATAATTTATAATTTATTTTTTTCACTTATAAATTATAAATTGTGTGATCCAAAAAATATTTCACAGTATATAATTTAAAATTAATTTTTTACTTTTATACAGTATAAAAATATACACAATTTAATTTTTTTTTACTTTTAAATTATACAATCTAAAAATAACATAATCTATTTTTTTCTTAATTAATTAATTAATCTGAAATTAACTTTTTTTTTCATTTGGAGATTCCTAAATCTGAAAGTTTAATTTTTGTTTTAAGTTTGTTTTCTTTTATTCTTCTAATACTTTCTTCAAACTACTTACGTTAAAAGAAGCACAAAATGTTAAGAGATATAAATCACAGAAGAACAAATAGATATTTCAAATAAATGGGATTCTACATTTTCTATAAAGATAGTTATCAATCTCTTGAATGGCATTTCTATTGTGTTTCAAAGTTAAGGATCATATGTTAATACCAAATATTCTTTAAAGAAAATTAACTTGTCTAACTAGAATTGAAATAAAAGGATCTAAATTAAATAAATTTCATTATCTATAAATAGGATATTTTAAAATACTTTAAAATAGTATATTACATTTGGCCAAGCAAATGCCAAATGGGATGCGAGTTAAAGTTTGGTATATAGATAAGTTTGTTTATTTAATCTTGTAACCATATAAATTTGTACCATATAAATTTGTATTAAGAAACATATGTTCATATAGTTTATATTTTAAACTATCTTTATTTTTAAAATTGTATTCAATAAAAGAAAAAAAATTATATTTTTATTGAATTAAACTTAATAATAATAAATTAATAAACATTAAATTTTAGATTAAATTGAACTCGAATATACTTTATCAAAATAATCAACTCGAAATACAACATTTTCATGTCATGTGGATCAAATCTTGGAATCAATCGTAAAATTGATTCCAAGTTCTTTCTCTAAGTTCCATACACACAAATTGCATAAGTTATAAAATCAAACAAATGAACTAAGTAAAATAGCAATATGAAAAAAAATAAAGAATATGACTTAAAAAGTTAGAGATACAACTCTTCAGTAATTAGAATTATGTTAATATCAGGTTAATGAAAATTATTCAACATGACTTAAAAAATGATTTTCTCTTTGAACATCTTCCAACAATTACATTCACTATTGAATAGTTATGATAATGATTTAGACTTTTCTTATATTTTAGAACTTTTACTGTAAGGACGTTCTTGTGTCTTCATTAGAATTTTATTAAGCATTTGTAACCATAACTTTTTAAAGTACATATGAAAACTCTCTTGAAATCAATTCAACAATTTTGAAAATAATTTCCTTGATTTTCCTTCCATGTCATTCTTAACATGGCGGAGTCATCAATGATCCTACTCTTTAACTTGATTAAGAGATACGCATAAATTGTCTTTATTTGAGGTCCTATAGAAAATATAGATAAAAGATAGACAAAATTTATTTCTTGCATTTACCATTATCTAAAAGGGATATTAACAAAATTACAATAAACAATTATTCTACAATTCTTAGTGAAAACAAACATATATAATAGTGCATGACAATTTCTTACAACTTTCTAAATGTTGGACACATCATATTTGATCCTCTATATTGTAAAATCAATTAAATATAATAGATGTTTGCTGATTTTTCTATATCTTTATTCATCTTTATATGCTTTTGAACTCTTATTGGGCTCTTCATTTACTTCTTCCTTGACCGCCTAATTGGTATCTTTGTTGGACTGCAAAGTAATTGGTGTTAGATTTTTATCAATTTTCCACTTTTTTTTACCATGTGTTTCACTCTTCATAATACTTTCAAGGGTTTACATGTATTTTTGAACATATTTAAACAAGGACACACTTGGCTTTCAAGTAATATATTTTAGTTATCCATTGACTAACAAAGTTAGTGAGGTATTTAACAAAAAAACTTTAAGTGTTAAGGAGTCAGTACATGTTATTTTTTTATGAATGCTCAGAGAAATCTTGTGAGTAAAGAAAAAATGTAGATAATTATGATGTATGTGCAGATTTGACAATCTTCTCATATGTAATTTGAAAAACTAACATGTGATGCAAATCTGTCATCTATAAACTAATGTACCTAAATAATGGAGGCTCCATGTGATCTTTCACTTGACAATATCATTGGAGATTTATCCAAAGGAGTACCAACTAAAAGTAATTCGAATCAATTTTGTATGAATGTGGCCTTTACATTTCAACAAGAGTCAAAATATGTTGAAGAGACTTTGACTTATGAATATTTGTGTATGACTATGTAAGAAGAGCTTAATTAGTTTAAGAGGAATGATGTTTGGGAACTGGTCCCCCAAAATCATCTCCACCAAGTGATTGGAACTAAATAAGTCTTTAGAACAAAGAAGGAAGATAAATGACTCATTATAAGAAAAAGGCAAGGCTTGTTGCAAAAAGGATATAGACAAAAGGAAGGAATCAATTATGATGAAACCTATACACCTATAGCAAGACTAGAACCCATGAGGATTTTACTTGTTGTAGCTGTTATCACAGATTTTTAGTTGTTTCAAATGGATGTGAAAAGTATTTTCTTAAATGGGTTCATCAAAGAAGAAGTTTATGTAGGACAACCTCTAGGCTTTGTTGATTTTAAATATCCAAACCATGCCTACAAGTTTAATAAAGTTTTTGTATGGGTTGAAATAAGCACCTAAGTCATGGTATGAAAAACTTAGTACTCTTCTTGTACAAAATGATTTCAAAAGAGGTAATGTAGATTCAACTTTGTCAAAAAAATTGAAAAAGATATACTATTTGTACAAACTTGTGTTAGTGATATAATTTTTGTTCAACTAATGATAACTTATGCAATAAGTTCTCTAGAATCATGCAAAATGAATTAGAGATGTTTATGAAAGGTGAATTGAATTTCTTTCTTGGCATGCAAATAAAGCAAGTAAAGAATAAAATGTTTATACATCGGTCCAAGTTTTGCAATGAAATTTTAAAGAAATTTAGCATGGAAAATTGCAAAGAATTAGCAAGACCTATGACCACCACATGCTATCTAAATGTTGATGAAAGAGGTAAACTAGTAGATCAAACAAAATATAAAGGTATGATTGAAACACTTTTATATTTGACTACTAATTTCCCTAACATCGTGTATGTTGTGTGTGTTTGTGCTAGATCTCAAGCTACACCAAAGGAATTTCACTTAACTATTGTAAAATATATTTTTAAATATCTTTGAGGTGCTATGAGTATTTTTATTTTGGTGGATGCAAACTAGATAGGGAAAACACTATATTGGTACATGTCATATGTTAGGATGTTCACTAGTTTCATTACATTCTAAAAAACAAGCATATGTTGCTTTATCAATAACTGAGGTAGAATATATTGCCACTGGAGATTGTTGTGCTTAATCCATATGAATGAAACACCAATTGGAATATTTCAACGTCTTCCTTGATCACATTCTTCCAAAAATCTTAAACTTTAAACCCTAAATACCATAATAGTTAGTATATACATATTTACTGATGTGATTCTAGTTCAAGTGGAACCTGATTCATCATAAGGAGGGGTTACTACAAGAATACTAGAAACAAAAGATAAGGAACGAAGGATCACAAAGCATTTTGAAGAATATGGGTGAAGGATTACAAAGGGGATGTACAAGAAGTTTGATGAAGATATTAAAATTTAGATCAATATTGTAATCTCCTTGTTAAACTTTTAGGATAGTTTGGACACACAAGGATAATACATAAGAGTATTGACCTTGTTTGTTTGTTTGTTGTAAAACTGAACCAAACACACCCTAACCTCTTGGACTACATTCCATGTGCCTATATAAACCTTGTAAGTCTTATTTGGGACACAACTTTTAGGGTTGAATAGAAAAATCTGAGTTGCTCTCTCTTTTCTTTGAGAATTCAAGAGATTAGTTCCTTTTTCCATGAATCTTATCTCAAGTTTCCTAAATTCAAGTGACGAATTTTCTTTTGCACTTATCTTTCTCTAGAAAGTGACGCGTTCTCTATTTCTTTCTCTTTCATCTTTTATGTTCTTGAAGTGTTTCATTGTTCTTACTCATTTTTCATAGAAACCGAAACATACATTTTATAATCTTCAAGTTTCTTTCAATTTCTACTAATTAAAATTGTTATTCTTAATTGCTAATGATTTTCATTCAACTTAGTTCTTCATTTTAATCGGTTAAATTTCCTTAAAAATGTATAAAAATAGTTTGTACTAATTGGTTATGGATTTCATAACCATTTTTGAATGTTCTTGAATAAACTTCCAAGTTTGGTCATGTTTAATAGATCATTACTTTCTCTTTTTATAACTTGAGCCTTATCATTTACTAAAACCTTGGGATATATTATATACAATAAAAAATAAATTAGGTATTTTGGATGACTTTTGCACTAATTAATTCAATTTTGTGACATTTACAATTTAATTGATTATCATAGCTTATAATTGATTATTTATAATAATATATTATTTCGAGTCATAATCAATTATCTTCTATCTCAAGAATTCCTTACCTCGTGCGGATAATCAATTAATATAAAATCTAATTGATCATGCTTCTTTGTGTTACTCACACTCTCATTTTATTATTTACATAATCGATTATTCATTATTCTTAATCAATTATTTCTACCATTATTTGGCTCTTTACATCTATACCGATAAAATTAATGTGTTTTTCATAAAATCTTTGCTATTAAGATGGATAATTATGAAATTAATTGATTCTAACTGTCATATTATTCAAATCCTCCTTGATCTTTGTTCTCTCACCATCTAAATTCTTATCGATCCATTATTTCTCTTTCTTGCTATGATTACTTAATCTTTAATTGTTTCCTCATGAGGACAAAAAGGATGAAGCGCATGACTTGCAAGGAGAAGAAGTTGCTCTTTCTAGAGTTGCTTCTCTAGAAGGATGAATTAATGATCATGATTATCAAAAGGAATACAAACTATATTGGAAAGAAAGGAAAGATTATCAACAAGAAGTATCTATCATTCATTCTCTTCAAAAGTGGAGGTTTCACCTTCTAGGAACTCCTAAAGGATCAACGTTTAGTACAATCTAGGGAAGTGAATGACATGTATTACCCTGATCTTATAATAGTTTTTTATTCCAATGTAGAAATTGATGGGGATGATATGGTCAAGAGTAAAAGATGTGGACATTATTTTGGATGATAATTTGTGGATTAAGGTTGTTGGCTTTAACATAGAGAGAGAAATGGTAATTGTGGGATTTGAAAACTTCAACAAGCTTAAAATTTATCAATCGTGACTAAATAATCCTATTTCTCACACAAACTATTATATCTTCAAGACTAGACGGATGAAGATTAATGAGAAATTACTTGTCTTTATCATTGCATAAGTGTTTATTCTCAAGGAAACAATCATGCACAAATGACTATAAAGGACATGTATATTATTCATGTTTTCAAGAATAAACCTAACTGACTTGCTATTGTGACCAACACAATCTTAAAGACAATCCACCTAGCACAACATCCTTTGTTACACTTTGTCTTTCTTTTCATATTATTTTATTTCTATAAAGTTAACTTTCAAGTAGAGACTTTCGAGATCATGTACTCTTCAAACAAGAGGGAGAAGTTTCCTCTTAATTATATCTTTGCGTTAAATGATAAATTTGTTATTACACTTTCTTATATATATTTACATTTATTATATGTTTATTATTTTTATAATGTTTAAAAGGGAAGAATTATATGTGTGTGTTCATTGTTTTAAAAAAAGATTATGATTGATTATCATAAAAAGAATTATTAATATAATTAATTTAAAATTTTAAATATAAAACATTAATCAATCTTTAAGATAATTTTCAACATATAAGAATTAAACATGTTTCTTTAATTTTTTATAAATATAATCAGTTATATTAAATTCGTAATCAATTGTCTCATACTTAAACCAACCCTAATTAATAATAAATTATATTGTAGCCAAACTAAAATAATTGTTTTTATATATAATTAATTAAATAAAAATAATCAGAAGAACGCAACAATAAAATAGAATTAACTAAAATACATTATTACCATGGGTAGCTATCAGAATTATTTTCAAACATCTTAAAAGGCCAGCATTCGACTTATTTTTATTATTAAAAACTTACTAAAGCAAGCATTGTTTGGCTTGCTTAAATAATTATAACAATATATTAAACTTGGCCAGCACTTTCGTGATTTAATTTTGCAACTTCTTCTAATAATTTGACCCAAATCAAGATAATTAAAAATAATTATGTAAGACTAATATTTTTATTTTTTATTTCTAACATAAATTTGTTTATTAAAATATTTAAGTCACATATTAATACACTAAATTATCATTAATATAATTGAATTTAAATTTTGTAAAAAATATTACTTAACTGTATACTAGAAAAAAACTTAATTTTTTTAAACTATCATAAAATCAATTATATTAAACTTAAGAATTGAAATTTCTATAATACTATTACACAAAAATAGTATGTTCACTCTCAATATTATTTTGACAGGTCTTAGTAGTCTTTCATCTTTTCACGAAATTTCTAGTAATTGAACAATTTATTTTATCAATCTTAGTCTCTTAACCATAAAATATCATCACTAATTAATGATGTGACAACCTAATAACTTCACATATGATCAATTAGTTTTGATGTTAAAAGACATGTGATAAAATAATGTTGGTTTTAAATATTCTAATAACTTTATAGTATGAACAATCCACAAATATAAATCAGTATCTTACTTGAAATCTTTTACAAAGTTATCATAAAAAAAATTTAACGTCTCATCATCAAATAAAAGAACACATAAAAAAAACGGTGTTTTATTATAATTAGTGGATAGGTTAAATTATTTTGTTTTTATAATTTATAAACTCGTGTAAATAATATTTGATGATGTGTGAGAATTTTTTTTTATTTTTTTTTTCATAATTTTCTACTTCACTTTTATTTGTCTCTGAAATTTTTATCACTATTTTTTTTTTGTATTTTCTTTTTTTTACAGATATTTTTATGTGTTATCGAAAATCATTTATACATATATTTATAAAGCATAAAAATAAAATAAATCAAAAATTTATTTTAAGTTTAACAAATATTTCAAAAACTAAAAATATATTTAATCTTTAGTAGATTTCTAAAAAATTTAAGAGCCAATATCAATAAAAAAAAATTGAAAAGCTAAAAATGATTTTTCAAAGAAAAATAATGTGACGACCAGTCATTACTTAAAAATGATACTCAGGCGTATGAAAAATTTAAGAAATTATACTAGTCAATGTTTTATTTAGAAAATACAATAAAATTAGAAAATTTTAGGAATTAAAAACATATTAAACAAAGAAAATTAATTATAAAATAAAAAGTTGTAAGAAAATGAGCTTTTTGGTATGAAATAAAGGGAACTTACACATGGATTATTTAAGAGTTTTTTACTTGGATATACTTAACTTTGTTTTCTCATACTTTGATATCTATATTAAAATATTTAATATAAAAATTATATTGCATAAAATTTTAAATCATGGGAATATTCACTTTTATGAAATCAAGTAAATTTCTTGGCGAATTTGATAAACATTTTAAAAATTTGAACAAAAGCTTTTTAATTATTGAAGTTTCATAAAGCAAAGAAATATTTTTATTTTTATTACAGTTGTTATATTGTACTTGTTAGCTTAACAAAAAGCTAAATTCTTAAATTTATTTTTCCCATAATTAATAATACTTCTATGATTACAAGAACTTAATCCCTCGGTTTCTATAACCATACTTGTAAAGTCCTTACTCTACAAAATCACTTATATAAAAAGTAAAATTCTTTGTCAAACGAGCTGTTTTCAATAGAAGGAATTTATTTGGTCTCCTCCCTCTTGGCATGAGCTTGCCTTCAAACCCGATCTTTCACACGCAAATACTCCTTCCTCTGTCTCCCGTTCTTTGATTCTTCTCAGCACTTCAAATTTTTGCATCATCTGAACTCTCTCTTTCGCCGAAAACGGTATCAAGATGGTTTTTTTTTGTTTTCTTTTTACCCTCTTTCATCTCTCACTAGAGCTCAATCTGCTACCACGTGTACTGTTATTGCAAATTTTGCATAGATGCGATTTTGGCTGCTTGTGCTATGTATACTCTCTATTTTTTGAACTTCCGATCTATCACAATGGTAAAGATTCCCTTTTGACAAGATTTGAGATGTGGGTCTTGATTTGAAGATCTTGTTGTCTCGCTATATACTAAATTTTGTGTAAATATGTGTGCTTTCCTCCACCCCACTATTTATTTTTTGCTTTTTTTGTTTACCAATGTTAGAAGGAGAATTATTTGGGCAGAAATGTAGAATTTTGCATGTACCACTTTGGTAGCATTTGCATAATTTTGTTGATGTAGACGTGTGACCTTTGTGTTTCAAATGTTATGTAGCCAGATGTTAGATGGTTGGGTGTGTGCTTTTCTTTTGGTGCTTTCTTGGTCTGCGGAGGTAATTGATGCAAGTGCCGGTGATGCTGATCCCCGCTACAGGTTCATCACTTGTTACCTTTTGCTCCTTTTTCAGTTTTGCTTGTAGTAGTATTATCTAGGAAATCTTTATTGCATCCTAATATTTTAAGTTACTGTTTGCTCCATGAGTTAAGTGGAATTTTGTTGGATTTCTCCAATCTGTTTTTGTTTCTTGTTTGGTTTGGATATCAGGGGTTGTGTAACACAATGTCAGCAAACTGGATGTGTTGGCCAAAGATGCTTTCCAAACTGTAAATTTTCTTCAGATGGAGAATTTTTTGATCGCCCATGGTACATGCAGCAAGGACCACTCTATTTACAATGGAAAAAATGGGATTGTCAATGTGACTGTCGGTACTACTGCATGGTTGATAGGGAGAAAGAAAGGGAGTCACAAAACCTTGGCCCTGTCAAATATCATGGCAAATGGCCATTCAGGCGTTTATATGGGATGCAGGTTGTTAGCAAGGAAGCCATACTTAACTTAGTTTTTCATTTGTGTTGACATCCAATCATTTTAAATCCCTTTGTTTAATGAACTGCCATGTATCCTTTTAACCAGGAGCCGGCTTCTGTGGCTTTATCTGCTCTCAATCTTGCAATGCATTTTCATGGTTGGGTCTCCTTTTTCATTCTTATATACTATAAATTGCCTCTAAAAGATGGAAAGAAGGCATATTATGAGTATGCTGGTCTGTGGCATGTGTATGGACTATTATCACTAAACTCCTGGTTCTGGAGTGGAGTTTTCCACAGTCGGTAAGTTATAGATATTTTCAGTATTTTGAAATTAATCTAAAAGTCTGTGTTTAATAATGTCATTCTGGTTTGGTTATTCTGCTAATAAACACCTTGCTATTTGACCATAAATAAATACTGATTGATTTTAGGTGGTGTTAATCAGTCTGTCTATTGTGTATTTTGTTAGTGAATATTGAATCAAGGTATATGCGCATGAAATTCAAATGTTAATGTAGAAAAATTTCTGAAAAAATTGATCTAATAAAATCTTGTTAAGGTTGTTAGATCACCTAACTTTACCAGCTGTCCAATAGAATATGAGTTTCTATGTTTTAGATAGTAGAACGTCTACTAAGATAGTTTGATGAAACTGTCCAGTGGTGTTTCAATTCTGGTGTGAGAGACATTGTTTGCGTGTCTTTTCAGTTAGTGTACGCACGTTTGACGAGAATTAGTTATAATGGTATTCTCTATAAATAGGAATATATATCACAATGTTTGAGTTGAGTTTGAGAAAGAGAGTTTACTTTCAGAGAAAATTCGAGTTGTAATTTCAGATTTTAGTGAATTCTATCATGCATGTAAATTCAAGTTCATTAACACTTCAATTGAACCACGTTACTTTTGTTTAGGATGTTTTTCTTGATCTTTTCTTTGTTTTCTTTTTACCTATTCTTTTGCGGGTTTTCTGTTATTGTTTTACTGTTTGTGTAGTAGAAGGTTTAGAGTGAGTTTGTGTTTTTTTTTTTCTGAGCTATTTCCACCATAATTTCTTAATTTAATTTTTAGTATAAGAATATTTATAATGCTACCCATTTGGAAGATACCTTGCTCTTTCACCATAGATAGTAATTAGTTTTAGGTGGTGTCAATCAGTCTTTATTATTTTTTGCTAGTGAAGTTATACTTCTTAGCTCTTATGTTGAAGTCTGAATCATCTGGCAAAAGATGATTCAAATTGAATCACAGTGTATGCATATGAAATGGTAAAGCAGAAGCAATTTCTTAATTTATTTTTGGTTTAAGAATATAGCTAATACTACCCGTTTGGAAGATTCATAATTCATTGACATCTTTGAAGGCTTTTCTTCCTTGAAAATTAAAAGCCCCAAGTAAAATTCATTTTTGTGTAGTCCGTAATAGATATATCCGGTTTTAATTAAGCTAATTTCTATATTCTTCTGAATTATGTTGATGTTCCTAGATATACCCTCACTCTTGTTTTAAAATCCCACTTTAACTGTGAAAAAGAAACAAAACATGTCACATTAATTGTTGAATATAACTATTTATGTATCCTAAAATTTCCCTTTTATCTTACGTTGTTTTTCCTTTCTTCTTTTCCTCTTATTAAGCTTAAATTTTCATTGTTTGCTTCCTTTTGTACTGCAGAGATGTTGATCTAACAGAGAAACTAGACTACTCATCTGCTGTGGTTCTCCTTGGATACTCCCTCATTTTATCTATCCTACGAACCTTCAGTGTTCGGGATGAGGCTACCAGAGTTATGGTTGCTGCTCCATTGATTGCTTTTGTGACCACCCACGTCATGTATATCAACTTCTATTTACTGGATTACGGTATGTCCTGTCATCTAATCTATATATTATTATTGCCTATAGTGAAGTTGAAGGCAGGACCAATTTGTTATCTCTATCTCTTTGACAAAATCACTTATCTTGAGATGTCTGTTAATTATGTATGTCATCAATCTTTGTGGCTCCTGCTTCCATCACAAGATTATTGACAACATTCTCAGCTTATCATTTTTCTTCCCAGTTCCAACTCATTCTTGGACCTAAAACATATGAGACTGGTTTTCGGTGGTTGCAAAGATTGGATTTGGTTTGAATAACTACTTTGATATGATCTAGAAGATATCATGATTTTACTGCAAGTTTTCCTATGGGAGAGCTTTTATGTGCACATGAGAGAGACACAAGTTTTGACTTTCATTTCTCTTGTGCTGATTTTGATAACATTGTCAACCTAACTGTAGGATGGAATATGATAGTTTGCATAGTGATGGCTGTGGCACAGCTTTCCATATGGGCAGTTTGGGCTGGTTTTAGTAAGCATCCTTCGCGTTGGAAGCTATGGCTTGTTGTTTTTTCTGGTGGCCTTGCAATGCTCCTAGAAATCTATGATTTCCCTCCATATCTTGGACTTTTTGATGCACACGCTATTTGGCATGCCACTACTATTCCTCTAACCTACATTTGGTGGAGTTTCATCAGAGATGATGCTGTGTTTCGAACCTCTAATCTTGTTAAGAAGGCCAAGTAACTTCCTTTTCTGTTCACTCAATCCTTTAAAGATCATTCTTGTACTCACAGCCAAGGTTGTGTTTGATGTTGTACTTGTGAGTTTTCATTTCACCTTTCTATCATTAGTATAGGTTTAGTTGCGGAATTTTGCCTTAACATTTGGCTGAAAGATGAAGTTAACATTCTTGATGATCACTTCAAGACTGAAATATCATTTCAGGTTTTTGTCATTTATGTTTAGATTACTTTAATGTGTACAAATTCCTACTTGTATTGGTTGAGTGGTTCAATTTTGAAGGATTCTTAGGTAGGTTTGCACGTGTACTATGGACAGATATCTCTCAGTTCTCTTTTATTCCAAGCATTTTAGTTGCATCAAAAGTGACTTTTTTAAAAATTCTCTTTTCTAATACATCATTGCAGGAAATTTCTAATATAAAATTAAATTATAATATATAAGTGTGAATTTGACTTAAAAATAACTAGTTTCATGTTCGAGATATTTTTTGTGTAATATGAGGATATGTTAGTATTAATGATGTCATATTAGAAATATGATCAAATTATTGTATATAACTAAATACAAATTTTACTACAGATGACGTCAATGTTTTGGTCTTATATTTGGTAAAATAGTATCGTTAGAGTTAACTTTGAAGTTCAAAATTTTGTCACAGTTTTGTTTTGAAAAGATATTTGAGAGGGTTAAGGGAGAAAAAAGTATATAAATAATTTTTTATCTTAAATTTTAAGTAATGTAAGACTATTAGATATACGGAACAATTAGATGTCACGATGATTTTATATCTAGAACTTCTTAGTAATAATAAGGCTAGAAATAGATCTGAAAGAATGTATGAAAAAAAAAATGCTAGTCTCTTTTTAACAATTTTTTCAGTAATTAATGATAGGAAGAATAGAAGAAACAAATTATGTGTGGCAAAAGTAACCGAAAAGTTTATCGAAGACTTCTCATTTAATTCTAACTTTTCAATAAGATTATGTCATTGGGATTGGGAGAAGGAATTGATAAATTTAGAAAGAATTATATATGTTAATGTGGTATTTTAAGAATATTTATTTTATTTTATTGATTAAATATATTTTATTAATAAATGAAAATTTTGTTTTTGATTTTTATGTTATAACTCTTTATAGATTAATTATTTTAGTTACATTTTTTATATTTTCAATTGCTATGCTTTTCATTTTATGTATTATAGTGTTTCTCTCAAATATCTTATATTGTTTAGATAGAAAATAACATACTTTGTAAGTAGGCATTATTTTAGATTGTTAATCATTAAAAGATAGTGTAATATATAAAAAAGTATTAGCTCTCATTATTAAATTTCATGTAATAAAAAGTCAAAACAAAAGAAGAGTGTCATATGTAAAAATAATGATACATGAACTCTAATAGCCTATAATTTAACCAGATTAAAAAAACTAAAAATATAACAAAAATTAATTATTATAATTATTAATTAATTTCTTTTGCTAAAATTCATATCCAAATGATAAAATATTGTATATATAGTTATATAATAAATGTAGTTGTGCTTTTATATATAAATAAAAAGTAAAGTTCTACATTAAAAGTAGTTATAAAATATTTTAATTTTTATCACAGTCAATTTAAGAACCACGTTTATACACTTAAAAAAAACTAATTGATAATTTTAAAAATATTGCAGCTATGTAGCGATAATAAAACAAATTAGTATATTAAGTTTATAAGAATTAAATATTTAAGTTAAATAGAATTAACAATAATAAAATTTCTTCTCTTTTTAAGGATATTATTTTTTAAAATTATTTTCTTGGATTTTATTTATAAAAATACATTTCTACAATATTTTATATAAATAATTGTTTAGTTATAAAACAAAATTATATGTGCAATTATAATTTATAAT
The DNA here is from genome assembly GCA_030347555.1 of Lablab purpureus. Classification (NCBI taxonomy): domain Eukaryota; kingdom Viridiplantae; phylum Streptophyta; class Magnoliopsida; order Fabales; family Fabaceae; genus Lablab; species Lablab purpureus. The sequence goes on from CM059264.1 coordinate 30,841,264, forward strand.
ATATATAACAAAATACAAGTATTCTAGTTTACTAAAATAGATTATCTTGTTTTATTTGTAAAATCATAAAAAAAAATCATGTGATAATATTAGGATAACTTCTTTTTCCTCTTTTTTTTATTATTGTTTTTATGTTTACTATTCATCAAACTAATGAAATTCTCTGTCACTCTGCATAGTTTCTTTTAATAAATATATGTAAGTTTAAGTAAACAAAAATAATTTTTATACATATATATATATATATAATATTTTATTCAATATCTTCTATGTTTTTTAATATCTATGTTTTTCAAATATTTAATATCTATATTTTTAAGGTAAACGAGATGCATGATCAAGTTTGAAAACTTGAATACACATTTCCAATTATGGTAGCAACAAGTTTTAAAGACTTGGGTAAAGAGAAAATTTATAACATATGTATAATGAGGTACAACTTCTTATTTTTTTATATTTTAATATAAATTATTTAAATTATAAGTGTACTTTGTTAAAAGTGGGATAAATAACCTTTGCAATTAGCGGTGAAAGTTTGATTTATTGAGTGAAATAATTGGCCTATATAAAGCCAATTAACCTAACAAAACAACTACCCATGATTTAATCAAGGCTACAATAAAGGAAATACAGTAATGGAAAATATCTGTTTCTAAATAATTGGAATCAAATTTATTCTGAATAACAAACTCTAACAAATCCTCCCATAAACTGAACTGTTTTATACATTCAGTTTATCTCCTCAAAGCTGCACATTCCCAACCTTTTTCTAAGCTTTGTGTATACTTCCAACGTCAATGCTTTAGTCATGATTAGAGCTATCAAAACAGGCGGCCCAACCCTACGGGCTGAGTTCAGAAAATCTGATAGCCTAGCCTGACCCTATGTTAGGCCAACGGACCATTTTTAGCCTAATTAAAAATTAAAAAAATATTACAATATTTCTTTTGCTTTCTTAGTCTCTCCACAATTTTGTTCAACGTTATTTCTTTTGTTATCATCAGATGGATCACTAATTGGAAGAGTAACTCCTTGATGTGTCATAGGAAATAAGAACTCTGCAATCTAAGAGATAAAAAAACATAAAAACCTATTTAATACTTATAATAATTTTATTTTATATAATTAAACAAATATTAAGAAAATAACACAAACATATGATGATACGAGAAAAACAAAAGTAGATATAAAGTTTTGATTAGAAATGCAAAAAATAATAATATAAATTAAGGAAAAATAAATAAGGAAGAAAATAAGGAAGAAGTCATATCAGAAACGATGGTGGTGAAGGTAATACAAGGAAAGAGGAGTAGTGCAGTAGAGGAGATGAAAAAGCTTGTGAGAAAGGAAGAGAAGAGAAGAGAGGCTCTGGGACATTAGGGTTTCTTTCTTTAGTATGACAACATAACAATTAAGAACAAAAATTTAATATAAAAAATAAATGTGCCAGCCCATTAGCCTACGGGCCAGCCTGGCTTTGGCCCATATGGGCATCGGGCCAAATGGGTCAGGCTAAAAAAGGTCTATTGTTATCTAGGCCACAATTTTTTAAGCCTAGCCTGACCTGAATCATAGGCTATACGGGCCAGCCCATCAAGCCAGGCCTATTTTGACAGCTCTAGTCATGATGTCAGCCAATTGATCTTTGGTCCCACAGTGCATTAGTTCAACTTCTCCTTGATTTGCTAATTCTCGAAGAAAATGAAATCGAACGTGGATGTGCTTACTTTTACCATGCATAATGGGATTCTTTGACAATTTAATTGTTGAACTGTTATCACACCAAATGATACATTTTTCTTGCTTTACTCCCAGCTTTACAAGAACATGTCGCATCCAAATGTTGTGAGCAGCACAAGCTGCTGTAGAAATAAATTCTGCCTCTGTGGTAGATAACGATACAACTGGTTGTTTCTTCGAACTCCAAGCAACTACCCCGTTTGGCATTTTAAAGACATATCCCGAGGTGCTCTTTCGATCCTCAATATCTCCAACATAATCATTATCACAATAAGCAATCAAATTCTCCCCTGCTTTACGTGTACAGAACAGACCCATGCCAGTAGTTCTTTTCACGTATCGTAGAACCCTTTTTACAACTTGTTGATGTTGGAATAAATGGCTGAGTTTAAGAGGGGGGTGAATTAAACTCTTAAAAGATTTTCGAAATCCAAGGCCAATTTCTGAAAAACAGATTTCAAATGAAGAGGAAAATCAATTCTTTAAAGATTCTTGAAATGCTTTTACCAATTTATCATATATCCAATTCAATTAGCAATTCAAATTTCAATTACAGAATTTAAAGAAGCATGGAAAGAAGATCAACACAAGAGATTTATACTGGTTCACCTTTCAACAAAGGCTACATCCAGTTTCCTAAATACCCAAATTAAAGCAATTCACTAAATTTCAGTTTTTACATGAACCCTACATGAAAAACTAAAACCAGAACAATACACTTGATCTTGAACCCTACAAGATCTGTATACCCTTGTAAAACCCTATTATAAGAACACCTTAATCACCCTGATTAAGAGAAACAAACCCAGTACAAGATTACACAAGAATTTGGAACGAATTCACCTGAAAAAAATTTCAGAAACTGAAACAGAGCAAAAAACAGAGTATGGCTTTCTATGGAAAGATTCTCAATTCAATTTGATCTTGGACTCCTTGATTGATTTCGCAAATTGATTTAGAACACTTGAAAAGCCTTCTTGAACAATGGGTTTCTCTGCAATTGATTTGTCACTCAGTTCTTTAAAATTCAAAGTATTTATAACGAAGCTGTTCCGGAGGTTTAAAGTTGTTTACGATAAAATCGGTCGGTTGAAACGCGATTTAGCTAGTTGTTTTCATTAAAATGAATTTTCCGAGAGCACCCCAATTCGAAAGCTGAAAGCGATCGGTTGAAAACGCGATTTAACTAGTTTTTCCGAGAGCTTGGGTTTCTTAACAATAGCTCCAGAATTTCAACTGATTTAAATTCAGAAAAATAGCTAGCTAAAATCAGCCAAAACAAAGCTTTAAAACACCAATTGGTTAAAATGTTTAAGAATGACTTAGCCATCAAACTAAGAACATTTTAACTAATTGAAACCACACTTTTAATGAGTTGAAAAACAGTTAAGACTTTAAAAACATTTCAAAACCTTTTAAAACATTTCAAACCATTTTAAAACACAAGATTAAGTCCAAGATTAATTGAAATGCATCTTACCCCACATCCTAAGACACTCTAATCCTAAGATAAAAATCTTCATTCTTCAAGCACCATCATCTTCATCATCAAAGTGGTTGGAGACATCAAATCTACTTGAAACCAAGTCTTCAAGTCCAACAAACTCCCCTTATTTGATGATGACAACCACTTACAACCACTTGAAGCATCCATTGTCTTTGAAGAATGTAGGAGTCCTGAAAATAAACATAAATTCGAAAATACAGCAGCAGAAACAATCTCTCAATTACATATTCTCCCCCTTTCACATGTGCTTCATGGTGTGCCTCAATATTTTTGCCCCTTTGTAATCATCAAATAACATAAGGAAGATAAGATTCAAATATAGCATATGCAGTAAAATTAAAAATGTTCAACATACATGGGCATGAGACCCAATTAAAAGAAAAGCAACAAATAAGCACATACAGCACACAAACAAACTGCAATGAAAAAAAATGAATGCAAACAGCAACAACAGGATGATTAGTGCAGCATCAACAACAGGATGATTAGTGCAGCAGCAACAGCAGAATCTGTGTAGCAGCAACAACAACAACAGGATTACTGCTCCAGCAGCAGTGACAGGATTAATGCACCAGCAAGAACATCAACAACACTTCAAAAACCAGTAAAGACAGCATCAATAATAGTAAAACACCAGCCAAAAACCAGCAGCAACAACTTATTTAGCAGCACAACTTCTTTCTAATAGTTGTAGATCCAGTTTAATCATCATCCTCTCCATCATCATCCTCTCCATCATCATCATCATCAACCACAGTACTATAGCCAACATTAATTTGAGCTAGTTGGGCATGCAGGTCCTCAATACTTTTATCAATGTGTCCAAAACGTTCCATGTAATATGAATGATGATACATTTGGTGAGATTGGATAGAATCAAATCGTTGCATCATAGTTTGCTCAAATAGAGATAATGGAGTGCCACGATCAACAGGAGGAACATAAGGAACAATGTCTCTCATATCATTGAAGACTCTTCAACAGCAACACCAACATTATCAGCATCACTAACAGCAGCACCAGCAGCACTTGTTCCAGCATATCCAGGGCCTTGTCCAGCAACCCATTCACCATCCTTTTTATTAAAACCAAACTTGAACAAGAAGCTATTATCCAGCTGATGAGATCTTCCAATATTGATTTTCTGTTCACCTCTTATATCCACACGAAAATACTCAAGAAATTTTGAAATTAACAATGCATAGGGAAGGCGATAATCAGTCAGCCTCTTTGATTTCATCATGTGATCCTTCAAAATGTGAATCCAATTAATTTTAACAGATTTCATCAAGCAAAAAATCAGAACAAGATCACCTTCATTTAAGGTAGCATGGTTACTTCCCCTTGGTGTAAGCATCCAGGTGATTATGAAGGTGGAAATCTTAGCTGTCAAAGTTAGACCTCCAACATGAAATCCCCTAATAGAACCTTGAGGATCACGCAAACATTCCCTGTAGGTTTGAATTTTGTTGAAATCTTCCAAAGAGCCACAATATCCCCTACTTACAACGATTCCATCAGTTTTGAAACCAGCCACCCTTGTCCAAACTGAATTGCTTATTGTAATATCCTTTCCTTTTACTTTGGAGGTGAGAAAAGAACCATCATGCTTAAGGTTTGTATAGAAAACCTTCACTAAGTCTGGATAGATGAACCCATTCGGCTCAAGGAATTTCTGCAACTCTTGAAACTGCAGCATGGTGATTATATCAGCAATTCCTTCATCCTCCAGCCACTGAAAATTCAGAATCTTTGGTGGATTCACTGCCTTTTTACTGATATGAGACTGAAACTTCTCAATTCTTTCATCATCTCCATCAAACCAAGCTTCAATAGAACCATGTCTATATGAAGGAGGTGCTGGAATTTCAGGTTCTTTATGCTTTGAAGATTTACTTGCAGACTCAGCTGTTTTCGATTTCTTTCTGGCATTGCTTGAGGAAGCCATGGTAGAGAAGAAATACAGAGAACAGAGCAAAAATAGTATATGCAGAGTTTTCACACCCAAGCAGTTCGAATAGCAATGCAATCCAGCATATGTATTTAAACAACTTTGATTATCAGCTTTTTAAAAAAAAATTCAATGCATTGTGTAGTCAAACAAGCAATCAGAGGCAATATATGTTGCAGAGATATGTAGCAGGTTTTGTTTTATCCAAGGCATTTAGTCAGTTGAGTGAACTTTGAATTTGGAAAGAGAAATCAGTTAAAAAGCAAGACAAAAGCACTAAATGACAAAACAAGAGTCAAGATTCTTTAACCAGCTGTATTTTAAGTGTAACTGATGCACAACTATCAATCAATCAACTTAAATTCACCAATTGAATGTAAATCAATGCAATTTATCACTTAATTAGTTCTAGTATTTAATTTTGTATTGTTCCAGACAATTTAGTTGGTTGATTTGTGCGAAATAGTTGATTAAAACAGATAGTCTGATACTGATTTAATACTAATTAATGAAATTAACTTACTAAATCGACAATGAACTGACTAAATCAGAGACAGAAATCACTACAACTCCACTGCAGCCCCAAATTAAGTGAAATAAGCTAATTAAAACACGTAATAACTAACTAAAAAACTAAATGTCATTGCAGATTTCATTTTATATCATATAAACTGCAAGTATAACTACAATCAATTAACAAACACGCAAAATTAAACAATTAAACACACAAAACAACATGTAAAATAACAAGAATGAGTCACACACATGAATTAAATCACATTTGAGATATCAAGTACACCCAATTCATTTCTCAATTGAAAAAATCTATCTTTAGAGAGTGGTTTGGTAAAAATATCAGCAAGTTGGTTATGTGAATCAACAAATTCAATTATGCAGTCACCTTTTTTAACGTGATCTCTAATGAAATGGTGCCTTATTTCTATGTGCTTTGTTCTAGAATGCAAAATAGGATTTTTGGTTAAATTGATAGCACTTGTGTTGTCACACCTAATAGGAATGTGATCTAGTTTCAAACCATAATAAAAAAGCTGCTGTTTTAACCACAAAGTTTGAGCACAACAGCTCCCAGCTGCAACATATTCAACTTCAGCAGTAGACAAAGCCACACTAGCTTGCTTTTTGCTATGCCATGATACTAGACTACTTCCTAATAGATGACAAGTTCCACTTGTGCTTTTCCTATCCAATTTACAACCAACAAAATCAGCATCTGAATAGCCTACTAGATTAAATTATGCACCTTTTGGATACCACAAACCAACATTAATAGTACCTTTTAGACATTTTAGGATTCTTTTAGCAATTGCAAAGTGTGATTCTTTAGGATTGGATTGAAATCTAGCACACATGCATACACTAAACATTATATCTGGCCTACTAGTAGTTAGGTATAAAAGAGAACCTATCAAACCTCTATATTTAGTGGAATCAAATGGTTTACCACTTTCATCAGCATCAAGGTAGCTGTTGGTAGCCATAGGAGTGCTTGATTCTTTGCAGTTGTCCATGTCATACTTCTTTAACAGTTCTTTGCAATATTTTGATTGATTAAGAAATGTTCCATGATCCATTTGCTTGACTTGTAAGCCTAAGAAGAAGTTTAGATCACCCATCATTGACATTTCAAACTCCCCCTGCATAGCTGCCACAAATTCTTCCCAAAGCTTCTCATTAGTGGATCCAAAAATTATATCATCTACATAAACCTGCACAAGGATTATGCTGTCCAAAGACTTCCTAATGAACAAGGTTTTATCAACTTGGCCCCTTTCAAACTTTTGAGATATAAGAAAGTTACTCAACCTTTCATACCATTGTCTTGGAGCTTGCTTGAGTCCATAAAGAGCCTTTTTGAGTTTATATACATGATTAGGAAACTTGTGATCAACAAATCCAGATGGTTGCGAAACATAAATTTCTACATTTATATAACCATTCAAAAATGCACTTTTCACATCCATTTGATGAAGTTTGAATCCAATCATGCATGAGAAAGCAAGCAATAGCCTAACAGCTTCTAATCTAGCTACAAGAGCATATGTTTCTTCATAATCTATTCCTTCCTCTTGATTGTATCCTTTAGCTACAAGCCTAGCTTTATTTCTAGTTATTATTCCTTGATCATTCATTTTATTTTTAAACACCCATTTTGTTCCAATTATATTCATTTTAGGTGTGCAAGGGACTAGTTCCTAGACCTCATTCCTTTTTAACTGATTCAGTTCATCTTGCATAGCTAAAATCCAATTTTCATCAAGTAATGCATCATCAACACATTTAGGTTCAACTTGAGAAACAAATGCAGCAGTTAAACATGTATCATGCATGGATCTTCTAGTAGAAACACCTTGCTGAACATCACCTATCACATTTTCAATGGATAGCTCACGAGGCACCCTCCATTCTTTGGGTAAATAATTTTCTGCAGATTTCAGTTGTGGTGCCAGAATTTCAGCCTGTTCTTTCTGATTTTCACCAGCTAAAATTTCGTCTGCACCAGCTTTATCAAATTGTAATTGTTCAACTGATACACCTTCAATTAAATTCTCTTCTCCTGCACCTGCACCACTTACTGCACCTTCATTTTGCACATTAGTCTCATAAAAAATCACATGAATTGATTCCTCAATGATAGCTAATCTTTTGTTATAAATCTTATATGCTTTGCTATTAGAAGAATAACCTAAAAACAATGCATCATCAGCTTTACCATCAAATTTGCCAAGTTTTTCTTTGCCATTATTTAACACAAAACACTTGCAGACAGACACTCTAAGATGTGCTATGTTGGGTTTTCTCCCTTTATACAATTCATAAGGGGTTTTCTTTAAAATAGGTCTTATCAAAATCCTATTTCTTACATAACATGCAGTAAATATTTGATTCATTAAGCATAGTCCTTGCTAGTTCTTCAAGTGACCTATTTTTCCTCTCAACCACACCATTTTGTTGAGGAGTTCTAGGTGCTGAAAAGTTATGTTTAATTCCATATTTTTCACAAAAATAATTGAACTTTTCATTTTCAAATTCCCCTCCATGATCACTTCTTAGAGCACTTATGCTGCATCTGTTTTCAATTTGTAAAACCTTGGCAAGTTTCTTAAAAGCATGAAATGCATCATTTTTATTTGTAAGGAATAAAGTCTAAGTAAATCTAGAATAGTCATCAACAATAACTAAAGCATAATAGTTTCCTCCAATACTCATAGTTCTAGATGGACCAAACAAATCTAAATGCAGCAATTCCAAAGGTTTTGATGTAGACACATAATTTTTCAGATTAAAAGATACTTTGGTCTGTTTTCCTCTTTGACATGCATGACATATTTTTCCTTTTTCAAATTTCAGTTTTGGTAGTCCTAAAACAAGCTCTTTTGAAACCAGTTTTTTCAAATGATTCATGTTTATATGTGCAGCTCTTCTATGCCAAAGCCATGAACTATCTTCTTTAGACATGAGACATGTAAAATTAGTTTCACTCATATGATTAAGATCAAGCATGTAAATATTTTCAATTCTCTTTCATAGCATGCAGATTTTTTCAGAATTTTTCTCAATAATTTTGCAATGATTTGTTTCAAAGGTAATTCTAAAACCTTTATCACACAACTGGCTAATACTAAGTAGATTATGCTTTAAACCTTCAACATATAACACATTTTCAATAAGGATTGAAGAAATGTTACCAACATCACCACTTCCAAGTATTTTTCCTTTGTTATTGTCTCCATATGTGACAAAATCTCCATTTTTCAAGGTGAGTTTGACAAACTTTCTTTTGTCACCACACATATGTCTTGAACAACCACTATCTAAATACCACAATGATTCTTTAGCCTTCAAGAACACCTACAAAACACAATCAATGGAGAAAATTTGGTACCCACATCAATTTGGGTCCAACAAAATTAGTTATCTTTCTATCACATTTTGGCTTCCAAATATATTTACCAATAGGAACTCCAAATTTTCTGATTTTGCAAGACTTTGAAGCATGTCCCTTGTTCATACAATAAAAACATGTAATGAATGAAGTGCTGGATGATTTTCCATATGAAAAGAAATTTCTATAAGACTTTTTTTTCTTTTGAAAACCATTTGTAAATCCAAGTCCAGCTCTATTTATTACACAATTTTGAAAGCCTAAGAGGGTATCCAAATTGGCTCTTCCCATGGTGAATCTAGCTAGAGCTTTGTTCAAATACTCAATTTTATTTTCCAAAATTTTGCAGTTTTTGCAAACTTTTTCATCATGATCACAATTGCAATTTGAAGCTTTATAAATCATTTCAAGATTCTCAAAATCAGTTTTTGAATTTCCCAGCTCTTTCTCTAGCTCTTTCACCTTTTTCTCTAACCAATTATTCATACCTTTAAGCTTATTGTTTGAACAAGCAACTTTATTAGCTTCTTCATGCAATTCTAGAAAATTATGCAGCAGCTGATCATAATGGACACCATTTTGAGTTGTTGAGGAACTTACACTACTTGCTGTATCACAATCAGCCATAAGACAAAGATTGGCCTTTTCATCTTCACTTGAAAAATCACTACTAGAGGAGACATCATTCTCATCCCATGCTATATATGCCTTCTTATTTTTGGATGATTTTTCATATTTCTTTTCTCCATTCTTTTCTTTGTTTTGAGAATATGGACATTCAACCTTAATATGTCCCTGTTTTCCACAACCAAAACAAGTAAAGTTAGAAGAAACCAAATCAAATTTTTTATTGTACCTCTTGCGTTTGTAACCTTTGTTCTTGTATTTCAAGAACTTGTTGAACTTTCTCACTAAGAGGTTCAGATTTTCTGCATCACTTTCTTCATGTGTTTCATCATCACTAATCTCCTCCTTATGAACCAAAGTCTTCAAGGCCAGGCCTTTCTTTTTCTTGTCATTCTCTTCTTGTTCAGCAAGTCTATTCAGCTCAAGTTCATGCTCCCTCAACTTTCCAAAAAGTGCAGCAACACTCATTGTTGTTAGGTCCTTAGATTCAGAAATTGCAGTCACTTTAGGTTGCCAACTTCTATTCAAACATTTCAGCACTTTTATGTTCAGCTCCTCTTTCTCAAACACTTTGCCAAGACCTATTAGATGATTTACAATGTGTGTAAATCTTTTCTGCACATCTGAAACTGTTTCTCCTGGCAGCATCCTAAACATTTCATACTCTTGGATTAAAATGTGTTTCCTAGATCTTTTCACATCAGCAGTCCCTTCATGTGTTACCTCCAACACTTCCCACATTTCTTTGGCATTGGAACACTATGAAACACGAAAAAATTCATCAAGATTAAGTGCAGATGTTATAATATTCTTTTCCAATCATACTGCACTTTCTTTTGTTCTTCAGCATTTAAACTCTCCCAAGGTTTCTCTTCTTTAGGGATATATGGTCCATTGATTATAGCATTCCAAATACCTTTATCAATTGATTCAATGAAAATCTTCATTCTTACTTTCCAAAAAGGGTAGTTTACACCTGAAAACATTGGTGGCCTGTTTATAGAAGCACCCTCTGCAAAAGGCAATTTTCCCTCAGCCATATTTTTGAAATTTTCAGAAAACTTGAATATTTTACAAGAACTAGCTCTTGATACCAATTGTTGGAATAAATGACTGAGTTTAAGAGAGGGGGTGAATTAAACTCTTAAAAGATTTTCGAAATCCAAGGCCAATTTCTGAAAAACAGATTTCAAATGAAGAGGAAAATCAATTCTTTAAAGATTCTTGAAATGCTTTTACCAATGTATCATATATCCAATTCAATTAGCAATTCAAATTTCAATTACAGAATTTAAAGAAGCATGGAAAGAAGATCAACACAAGAGATTTATACTGGTTCACCTTTCAACAAAGGCTACATCCAGTTTCCTAAACACCCAAATCAAAGCAATTCACTAAATTTCAGTTTTTACCTGAACCCTACATGAAAAACTAAAACCAGAACAATACACTTGATCTTGAACCCTACAAGATTTGTATACCCTTGTAAAACCCTATTACAAGAACACCTTAATCACCCTGATTAAGAGAAACAAACCCAGTGCAAGATTACACAAGAATTTGGAGCGAATTCACTGAAAAAATTTCGAAGCAAAGCAGAGCAAAAAAGCAGTATGGCTTTCTATGGAAAGATTCTCAATTCAATTTGATCTTGGACTCCTTGATTGATTTCGCAAATTGATTTAGAACACTTGAAAAGCCTTCTTGAACAATGAGTTTCTCTGCAATTGATTCGTCACTCAGTTCTTTAAAATTCAAAGTATTTATAACAGAACTGTTCCAGAGGTTTAAAGCTGTTTCTGATAAAATCAGTCAGTTGAAACGCGATTTAGCTAGTTGTTTTCATTAAAATGAATTTTCCAGAGAGCACCCCAATTCTGAAAATTGAAAACAGTCAGTTGAAAACGCGATTTAACTAGTTTTTTCAGAGAGCTTGAGTTTCTTAACAATAGCTCCAGAATTTCAAGTGATTTAAATTCAAAAAAATAGCTAGCTGAAATCAGCCAAAACAAAGCTTTAAAACACCAATTAGTTAAAATGTTTAAGAATGACTTAGCCATCAAACTAAGAACATTTTAACTAATTGAAACCACATTTTTAATGAGTTGAAAAACAGTTAAGACTTCAAAAACATTTCAAAACCTTTTGAAACATTTCAAACCATTTTAAAACACAAGATTAAGTCCAAGATTAATTGAAATGCATCTTAGCCCACATCCTAAGACACTCTAATCCTAAGATAAAAATCTTCATTCTTCAAGCACCATCATCTTCATCATCAAAGTGGTTGGAGACATCAAATCTACTTGACACCAAGTCTTCAAGTCCAACAGTTGATGCATTACCGTGGGAGCCTCCATGAAACGAGCAACTAGACTTACAACATACATTAAGTCTGGTCTCGTTGTTGTCAAATACATGAGGCTTCCTACCATTTGTCTGTATCTAGTTGCATCAACCTTCATCCCGCCAATGTCTGTTGTAAGCTTGCACCCTGGAACAATTGGATTTTTAACTGAAGAACAATTTGCTAAGCCAAATTTCTCCAAAATTTCGTTGGCATATTTTTCCTGACAGATAAATATACCATTCGGAGTCTGTGTGACTTCTACACCAAGAAAATATCTCATGCAATCAAGATCAGTCATTTCAAACTCCCTGTTCATTGAGTTCTTAAATTCTTCTAGCATCCCCGTACTACTTCCTATATAGATAAGGTCATCCACATACAAATTGACAAATAAAACAATCGTTTCTCCTTCTTCCTTTGTAAATAGTGTGTGTTCACTTGTGCTTCTTTCAAAACCTTCTTTTACAAAGTATGACTCAATTTTACTGAACCATGCACGAGGGGTCTGTTTCAGTCCATAAAGGACTTTCTTGAGTCTATATACTTTGTCTTCCTTACCTTTCACTTCATATCCTTTTGGCTACTCTACATATACTTCTTCTGTTATCTCACCATGTAAAAAAGCTCTTTTGACATCAAGTTGATAGACTTTCCATCCACGACTAGCTGCAATGGATATAGTTAGTCTAATGGTATCCCATCGTGCTACAGGTGCAAATACCTCATTATAATCAATCCCAGCTTGTTGTGCATACCCCTTTGCTACCAGCCTAGCTTTGCATTTGTCTACTTCTCCTCTTTCATTCATCTTAGTCTTGAAAATCCATTTGACACCAATTTTCTTTGCGCCTATTGGTAAGTCTGTCAGTTCCCAAGTACCATTCCTATTTATTGCTATAATTTCATATTCCATTGCATCCCTCCATACCTGACTTTTGACAGCTTCCTCAAACGTAGTGGGATCATTTGACATGAACATAGCCAGTTATTGTATCTCTTGTGTTAGTTGCTCAACTTGCTTCTCCTTAATAATTTGTGCAACTTCTTCTTCTTTTTCTGATAGTCCTTCTCCAGATTCATAGTCTTGCATCCAAACTGGTTGCCTTCTTGTTCTCTCAATATTTTTTGCTCTCTGATCTCCTATAGTAGTGGCCTCCCTAGGTGAATCTTCATTCTTCTCCTTTTCATCAATTTCTGAACATAAAAACTCTTAAGATGTGGTTTCTCCTGATTGATTCCAGTCCAATTTCTTCATTTCTTCGAAGACTACATCTCGGCTGATGATGATCTTTTGAGTCTCTGGATCATACATTCTGAAGGCTTTAGAATCTTCATTGATTCCCATGAAGACACACTTGATGCTCCTTTTGTCCAGTTTTTTTTCGTGAAACATTTGGAAGGTGAACATGTCCGATGCATCCAAATACTTTAAAATGCTGCGCTGAAGGTGTTCTACTCTGCCAAGCTTCTTCTGGAGTAATGTTTGATAGAGCTGTAGTGGGACATCTATTCAAGATATGTGTGGCTAGATTATCTGCTTCTGACCAATATTGCTTTGGTACATCACGTGTTATCAACATGCATCTCACCATATTCATCAATGTTCGGTTTCTCCTTTCCGCCATTCCGTTCTGCTGAGGTGAATAGGTTGTAGTGAGTTGCCTTGTGATGCCATGAGTGCTGCAGTATTCATTAAACTCTGATGAAGTGAACTCCCCACCTCTATCAGTGTGCAGACATAAAATCTTATGTCCAGATGCTTTCTCTACTAAGGATTTGAACCTTTTGAATGCATCAAAGGCTTCAGATTTTTCCTGCAGAAAATAAGACCACATTTTTCTACTATAATCATCGATAAAGGTAATTACATATCGTTTCTTGCTATGTGATTCAGGTGTAATTGCACCACATAAGTCTAAGTGAATGAGTTGTAATGGTTTAGATGCTCTCCAAGTGCTTTTCTTTGGAAATGGATGACGCTGTTGTTTTCCTGCCATACATATGGAGCACATTTGGGATGGATTCTTTAATATTGGCAATCTGTAAACCATCTTCCTATAGGCAAGTGTCCTTAGTCCTTTCACATTGAGATGACCGAACCTTTGATGCCATAAACTTGTGATATTGTCATAAGTCACGTTAAGAGTTGATGAAGGATTAATAGATGCAAGAGGAATTGAAGCCAAAAGCACAAACATACGATTTGCAGAGATCATAGTTTGCATAAGTAATCCTTTGTTTTCATGATAGATACTACAACAACCAGCCTTGATTAATATAATCAAATTTTTCTCTTGAAGTTGACCAATACTAAGAAGGTTAGATTTGAGATCAGGGACAAAGAATACCTCAGTAATCACCATCATTTGTCCATTTACCTTCATGCGAACATTTCCTTTTTCCACTACCTCCATTCCGGAATCATTTCCCAGCTTAACACTGTTTTTAAAGGATTGATCTAGTTCGCTGAACCATTTTTTGTCGCCACTCATGTGATTACTGCATCCTGAATCCAGGAACCACACCTCGTCTTGATTAGGGTGTTGCATCTCCACATATGACATGAGCAGCATCTCCTCTCCCTTGTCTAGCTCCGTGTGTTCCGCATACTTGGCATAGGTAGGACATTCATATTGAAAGTGTCCCAACTTATGACAGCCATAGCATTCAATTGTGGATTTATCAAATGCTTTTCCTCTACTGCGACCTCTACCTCTTCCTCTGTATCCACCACGTCCTCTCTGCTGTTACTGCCACGATAATCAGTTCGAGGAGTGAGGTTGTCTCCTGTAACCTTCAGGGCTTGTTCAGTCATCTCCTTCCGCTTCACCTTGTGTTCGTGCACCAAGAGTGAACTATGTAACTCATCCACGGTCATCATGTTGATATCCTTTGATTCTTCAATGGAGCATACAATATAGTTGTATTTATCAGACAAAGTACGTAGGATTTTCTCCACAATTTGTCCATCCTCCATAGTATCACTGACACTTCTCATATTATAGGCAATTAGCATAATACGAGAGATATAATCATCGACACACTCATCTGCTTGCATTTCTAGAATTTCAAATTTCCTACGTAGCCTTTGAAGCTGAGCACGTTAAACACGAGCATTACCTTGGTACTTTTTCTTCATGGAATCCCATAGGGCTTTGGAAGTAGCTTTATTGGTTATCGTTTTCAAAATATTTTTATCAATAGATTGAAAAAGATAATTCTTTGCTCTCAGGTCCTTTAATTTGAGCTCCTCCAAGGATCTTCTTTCTGCACTTGTAAGGGTTTCCAGGGGCTTATTCTCCTCAAAGCCTTGCTCCACCACACTCCAATACTCCTTTGATCTCAGTAGATTTTCCATAAGCATGGACCAGTGATTATAATCTCCATCAAATTTGGAAATACAGAGAAAGTTGTTACTGTTAGCTATGGTAGAGAATGATTTACACTCTCTAGGTGTTTAAGTATCAGGCCCTGTGTGGAGCTCTGATACTACTGTTAAAAGCTGGATAAATACGTTTGCAATTAACTGTAAAAACTTGATTTATTGAATAAAATAACAAGGCTATATAAAGTCAATTAACCTAACAAAACAACTGTCCATGATTTAATCAAGGCTACAATAAAAAAAGAAAATACAGTAATGAAAAATATCTGCTTCTAAATAATAGAAACCAGATTTATTCTAAATAACAAACTCTAACAAACTTTAATATTAAATATTATATATATATATATATATTAAAAACAAAATTGAAGTTAGAAGCATTATCAAATATATACTTTAGTATTTTAGTCTATGACATGTGTTTTTTTTCTGTTATATTTATTTATTTTCGTTTATTTATGTTTTATAATTTTTTCTCTCTGCAATATATATTTAGTTATAACCTTTTAATAAATAATTCAACTTATTTTAAGTTATAATTGGTTAATGTATTAAAACTATACTGATTCTATCTATTTCTTCTATGCAAAAATATTTATATACAAATGTTATTATTACAAACAAATCTGTACTAGATGTTTGACTTCAACTATTAAAATTCATTGAAATAAACTCCTTATTATAAATTCATTAATTTTTTTTATTTTTTTATAAGACATAATTTTAGAATCTATTCTAAATAATATAATTATATTTAACTATTTAATTAAAATATTTTTAATAAAATATTTTTTAATATTTTTTAACATGATCATAAATAAAATAAGAAAATATTTAATTCTTTATTTATTTTAATGAAAAATGTAATGTTATTTTTTATAATAATTAATAAACATAATATTTTATTCATAATTTTTAAATGATTATTATACTTATAAAAATTAATATATTTTACTACTTATTATAAAATTATTTATAAAAACTAAGTAATATTTTAAAGAAATAAATTTATATTTTTAAAAATTAATTAAAATATTATGAACATTAATAATTTTAAAAAATTATAATATTATATGAAAATTTTATATTTAGTTATTACAAATAATATCAATTATAATATTAATTTTATATAGTATTATTTTAATTACATTTTAAAATAACTATAACATAATTATATCAGTTAAAATATGTATATTTTCTAAAACAATTAGATTTTTCTTTTTCTCAGAATAATTGATTTCTTAATGAAAAGGATTTTGATACTCTTTTTCATGTTGGTGGAAGATTCATGTATATTATTAGTATACTCTTCATAATTTTTTTTCTACTTGTTGAGATATAATAATATGAAAACTTATCTATTATATCATTTCATTCTCGTTTAATGTATTTTTAGTATGAAGTAAATTATATTTAAAAATTATTATTTTTATTTGAAATTCATAATAATATTATTTTTTATTTTTTATCGTAATTAATTCATATTAAGACAAAAAAATAATGTTTTTAATTTGGTAATGCTTTTATTTAATTAAAAAAATTATCAAACATAATTTATTAATTTAGATCTAAATAATTGAAAAAAAAATAATATTTTTACTCATCAATAATGTTTGTTAATTTTTTAATTTAGTATGATCACAAAAATTAAAAACATTTTAAATATTTTCAAAAATATCTCGTTATGTAATTCCACTACCACTTATATTTAGTCACCATTTTCGTTATGACCAAATATAAAACATCTTCCAAAAAATTCTATCTATGGTAAACAAGTCCCACCAAAGGCTAACACCTGACCCCAACATGGATCGGACCGAGTACCTAGGGTCAAGTGACACAAAACACCTGTTATTGAGAACAAGATGTACACATATGTCCAATGTCAGATGTAAGTCTCTCTCAGTTTCTTACTACTTCATGTCCTGTCTATGTGACTAGATATCAATGAAGTCGAGATATCTTTTATCCTGAACTATCATATTTACCACCATTACCTAATTACAATACCACCATAAGTAATATACTAATACTCTATAGGGTCCAACAATAATAAAGAAACTTATAAAAGGGTCACACCACGTGGATATACCACCACTATATATCCCATTGTGAGTAATATAATCAATAACACATCCCTTGATAAGCCATCAACATATCAATATCATGCATTTTATCAATATCATACATCTCAAAAAAAAAATATATATATATATATATTCATCACATCACACATGCAACATGATATTCACCATACATGCATATGAACATACCATCAGTACTATCATCACATCATAAAACATTATTTAAACACCACCTACCAAGAGTTTCAAACCTTACATGCATATACACCACAACCATGTACATGCATGTAAGAAATTTATAGAAGAGTTCACCACCCTTGATAGATTCCAATTACCACCCATAAAGGGTTCTGAACATGCATTTAAGTCTTTATTTTTCAGTTCCAATAAATCCCATACATTAATTTATTCAATCAAATCAAATCATCATGAACCAAAACTACTTATAGAAAGGTAATTAAAAAAGAAAAAGATTTTTTATTTTTTTAATTTTCTTTATTGTCTATCCTTTCGTCCTTTCATTTTCTTAAAAAGAAACATGTATATTCTTAATCTTGTTAATTCTAAATGAATTTGAAATTCAATTGTAAATTATGAAAAAATTAAATATATATTTAATTCCTGAATTATATATGAAAATTAAGTTTTATTTCTGGAATGAATCTCATACCAATATAGTTATTGTGTTTATAAAAGTGGTGTAAATCATTATTAAGAACAAACCACATTAACATATTCTACACTTTTACTTAGTGTCCATGTTACTTTTCTTTTTCCTCTGTTCTTCGTAATATCCCTTACCTTATTGTAAGTATTACCAAAAACAAAAAATGTGAAAGCTTGTTAATATTCTCATCACATTACCTACTAGAACAACCAACATTAACTCTCTTTGTGGGAGAAGGTGGTAATAAAAGGGATGTGATAGAAAATGTCCATAAAAAAAATGAAAAATTAGTTTATAAGTGATGATGGAATCTTAAGAATAAAATCAAATTTCAACATATAATTCAAAACTAAAAATATATTTATCTTTTATAAAAATTATAATAATAATAATGATAAAAAAGTAGAGATAAATTTTTAACAGAGTAAAATAGCTTAAAAGATTTTTCCGGTTGCCCTCTCACTGCTTGGAAGCCCTCACTTGTCTTTCAAAATTTTCCTTCTCCGCAGCGATGCTCCGCCGCGTCATTCCTTCCTGCGCATCAAGAACCACGCGTTTCGGCGTTAGGCACAAATCCAGCGGCGGAAGAAGGCCAAAGAAGAAAACTTACCACAGAGTGGCGGAACTAGACAGAGTGATGGAACTGCGGAAGAAGCCATTGATGATTCTCCACCTGGCCTCCCTCATCCAATCCCACTTCCACCACTCCCCCCTCTTCCTCCGCGACCTCGAGAAGAACGTCGGCTTCGTTCGCAAATGGGCCTTCATGGCTCTCATCGACAAACACCCCTCCGTCTTCCGCGTCGCCGGGACGCCCCCTTCCGTCTCCCTCACGGCCCGGGCCCGAACCCTAGCCCAGGAAGAGGCCCACGCCCGAGCCTCCATGGAACCCCTCTTGGTTACCAACCTGCGGAAGCTGCTCATGCTCTGCGTCGATTGCAGCCTGCCGCTTCAAACGGTGGAGCTCGTTGGGCCTCAGTTGGGCCTTCCCTCCGATTTTAAGGACTGTTTGGTTCCGAAATACCCGCAGTTTTTCGCGGTTAGGCGCTTCCGTGGAAGGGATTGTCTTCTGTTGGAGGATTGGGATTCTTCCTTGGCTGTCACTGCTAGAGAGGCTAGGTACGGCTTTGGATGATAATCATTAGATACATTATATAAGCTTTTCGTATGAACTCTTTAAATTATGAAAATGTTTATTTTATTTTATTTTCTTTCCAAAAGGATTAAAAGTTTGCCAAACAAACCAATGTAATAGTTGCATGTTACATGTCTTGGAATTAGCTGAACTATAGGATTTCTTTTGAATATTATACATGTTTTGATCTCCGAAATTGTCTGTGCTAGTTAATTTGATCTTGTTATTACATAACTAAGAGAGGAAAACAGAGACATATATGATGTGTAAGAAAGAACATCAAGGAAAGTGATAGACACAAAATGTGTTGTTGTATAAAGAACACAATTCTTAAGAAGAAGAAAGTTAATTTGGTTGTTGACTTTGGCGTTTATGTGTCCATTGTGAAAAAGAAATGCAGTATGTTAGAATTGTTTAAACTTAACTCAAACCTCTAAAACTAACTTATTAGATGAGATTTGTATCGTATGGATTCTATTTTAGTCATATCACTAGTAAAAACCAACTTATAAGATGGAGTTTATATCGTAATTATATACATTATTTTAATCATATCATTGGTTAATAAAGGATCCTCAAGATATCCCTTCTCGCCAAAGAAATTGGAGTAGATATTTGGGAATGGTCTCATAATAACCCAATAATGAGTAAAACTATAGGTCGACAACTATTACTAATATAGATTCTGAAATCATATCATCAAAGTTTGGGTTTAAATCTAACTCAATTCTACAAAATCGGTTTGTTAAATAGACTTTGAATCATGAAATTAAATCTAATTGAACCCGTTAGATTATTTAATCATATAATTATTGATTATTGATGAATGTGAGATCTCCAACCTAGTCCATGATTCTTAACTTTAGTGCCCTTCCCCTTCCGTGAATATGGTCATACATAACATTATGAAAATTGAAGACTAGTGATGATTACTTCTCATAATATTACGGATCATAGTTTTTATTTATAATATATTGATATTTCGTAAAATAATTGCTTTTTTTTGTTTAAGTTGCTACTTTCTAGATACATTTTTGGATTTGTTTAACTTTTGAGAATTTTTCTTCTTAGTTTTCTGTTAGAATTAGCTTATTTTGAATAATAATTTTAATTTTTTGCAGCTTTTAATAACCTTTTTGATTTAAAAAGGTGATTATTTCTCATTGAAAAGGGATTCCCTAACAATGACATAAATAGTGAGATTTTGAACATAAGTTCTTTTTGGGTACCAAATGAGTTAATTTATACACGAATTAGGTTGGCACAGGAAGGAGTTGTGGACCTGAAGGCAAACGGGGATAGGAGGAAGGTGAAGATTTCAAGAGATGGGAACTATCTTGGTCCATTTGCATTCAAAATGAATTTTCCTACTGGCTTTAGGCCAAATGTTGGTTACCTTGAGCAGCTTGAGAGGTGGCAGAAGTTGGAGTTCCCTTCTCCTTATTTGAATGCAAGGAGGTTCGATGGTGCTGATCCGAAAGCTCGAAAACGATCTGTCGCAGTGATTCATGAGCTCCTCAGCTTGACCATGGAGAAGAGGATGACATCTGCACAGCTGGAGGCATTTCATGCAGAGTGTCTTTTGCCATCTCAATTGCTGCTTTGCTTGATAAAGCATCAGGGGATATTTTACCTCACTAATAAAGGTGAACGGAGTACTGTGTTCGTCAAAGATGGATACCTTGGTTCCAACTTGATTGATAAGTGTCCTCTGTTGCAATTTTATGATAAATTTATGGCACTCTGTGGTAGAGGAAATATTGATCTGTGTGTCGACAAGAATTCTTTACCAACCATTCTTTAGAAGTTGAATTTGATTAATTTTGTAGTGATACGGGAATTCTGCATCTCTTCCTAGTTGGTAAACGGTAAGGAATTAACTTGGAAAAGTATGCAGCAATAAGGATATCATTCCTTACTTGAAGAAAAACCATGCAAGTACAATCTCCTGATACTTCTGCATCAAAATTGTTGATGGATTAGGAATATTGGTTACAGCTAGAAAGGCTGTGATAACAAGTGAAACTTGACGTCATCAAATTAGAATATTTTGTCCCTTTCAGACAGAGGTTGAAGTCATTCAGAAAAGTCTTATTGTTTAAACTTCTGATGCTCATAGTTCAGCCAATATATATGTGCTCTCAAGGCCTTTTCAGCGTGATGATAAAAATGACATTTAGGAGTTCATCAAAAGAAGGGGCAAGGCATGAAAGTATTTACAAGATCATTATGCTTCGGATGCTTTAGTGTAAATTGTTGCCCTAATCTGAAGACACTTCTATGGAAAATTCGGAACTCCTTTGATGATGCATCTGTGGGTGACTAGTTAAGGGGCTATAATAGCTTGAAGTACACTAAAGCAACCATCAGAGTTTTGGTGCAGAGATTGTTCTAAATGCTTTGCTACATGTTTATCATACTTAGGCCTCAGTGCTGGTGTGAGAGTTGTTATTTGTTCTCGAGGTAATATTCCCTTTCTCCATATATGTTCATATGTTATTATCCTCAAGATATAAATTGAAGCTTATGTTTGCATTAAATTATTAGAACCTTACAGAATGGATTTATGATGACAATTTTCTCCATTGATTAGGAATTCAGTATGATCTCAAATTTTATTCACTTCCAGAGCAAGGGTATGATTCGACAATTTTTTCTACAAGTACTTTTAGAAAAGAAAAATAAGAAAAAATGAAATTACTTGTGCTATAAGTTAAAATTAGTTTATGCAAATGCTAATTCATAGAAATTCTCTTATGTATCTTCTCAATTTTTATTTTTATTTGTGTACAAGCTAATTTTACCTTTTAGAGAAACTAACTTCCTTATTTCTTTTTTATTTTTCTCTCCTTGAAGTGTTTAAGGAGAAACTTGACCAAACTTATACTGAATGAAGAGCTTCAGATTTGATAGTTTCTTGGGGGCTCCTATCTAAAGGAGATACATATGGTTTCTAGGTGCAGTACATTCATCATACCATTTAGATGCTATGCAATGCTTATTGTTGGGCTTTACCTATCACATTTGTATCTATAGTAAATCACTGCATGAACTGTTAATTGACTTTACATAAGATGGATTACCAATAAATTTATAACCAATTATAGCCCACTTTTTTAGAGGGAAAGACAAAGTTTTATTAAATCAGACTGTATAGCTTGTAAATGTCATCTGCAAGTGAAAGTGTGGATATTTTGAGGATACTCCTTGATCCAAACTTTCTCCTCTATAAACTTGAAAGATAACTGTATAAATGTGTGAGCAACTGTATGTGCATTAGGATAAACTTAGTAGAAAGTTTTGGATTGTAATAGCTTAGCTGTGATCTTGCTGTCAACTTGAAAGCCTAGTAGAAAGCATACCAAACAGGAGGTCTCATAAAGCAGTGAGTTGGATCCTCTCAAGTGAGATTTTCACATAGATTGTCTGAAGTGAAAATCTCCACAATCAAAATTTCATATCTCTTTATTATTTAAATTTTCTTTTTTCTTTTTAGTTAAGAGTTCAGATTTCACTTAACAGAAATATCACTAGAAGATCCAAACTCTTGTTTCATGTGCATTTTTTTTATCTTCTTAAAAGTATTTATCACAGTAGTTTATTGGAAACCTTTTCTCTTTCTTTAATCATGTTTTTGTACATTGACTTGTAGATTAAATTTCTGATGTCATGCTTAATGGACATAATTATCTAATATGAGAATATGTTGATAAGAAACCCACCTTTTAGTGAAAACAATTATGTTCATGGGAAATAAAATGGCTTCGATAAAGATAATTTTTCTAAAAGCACTTATATAGGAAAACAAGAGTTCACAAGAAACCTCTTTATTTAACTTTATTTTTCATGCACAAATTTGTTGATTAAAATTTTGATCACATACTTAATGGACATGATTTTCTATTTAACATATGTCAATAAGAAACCACCCCATTCTGAAAACAATTAGGTTCTTGTTAAATAAAGTGGTTGAAGTTAAGATTCAGTGTGGATATATTTTTTTATAATCTTGTCAGAAAATCAAATAAAGAAGGTAAACTTCTCTGATAAACTGAAATTAATTTATATATTAATTAAAATTATCTTTTTTTGAAGAAATTAATTTATATATTAATTAAAATTATCTTTTTTGAAGAAATTAATATCGGAGATTTTTGTATATACTAATTTATACATTAAAAAAAACTAGTTGTAACGTAACAAAAATATTTATTTAATTTTTTGTACAGGATCCTATCACAACATTCAAGAATCAGTACCATCAGAAACATAGTATTTTTTCACAATGAATTAGTTTGCTTTTAAAATTAATAAATTAGATAGTTTACGTGAATAAAAAAACTAGGGGTACAACCAAGGTTTCACTTTTACTTATTTTATTACTCAAGTTTTAATTTGACAAACTTCACCATTGGTGCTTTAAAATTAAACACTTTTTTAACCTTTCCATCATTAAATGTGTAACCTTGGGGAAGTTGATATTGAAAGAATCCTTGTGTTAGGATGGATCTTTGCGTGATTCTTGGCCAACTTGTGTTTGAGTAAGAGTTTATCAAGTGTGGTTCTTGAAGTCTAAGAACTCACTAATAGCTTCCACATCTAGTAAGAGGGGGCATCTTGGATTTTCTTGCTCAAATCTTGGTGTATTGGTTTCATCCAAGTTAGTTGTGTGAGAGCTATGGCATTAATCTATGGTGGACAAATGGCGTTTTGCTTAATGTTTGGTAATGGTGGTCGGGAAAGCTTGTGGAGGAAGATTTCAATGAAACTTCGTAATCAATGATCCAATTATGGCAAAAAGTTGGTGGGATTTTATTTGTTGGAAGATGTGAGAAGTAAAGGGTAGGTTTGGGTGGTTTATGTGTTGGTTGATGGTGGGTCTTAGTGGCCGAAGGTTGTAAGGGGTTGCACAAGAAGCCTTTCCATCAAGAAGAAGAAATTTGAAAGAAAAGTAGCTAAGAAAGGGAGGAAAAGACCAAAGGGAAAGAGATACCTTTGAGAAGGGTTACATGCATGAAAAATATTTTGTTTATGTTAGTGTTGTAACATAGGTTAATGTATTTTTAGCTGACAAGGTTTTTTTGCCACATTCAAAGTATTTTTACTTTTAAACATTTCTTTCTTGAAGTTGAATAAAAGGTCAAGGGTCTAAATAGAAATAATAAAAACTTTTTTGAAAACTTTTTATAGTAGGTTGTTTGAAAATCATTTAATAGTTTTTGAATACGGTCCGTAATATTTTCACAAATTTTTATTAAACTATTAAGGACCTTTATATGTGTAATATAAATAACAGTTATTTCCTAATATAATGCACAAGACATGATGTCACTTTTGACTAATTACAAAATGCCACTTCTAGTTTATTTTAGAGTGTCACTTTTAAAAATTCACCAAAAGTTATAATGCACAAGAGAAAATATGATGTATATACAATAACATATATTAATAATAAAATTTATAGTAAAGAGATATTTCCAAAACATTAACTTGTTATACATCAATATCCTCAAGTTAACATTAGAAAATAATACGATAAAATATAAGAGTGAGATATTGAATAAAATTATTTCATTATATACAACTATATAATTATTTATATCAATTTGGGAAATATGTAAAGATTTTTTAAAGAAAAATACTAATCAACTTAGGAAAATGACATAAAAAATAAGATTTGTTTCATACTTAAAATTGTGTAATTTAGTTATAAACATGTTTATATGAAATACATAATATACTAGGTGAGATTAATTCAGTGAGTATTGCAATAGAAAAAATAATTTTATTATAATACATTTCAACAAATTTCAATGTTTCAAAAGTATTCTAAAAACAATATCTCGATTATAAAGAAATAAATTTAATTTATGGAATAGTAATATGTGTTTGTCTTTTAAATTTCTTTAAATTTTTTTGGTTCTTTTTGTATGAAATATTTCTCATAAGTTATGTATATTGCATTCACTTCAATTCACTTCAAATCATTGATTGTTATTGTATACCATGAGTTCTATTTGTAGACATCCTAAAAGAAATTGTTGTAAACTTTTTTTATCCTTGTATTAGTTTTTTAGAACATGATTGACTTTATGCTAACAACTTTCTCCATAACACTCAAAGTGTTACAATTTTATGGATGTAATTTAGTGACAACATCATATTAAGTATACAAACTCATATTTAGTTTGTTATGTCAAAATCATCATTGAAATGCATGAGTAAAATTTTATGGATATAATTTAGTGACAACATCATATTAAGTATACAAACTCATATTTAGTTTGTTATGTCAAAATCATCATTGAAATGCATGAGTAAATTCTTTTAATATGTAGATATTCTCACAATTAAAATTGTGTCTTGAAATATCTATATAAGCTTTGTCTAATTCTCTTAAATTTTGTTTGGTCTTTTGCTATAATTTGTCTACTCTTTGAGTAATATATATTCTTCCTATGATAGAATTATTCTCAAGTAATTATTCTCAAATAAAATTAAAGTATAAATACAAAATGAAATTATTACAAATTAAATTATTATTAAAAGTTCTAATGACTCTATTGGTGTTATGAAGTTAATTTTTAAGTTTCTTAATCTTACTCTTAGTTATGACTCCTGATTAACACTCCTTTGAATTGATTTTTCTTGATCGATTACGTGGTTTTAATACTCCATTATTCACACACATCTTCTTCAAAACATAACTTTGATAGTTGATTTAGTAGGTTTGGTTTGTATAAGGTAACATTGTTCTATAAACTTTGTCTCGATAAACTTTGTCTCGATAATTTCTTGCATCTTAGGAGATGGATAAATTTGATTTATTTAATGTAGGTGCATGTTGAAAAGAGGATGTAACTTTTTTAAATTGTTGATAAAAAGGTTAATGCATGTGAGAAGAATTTGAAAACATGTCTTTAAAGCATCAAAGAAAAAAGCTTAGATCAAGATTTTTCTCATGATTAAATATCTTTGTTTAATAATTTCTTATGTTGTTATTGTCGAAATTCTGTTTAGAACTTCATCATAGAAGTTTGAGTTTGATTGCTTCAATATCACTATGAAGTAGCTTGAGTCTAACATTTTTTAATTATTTAAAGAGTTTTTTTTTTGCACTCTCATATTTTCTTCCTGCACCCTAAGAATATGAAAGTTCCTATTTTACCCATAAAAACTTTAGAGATTATGTAATTTGAAAGTCAATTTTAACTTATGAATTTTGGAAATTAATTTTGACTTTTGGACTTTGTAATTTGAAAGACTTTCAGATTACACAATGTTGGAGATACTTTTAAATTGTATAATTCAGTAATCATATTCATATAAAAAACTTTTAAATTGTGTAATCGAAAAGTTTCTCTCAGATTGCACAATTTAGAAATCTTTTTGTCCAAAATACACTATCAAAAGTCATTTTTTTTAAAAAAAAAATTCTAAATTATACAATTCAAAAAGACTTTTAGATTACACAATTCAAAACATATTTTTCATAGTTTTATGTCTTCTTCTTTCTCCACTAACTTGTCCTTCTTCTTCTCCTTCATTTTCAACTAGCAATGGCGGCAAGTGGTGGTGGTGAAGATAACACTAACCGTGACAATAATAGTAGGATAGTTTTATCTTCTACTCACTTCAAAGAATTGCAAATAGAAATAATGGGGGTGCAGAAAGGAACTTCCAATTATTTATGACCAACAATTCATTTTCAAATAAAACCTAGCTTCTGCTTCCTCTTAGCTTACTGATTAGGATTTGATGAGTAAATCAGTGTGATGCTTTTGAAAGTCTTCTCTTGTCTATTTGTTTTAAAATACCATATTAGTGCACTTACCACTAATATAATGTTGAAAATTGTAGCCCAATCATCTAACACCCTGTGTCAACATATATATAAAGAGTGTATGTATACCAGAATAGCTTGAACCTGCCAATTAAATTAAGCAATTTTTGCATACAATGGTATATTTGTTTGAGCTTATTTTCATGAAAGAAATGTTTTTTTTAATAAATTAATTATATTTCTGTTTTTTTATGTTTGTTTAATATGATTGTTTTAAAAATACTTATTTTGAATTTAAACAAATTGGTCCAATTTCATTGTTATACTAACTTTAGTTGCATGATGTGAAAGCAGAGCCAGTTTTTAACACATGGAATTAGGGAAAGCAATTTGCTTTAATTGGAAGGGAATGCATGTGAACTGTTATCATGTTTTCTGAGGACTGTGATAATGTACTTTTTCTTTAGCTACTGTTGCAAAGCTACCATGAATCTTGAGTAATTCATGTTCTAAAACACTTATTCATAATTCAATTTGTATAAACTTTTAACCAGACTTTATAAGATAGAGAAGTAAGTAAAATAAATTATACTTTCCTAAATTAAAGTTAATTTATACATTTTGACCTTTTAAAAATCTTTCTCATCTATTTTTTTTCTAAAAGTTAACCAAACCTTCACATTTTTTTTTCATTCAAACCGACTCGAAATCCATAATTATAGATTACCATTTTGTAGTTGCATTGCCAATTTGGATTTATAGCAAACTTGTATTTTGCTAATATTGTAGCACATGCATGTAAGAATTTCAATATATTTTGCTAATTCGAGTGGAATATGAATGATTAAGGAAAAATATGTTGATTACATTGTTCTTAAAAAAAATATAGCATATATGCATGATAAAAGTTATATTTTTCTTTTGAATATATTTAATGTATTTTTATAGAGATTTAAGGGAGATTAAGCCTGATAAGTGAATTATATAAGAAATTTGGTATTATTTTAAATCAGAAACTTAAAGTTTAGTGTTTTTGTTTTTGTATGTTGTTCGAACTTTTACATTTCTACTTAATAGGAAACTCAAACTTATACTTGAATTCATAACAGTTTTCTTTTGTAATAATATCTTAATTGTTACTGGATTTACCTCAATGGTTTATTTCATATTGGTACACTTTCTTTTCAAGAACATAAGGAGTCAATATCATTTATTTGAAAAAAAAAAATATCTCTCTTCATTTTGTCTAGAAGGCAGTGAAACAAAAACTCTATTCTTACTCATTATTAATTTGTTGTGTCATTTACAAAAAAATATCTATCTCTTGCGTGTTTGTTAATAAAATCTTAACTATTATATTTTTTATAATTTACATGTCTTACTATTTAATTATATTTTTATAGTTTATTTTTTATTTTTTAACTTTCATTTTATTTAAGTAGATATATTAATAAAGAATAAAATAATAGATTATTTTTTGCAATGAAAACTATCAAAACAAAATTGCAAAATAAAATAGAAGACAAATTTCTTGCTAATAATATAATTATTTATACTTAAAAAAATAACTGAAAATTTTAGTTTAAATTTAAAGAATTCAAGAATTTGAAGAAATGAAAGATAATCATTTAATTAAATATAATTTTTTATATTTATAATTATATTAAATTATATATTCATTTTTATTATTTGTTATAATAATTATATCTATACATTTTGAACTATTATTTTGATCTTCTTTAAAATTATTGGTCACAATATGTCACTACTTAACTACTACTAGTTTAACATAAAAGATATAGTTAGTTTTAGTGACCAACTCAGAGCAGGACAAGTATGTTTTATTGTGATAAATTTTATAATAATTATAACTATCACGGGATATAAAGAAAGATTTGTTGTGATAAATTCAATCGTAAATAGGATAGTTTCACATCTAAAAAAATATGATGAGAAATCTAAATATTAATAAAGTGTGATTGAAGTAGAAATGAAAAAAATTAAGATTTATATAAAAAATCCATAAAAACTTAATCTTAAGGTTTGGAATTAAAATTGGTGTGATTATATTATATGGTTATAGCTCATCTATCCTTAATGTCAGAAAATTTTTCCATGAGGTAACTCTTAGATGGTGAGATCCATCTGAAATGTTAAGGACCAAATGAAGATATGCAGAAAATTATATGCAGTTAGATCCAGCTTTAATTAGAAGGTCTCTCTCTGTGGGGCACATGTTTCAGACTTATTTATAATGATTTATGTTTACATTGCTGCAACTCCAATAGTTGAAGTTATGATTTTAGATATGTACTATTTCTGCACATTAAGAAGCTATGTGATTGTGCAGTGTCATACAGCATTATAACCCTACACATTGATCTGTTTACACATATGCAGTAATCTACTTTCTGGGCCACTTGCAGAACACCATGTTCTCAATCTCAGGAATCTTTAAAAGGGCTATTCACAAGTACTTCTAACCACTCTACTCAATGTTTCTTCTGTCAATTGATAACAAAAGAAAAGCTCACTATTTTTTGGTGTAATTTGAAGGTGTGTGCGAGAAAGAATTGTGGTAATATTTTATGGATGCACAATCACTGACTGATTTATTGGCCCAATTACATAGCATATGACAATATTTACTCTAAATATACTTATTTGTTGGAAATAAATGTGTCAAAATAAATTATTTTTTATTTTATTTATATTATTTAATATAATAATTATTTTGATAGTTATTAATTGTTTAAAATTTATTATTATAATAAAAATTATGAAAATGAGAAACAACTTTTTCTAATTGTAATTTAAATTATTATTGATTATAAATATAAATAATTTGAATAGATTGATATATGTATAATAATATTCTTAAATAAATCTTAATAAATTTCACTTATTAATTTAAGTATATAGATGATAAATAATGCATGGGATCATTGAACATTTTAGGTGAAGTTTCTTAAGAATCAATATTATATTATACTATTATTTTGACTTTAAAATATTATGTAAATTACATACTTTAATTTAAAATATCTAATGATTTAAAGAACTAGTTGAATACAGACATAATTTAATATTCATGAAATTAATAAAAATTATCAACTTTAACTAATATAAGACACATGAATATTTTAATAATAGATTTTAAGTGAATTAATAATGATGTCTATATTAAGAATTAACGCTGTTCTAGTTTATTTTAGAATAATTTCTTTTAAAATTCTCTCTCTTCTATTTACATTTTCTCTTCAGTAATAAAATTTTTGACTGGTGAAACTTGATCAAATTAGAGGCATAAAGAGTTGGTGAAGCGTAGAACATATTTTTTATATAAGATTTTAGAATGGGTAAGTAGTTTAGAAGATTTTAGTTGTTAAATTCTTCTTCTCCTTTTTTTGGTGGGATTGAGATCAAGAGGAGATTTTGTCCGTTCAATGTGTAGTTTAGACTTACTTGAAACTGGTAGAAGCGGGAAGTTAGCTTGAAGAGTGGTACATTGTTCCAAGTAAGGGGAGTTAACATTATAAGCATAAGTTGATGTATTTTTATTGGAAGATGAACATAGAATATAGTTGTTGGTGATAATTTGATCTGATGAGGAATTAGATTGTTAGAATGGACTGTTTATATTGAGAATAAGTGTTATTGATATTCATTAGACGTAGAAAATCACTATGGATTGAGAAATTTCTGGTTGAGATGAGTTGAGAGGTACAACTCTCGGCCTACACTTCGCTCGAGCGATGACCAGTCGCTCAAGCGATGGATAATCATTACTTCCACTGCCTTTGGTCACTCAAACGATGAGTGGTTGCTCAAGTGATAAGAGTATGTCACTTAAGCGGTGGTTATGGCTTGAGTGAGGGAGAAACCAGGGTTATTCTCTCTCCAATGGATGGATCTGAGGATGGTTGCTCTCGGCCTTAATATCGCCCAAACGATGTGTTGGTCGCTCAAGCCATAAGAAGGGCTGGGAGGAGGTTGCTCTCGACCCTAATATCACTCAGGCGACAGGTGGTCACTCAAGCGTTTAGAGATCCTTGGAGATGGGGTGCTCTTGGCCCTGATATTGCTTAGATGCTATGTGTCACCTTGACCCTTGGTACCTCGGCCTGGACCATGTTGGGGGTCAAATGTTAGCTTCTGTTGGGACTTGTTTACCATAAATAGGTCTTCCGGAAGACGTCTTATATTTGTTCATAACAGGAATTGTAACTGGATATAAGGTTTGTTTTGGTTAATTGAATGTTGAATAATATGATTGTTGATATAGTGATTTGTATGAATAATAATATGTTTATAATAGTTAACTCACCCTTGTTATCTTGTGGGTGACATTGCTATGATTGTACCACGTGAGCAGAATCTGATGCAGGTATTAGTAGAAGCGAGCAAGCTTCCAGAAGAGCGACAAAATAGATTATGTTTATTAGTTATATATTGAGGGACCACATGTCCCACATGTTATGTAATATATTATATTTGAAAAGTTGTAATAGAATATTAGTTTATATTACACGAGTAGTTGGTAGTATAATTTTATTGGATGTTACAACTAGTCTTATAATAAAATTAAAATTTTATTTATAATAAATTGAATGATGGAAGATGTGTTTTTTTAAAGCAATAATAATTTAAGTTAATTTATTAGAGTTTGATATTATATCATTTTCACTAATTAATTTAGAGGTCAAAATAATAGAATAATATAATATAAACCTATAATCCAACCCATATAAGAGTGAATTATATTTGGTTGGATCAGGTTTGAACTACTTATAAATGAAAACCAACCCAATTTAATTGGGTTGGACTAAATCATCAGGTAATGATCCAATGAATACCCTTATAATTTAGATTGAACATAAATCAAGCTAATGTCATGCTTTAGCCCAGCAAAGACATGTTTAGATACATAATAAAAAGTTTTATTTTAGAACTTCTTCACTAAAAAAAGCAACCCATTATGACCAACTTTCTTTGTGATCAAATTAAACCCATTCAATATCACATGATATTTTCAACACATAAATCAAAGATAAAAAATGTAACACCGCAAAAATTCTAAATTTTACCTAACATATATACCCACATATATTAAATTTTAAAACTATTTAATTTCATATTCATAGGGATTTATAATATATACATATATCAAGTAAATAAAAGTTCCACAATACAAAATAAAAAACTCTTTTCCTTCTCCTTAACCTATCTTTGTTGATATTTTTCCTCCTACAACATTATTTATTCTCATGTAACACATAATCACCACAGTTTAAAAAAATAACACACAAGCACATAATCACACAAAATAGGATAAGTTAAAAAGCACATATACATGAATATATCAAAATTATATACATATATCTTCTTAGTTTATTCAATCCACTCAGAATTTAGACACTACACCATTTTTTATTTTAGACAATAACTAAAAAGTGTGGTCTAAGGTTAAAAAAAGTGTGGCTTAAACTTTAGACAACATTTTGACAATAATTTTTCAACCATAGAGTATGTGATCGTGGCAATAGGTTATAGGCAACAAATTTTTCTCTAAGGCCACAAATTTCATAAAATCGATTGTTGTCTTGTAATGGTACAATAAGTCAGTTTTTGTGCAATCTTTAAAAAATGGTTTTATCTATACTCTTTATGCAATGTTTTTTAGGGATTGGTTAAACAAAGTATTCACAATATAAATTTTTTAATATAAATTATAAATATTGTTATTATTTTAACTCTTTTTTTATTATTATAAAAAATGTATTATTAGTTGTTTGAATTAAAAAAGTTATAAATTAATATTTAAATAATTTTTCATTTATTAAAAGACAAAAGTTATTTAATTGAAAAACTACAATAAAATTATTTTATTAAAAAATAAAATTGTAGAAAACATTAAAGATAATTGCAAAAGTATATATCCACATGGTATATTTCCTGCACTATTATTATGTTACTAATTTTATTTTTTTTATCTTTTACTAATTATTATCACTATTGGTATCAATAATTCATTTTTATTTCTTTCTCATTCTTATATAATTTGAAATTATTATTTCTAATGATATTTATATGAATTTTAATTTTAGTCTCTACAATTTTTTCAAAAATTATTAGATTAATTCTTAATATTTATTTTCATATAAATTAGATAATAATATTTATAGATTTCAAATAATTATTGGAAGTGACATCTATCGATATCATACTTAAAATAATCATCTAGATAACACATAAATAATTAATTAGTTTTACATAACATTAAAAATTAAAAATGACAGGTTAGGAATTGAGTGATAGAGGTCTAAGAGAAACACATTAGGAATTTTTTAATTTGAAAAGAGACCACACTTTTATTATTTTAGACAACATTTTTTTAATTTGGTTTATTTATTTTTAAAGGCAACATCTTAAAATTGTGGTTTAAGCATCCACACTTTAGAAACTATGGCCTATGGTTGTCTATAAGTCGCCAGGTCTACAAAATTGTTGTCTTTTCTATGTTTAAGCAACAATAGTTGTATATCCATGGAAAAATTTAGTGTTGTCTAAAGCAAAGAATAGTGTAGTGAGATAATTCATTCAAGTCTCATACAATTTAATCACATCTCATTCATATTCTCAAATGGAAATAATATCAATTATTACTTTAATCAACATCATAATCAAGTGTCTATTTATCTGCTCATTAATAACATTTCATGTCAAAAAGTACAATTGAAATCAATCACCACAAACACTTGATTTTACTTTTGGAATACACATGCATTGAATTTAGACTCAGAGATCTCCTATCACAATACATTCACTAAGTTGTCTCACACAACAAAGCTACATAATAGAAATCCATCCACCTCATATGACAAGGTAAATCCATGTGACCTACTAAACACAGTTCTTTTCACATTATGCTTGAGTCATAGAAACCTCCTTCTTTGACTCTCACTACTTAATAGTTTTCTCTATATGAGTCCAATATCAGTAGAGTCAGGATATCTTTTGAATACCTAATTCAATACATCACATAGACATCACAACATAGTATTTCCTCCCTGAAAATAATTACGTCTATAAACACAACATGTTATATCACAAGCATAACATCTTAATTTCTTATTCATATACATTCCAACTTAAATAAATCATGACACCATTCGATATTCTCTTCAAATTTTCATATAACACTCATAAAGCATAATCCACAATATAAGAACTATTAAAGATAATAATTTGTAACATATTATACTCATTCAATCATACTCCAATTAAATACTACAAATATTTCAAATTTCATCATACCAAGTTATACTCATCAAATCAAGTTCAAATATAACTCATAATAAAGATAAGAGGATATAATCTACAACTCTTATGAAGACTTCAAGTACTAAAGAAAACATTTACCTAGTTTAAAAGTTCATAAACCATTACAACTTCAATTAAAAATGACAGTTTCACCTTTTCTCACTACAACAAGAATAATTTGTGTTTTAGACTTCCTTTTTAATTTATTTCCCAGTCATTGAAAAGCTAACATCTAAGGCTACAACTTTTATGAAGGTCAATAAGCCTAATTCTAAAATCATTGGCTTGTTCAACGAAATCCATCTCGCCCAACGAAAAAAGCTCTTTGATTTTCAATTAAATGAATTTCTCCCAACGAGAGATTGACTTGCTCAGCAACCAAACCACTAAGAAATTTAAATAAAAAACTCGCCCAACGTAAAAATCTCTCGGGTTTTTAATTAATTAAATTTTGTCCGACTAGAGATTGACTCTTCTATTAAATCTACATAATTTAGAAACTCTGCAGAATATAACAAGCAATCTAATTGGTTTAGACTGATTTTTTCCTTCATTTCTTATATCCAACATTGAATATTTAGTTCCAAAATAACATCAAGTTGAAACAATTTGACTCCATTTAAATATTCTACCTTTTAACTATTAAACATATAACCTATCTCTTTTAAATCTCAAAGTAAACAAATTTTAATTTCAACTCATTTAATCCTTCAATATCTCTCGATTATACTACACTTTAAATAACAAGAATTTTCTACAAGAAACATCTAATCACATCACAATATACTCAAACAATTCACAATCCCTGCAAAGATTAAATTATTGAGACCACGTCACCTTCTACCCTAAGGTATTATTAAAGTATAACTAGCTTCCCTTACCTGTTAAAGTTTGTTTCTCAAGCTTAAATTTCCAAACTCCTCTATTTTCATAGGAAAGCTAAACATATACATAAAAAACTCCAATCAATGATCTAAACATACTCTTATGATCCCGAACTAACAAAGATTTATTTTTATCTTAAAAGAACCACATGCAAGATCCCTAATTTCCATACATGCAACTTTTCCCAAAACTAACTCAAGCAAAACGGCAAAAAGACACTTACTCTAAAACAAATTCTGATTGAGCATAATTGTTCTATTATCCACTAGCTAGGATCCCTAAGGTGAGCTTTGATCTTCAAGAAGATGAACGAATCTTCCAAAAAATTTAGAAAGGATTCCGAGAAAAGTATTTTAGAGAGATGATCACTTTTGTGAAATGAAGTTTGAATAGTTATATTTTACTATTTATAAGGTTTTTAACTTTAATAATAAAATATTCACACTTCATTTCAGTTAAACTACTTCTACTCTTAAATACATTTTTTGGGTCATTACAAAAAATATTAGTGAAGACTAATATTTGACTAATAGTTGGAAAGGGAAATATTGAGATTCAAAGAAGATATAAAGAAAATAAGGACATATTTTTATTAACTTTTTCATATATGTTGTTAGAGAGTGAAATTTATCACATCCTATTTATTTTGATTAAGTGCTTTTTAAATAACAAAGTATAAAATATAAATATGCTTCTTCTGTAAGATAAAAGATTTTTTGTACAACAAATCATGCAAGACACAAGTCTTTCGTCTATCAAATGATACAATACTTTGTGTTCTTTACTCCTTTTAATAAGTGAATTATCACTTAGATGATAAACACGTAGTCTTAAGCTAATGTTGTACTTCATAAAGTTATTTCATTTGCTTATTTTGTGTTGTAGGGAATGTTTTCATCTTACATCTACCAATATGATCCTTAAAAGTCCTTATCAACATCAATGATCTCATAGAGAACAAGCTAAAACTACTATGCATTAACAACTCTCGATTTATGCATAACTCGGGAAAAGCTATTTATCATGTACGATGAGTGCTTTACTCTTCTTTGAGTAAAAAACACTCTGACCCAAGCTTGATAATTGTTGTCATCTATCAGGATGTTGTTTGAAGAGGAGATAAACATTTAATGTTGCATGGACTGCATTTAATGCATCTCTTTGTCCTTACTTCTTCATACGCTAGAAAATAGTTTTTTGAGTTGAAGCTTTCTCAACAACTAGAAAATGATTTGCAACAACTCTTTCTTTTGCTTGTGTAACATCTATCGTTTGATTGTATAACATCAGAAGATACTTTGTGAAAATTTCAAAAAGTTTTAATATATAATTCAACTCTTCCTTCTTATGTCATAATAAGAATGAAATAAAAAAATATATTCATACATAAATTAAAATTATTTTATTATTAATTATAATTTTTATTTTAACTTTTTAGAATATTAGTTTGAACTTAAACATAAATCAATTTTACATAACAAATATTTTTTATTTTCTTCTCTAAATTGTTTGTGAAATTTTTTTTATCTCAACATGTCTTAACTCATTGACATGAAAAGATGTCTATTGATAAATGATTTTTTGTACTTAAATGGCTATATTAATTCATCCTTTTTATTTGTATTTTTGTCATGTTCTCTTCTCTTTTTATGTTTTTAATTACAATATTTCTATCCTTTTGAAAATATGTGATTACTATTTACTTTATTAAATTTTTGTAGAAAAATGAGAGTAAAGTTGGAGTTTTGGAAGTCTAAAAGTCTTCTCGTCCTGCAAATTTATGATCTGGTAGCTGGACAGCTAGTAATTGCTCACTCTATGAGAAGTCACTCTGTGTATCAATTTAAAAAGTGACCTTTGGGATTCATCTGTTATATTATAAAAAGAGCAGAAACAGATTGAGGAGACAGACAGGAGGAGACAGAGGAACAAAGGAAGGGTTTGGAGAAAGCTCTCTGCTGGAAGTAGGGATGGCAATTAGACCCGCACCCGTGGGGACCGAACCGCCCCCGCCCCGAGTTTGACGGGGAAAAACCGAGTTGACCGGGTTCGGGGTCGGGTTCGGGTTTTCCCCGTTTAAATCAATCGGGTTCGGGGTCGGGGATGGGTAATGCAATCCCCGTCCCGCCCCCGTATCCATCCCCGCCCCATCTTTAAATTTAAACATAAACCCTAAAACTATTCATATTCTTTCTTAGTGTTTCTTTTTATTTTTTATACATAAAGGGTTACAATGTCTTCTCTGAAACCCTATTCTCTATTCCACACTTTTCTCTTTTCTTCTACCTTTCACTCATTCTTTCAACTTTCTCAATCTTTTCAACCAGTTTCAATATACTCTTCTCTTTCTCTCATCCTCTACACATTTACTTTTCTTAGTCCCTTCAACCCAATTTGGTGAACGCATAACATAAGGTTAGTTCTTTGTTTCTTTATCAATTTTCTAAATATTGTGCATTGATAATAACATCTATTATTATTTTATTCTCTCGAAATTTTTGTGAGGACTTCATTTAAGGGATTTGATGAGCAATATTTTGTAATCTCATTGTGGCTAATCTATTACATCTATGGTTAGATACATAACATTTTGCACAATTTCTCACATACTTTCTACATTTGTTTTGTATACTCGATTTGAGTATTCATACTTCTATTTTTATTTTTCATTTTCTAGTATTATTTTATTTCTATTTTGTTTTTTAACATCTTATTTACCATTTGATATTTAAATTTTAAAAGTGTATTCATTGTAAACTATGTAACCCTATTAACTTTGTTTGTAATCTCTTTGTGATTAATCTATTACATTTATGATTAGATACATAACCTTTTGTACAATTTTGCACATGATTTGTTATGTTTGTATACTCGATGTTTCTATTTCTATTTTATTTTCATTTTCTAGCATATTTTTATTTCTATTTTCATGTTCTTAACTTTGATTTTCCTCAAAATTAAATTTTAAAAGTGTCTTCTTTGTTAACTGTATAATTGTTGTGATTTTTTATTAATTTTGTAGTCTATCTTTATCAGCTTTTTTATAATTTGTAATCTCTTTGTGAGTAATCTGCTACATTTATGATTAGATACATAAACTTTTGTATAATTTTGCACAGATTTGTTATGTTTGTATACTAGTGTTTTTATTTCTATTTTATTTTCATTTTCTAGCATATTTCTATTTCTATTTTAATTGTTCATTTTCATGTTCTTAACTTTGATTTTCCTCAAAATTAAATTTTAAAAGTGTCTTATTTGTTAACTCGTATAATTGTTGTGATTTTTTCTATTAATTTTGTAGTCTATCTTTATCAGCTTTTATAATTTGTAATCTTTTTGTGACTAATCTATTACATTTATGATTAGATACATAACTTTTTTGTACAATTTTGCACATATTTGTTATGTTTGTATACTCGGTTTTGAGTGTACCTATTTTTATTTCTATTTAATTTTTATTTTCTAACATGATTTTATTTCTATTTTAATTGTTTTTATTTTCATCTTCTTAACTTTCATTCTCTTCAAAATTAAATTTTAAAAGTGTCTTCTTTATAAACTGTATAATTAATTACTCGTGATTTTTTATAAAATTAAAATTTAAAAAATTATTGTTGAGAAATGTGATAAATAAATCATTTTACTTTTGTAATTGTAGAAATTTTATTTGTTGTTATGGAAAATATTGGAATATCACAAGCACATCAACCTGTTAGAAGAAAATGTAGACCCTTCAATCGGTGATCCTACTACTACACCAAATGAAGTTCCCCAAAGAATGTAAGATAATGAGCATGAAGAAACCGAACAATCAGGATCAAATAGGCTTAAAAGTAAATAATGGAGAGGACAAGGCTCAATACAATTATTGTAAATGCTTTTGGGTGGAAAATCAAAAATGGAACAAATAATTTGTAAATAATTTATACTAAAATATACTTCATTAAGAAAATAATTTAAAATTTGTAACATTATAATATATAAAAGAAAAAAATATTTAATATTAAAATACTTAATTTCTATAAATTTATCTTTAATGATCTATTTATGTGATATGCTATATATATATATTATAGTTATGCTTAAATTTTTAGATTTATTTAAAATATTTTAAAATTATATTTTAAGAAAATAAAATGGAACGGGGATGGGGGCGGGGCGGGGAAACCCGACCCCCGATGGAGATGGGTGTGGGGACTAAATTGTTATCCCCGGCGGGGATCGGGGGCGAGGACGGGGATGATTAAGTGAATCGGGGACAGGGGCCGGGGAGGTGAAACCCGCCCCCGCCCCGCCCCGTTGCCATGCCTAGCTGGAAGATCTTCTTTTCCTTATCCATTCTGGGTGTTTCAAATGGCTATGAGTAGCTAAACTCCCTTTTCATTGGGGTTGGATGTAATGAACTCAAACTTTTGTATCTCTCACTAATATATATTATATCTTTTCATACTCTTATGTTCCATCTTCTGTGTTTATTGTGCATGGCCTGATCATCTATGCTATATGTTGTTTCTGATCATTGGAAAATGTATTTTGAAACTGAGAACTGAAGGTGGAACAACCTTGGGTTATTATATTAGACATAATATGATAAAACTTGGTCATTCTAAACACAAGTTCTTCATGCAAGCTTTATTGAGGGAACTCTAAGGAATTAGGTTTTTGATATTAAAGTTTAGAGCTTATCGCTAAGGAATTAGGGTAAGTTTACATTTTGTGTGAATGTGGAGTTTTGTTTAAGATATATTTATATTCGCGAGATTTTACAGTAAGTGAGTTCAGGAATTCCAACTCCAGTGAAGTCATCCTTCTTATTTACATTAATTGTTCTAGCCGTTCATAATTTTGCAATTTGAAATTACATTATCAAAATGTTAAATTTAAATCTTCTACAATATATTCAAAGGTAGTAATAACACTTAATTGCTTAACAGCCGCTAATCCCTTGGAAAAACGATACTTGGACTTTCACTGTATTACTCGAACGATTTGGTACACTTGCCAAAGAGTTAACAAGTTTTTGGCGCCGTTGCCGGGGATTAACTATTGTTTTGGCAATTTGTGTGTGTTTGCTAGTTTTGATCTTGTTCATATTTTTTTTTTAATTTTATCATTTAGTTTTGTTAATAATAGTCAAATTTATATTCTGTTGCTTCACTTGCAATTTTCTAGTGTTTTCCTGTTTTGAGAATTTCTGCCGAGCCACTGCTTTTTTATCCTGAAATTGAAAGAACAGCTCGGAGGAACAATAGTAGGAGAATAAGGCAAAATCTAGAAGCTAAAGAAGAAGCAGTGTTGCAGAGAGGGTTGACACTGAACCAGATCCTCTCTTTATACATCAGGAAGAACCAGGGGTGGCTTAAGGGCAAAGCAAGTAAAACACTCGCTTTAGGCCCTAAAAAAAAAAGGCCCCAAATTTTTTTTTTAATACTAATATACCCTATTAAGTTAATTATAAAATTATGTTTAAGAATAAAATTTAATTAAAATATTGTGATTTTTTGTTAATTTTTATTGAAACTAAAAATAATATTTAATGAGATAAACACTCTTTTCAATAAATCATAATTTTCTTTAGCAAAAAGAGATTTGTTAGTTAATACTAATAACTAAAAAAGATTCAGAACCTTTTTATCTCTATTATCTTACCAACTGGTTTATATCTTCTTCTTTTCTCTTCCTGTGACTTCTCATTTCCAACCCTAATTTTAGAGAAGCTCTAATTTCTCTCTTCCAAATTTGCAATCT
The DNA here is from genome assembly GCA_030347555.1 of Lablab purpureus. Taxonomy (NCBI): domain Eukaryota; kingdom Viridiplantae; phylum Streptophyta; class Magnoliopsida; order Fabales; family Fabaceae; genus Lablab; species Lablab purpureus. The sequence continues at coordinate 30,882,356 of CM059264.1, forward strand.
TCAATCATCTTTTTCAAAATCAAAGTCCACAACTGTGATCTAGAGAGGGAGAAGAGTATTTCTACCCAATAAACTTCAATTTCAGGTAAGTTTTGTCTCTCTCAATGTCCTTTCTTTTTCTATTTCTCTGTTCTTAAGGGTTAAGCTTGCATGTTTGAATTGAATTTATGAGAATATTATTTGATGTGATGATAATATATATATATATATATATATATATATATTATGTGTGTGTAGTGTGTTAAGAACTGTGGTTTATTTTATATTAAATGGTTTATAAATGGTAGAAATTTTATATTATCATGTTACACTGATTGATCTTTTCAATTGTCTTACTAATACTAATGATTAATCTCAAAATAAACTGTGCAGGTTTATGAAAAGGTTGAAATTTGGAAATTAAATTTGAACACTTACTAAAGAAGAGAAAGAGACTTGAGTCTTCAAGATACTACGAATCTACGATCAAACTATTTTCTTGACAACTAGAATCAAGTTTTATTGTTTTAACTCATTCTATTTTATATACTTACTTATATTTAGTAGTGTTTTATATATTATAATTTTTTGTTTCATATAAAAATATATAGACATGTCATATATAGCTTATAGAATAATGTTAACAATTCCAGTATCAGTTGCCTCAGCTGAAAGGAGTTTTTCAAAACTAAAGATAATAAAAACTTATTTAAGATAAAAAATCTTTCAACAAAGATTAAACGGATTAGCCTTATTATCTATTGAAAAAGAAATGTTAAATGAAATTAATTATGATAATTTAATAAATAATTTTGCATCGCAAAAAGCTCGAAAAATAAATTTTAAATAAAATTATAATATATTTTAGTATAAATTTTTTTAGTAAATAAAAAAGCCTCATTTTTTAAGTTTGCTTTAGGCCTCCTAAGGTCTTGAGCCGTCCCTGGAAAGAACCCATGGCGGAGGAACAAAACACAGAAGGAGAAAAGCGCACACTAGAAGACTATGCCTCTTTTTCTGGGCCGCTCAATTTCAATAGTATTGTAAGGCTAGTGGTAACTGCAGCAAATATGGAGATGAAACATGCTCTTATTCATCTTGTTCAGAACAATCAGTTTCATGGGCTATCTCATGAGAATCCTTATACTCATCTTGCAACTTTCCTGGAGATTTGCAACACTGTGAAGATTCACCAAGTGCCTAATGAAGCTATTCGCATGAGTCTATTCCCATTCTCATTAGCTGGTGGTGCTAAGACCTGGTTGCACTCATTTCCTGAGAATAGTCTCACTGAGTGGGATGATGTTGTTTACAAATTTCTGAACAAATATTTCCCTCAGTCAAAGGTTAATCAAGGCAAGCAAGAAATCTCTTCTTTTCAACAAGATGTTGATGAATCCCTAAGTCAAGCTTGGGATAGATTCAAGGGTCTATTGAGAAAGACTCCCATTCACGGTTTTGATGAACCAACTCAAATCAACATATTCTTGGGAGGATTAAAATCTCAAACGAAGTTGATGTTGGATGCCTCAGCTGGAGGTATGATCAAGTGGAAGACACCTAGTGAGGCTCATGAGTTAATTGAGAATATGGCCTCTAATGATTATGAAGTTCATCATGAAAGGGCTTCATCTCAAAGGCGTGGTGTGTTGGGGTTACAATCCCAAGATGCTCTGTTAGCTCAAAATAAGCTAATGACTCAACAACTTTGCCACAGGAGTTGAAAACCATGAATGTATCTCAAGCACAACATCATCATGTCCAAAGTTGTGAACTGTGTGGTGGAGACCATGTTAATGGACAATGTGTTATATCACACACCTCATCTGAAAATGTTAACTATGTGGGAAATCAAGGCAGACAAGGAGGGTACAACAACTATAATCAAGGGTGGAGACCTCATCCTAGCATGGGGCAAAGTGAATCATCAAGCCGACCTCCTCCTCAACAACAACAACAACCATCCTTGTATGATAGAACTACAAAGCTTGAGGATAGCTTCCAACAATTTATGCAAGTTTCTATCTCAAACCACAAGAGCACTGAAGCATCTATTAGAAACTTGGAGATTCAAGTGGGACAACTAGCTAAGAAATTGGAGGAGAAACCATAAAAGAATTTTGTGGCAAGCACTGAGAACAATCCTAAGGAATACTGTCAGGCTATTATCACTAGGAGTGGAAAAATTCTGGAAAGTGAGAAGAGAGAAAAAGAAAAAGAGATAATAAATGAGGGTGAGAAAAAAAAATGAGAGTGAAAAAGATGAGAGAAAAAAAAAGGAGATGAGTGAAGAAAAAGAAATTGACCCACAAAATAAGAAAGAAGAGGAAAATAGAAGAGAGAAAAATCAATTGAAGCCCTTACCCTACCCTCCAGTTTTTTCAAAGAAGGAGAAGGAGAAGCAATTTGCAAGACTCATGGACTTATTCAAGAAGCTTGAGATCAATATTCCATTTTATGAAGCACTCCAACAGATACCCGCTTATGCTAAGTTTATGAAGGAGTTGCTCACTAAGAAGCGGAAATACATTGATGAGGAGACTATTGAAGTCCAGGGGAACTGTAGTGCAATAATTCAGAAACTTCTTCCTCCTAAGCTGAAGGACCCAGGTAGCTTCACCATTCCATGCACTATTGGTAAGCTAACTATTGGCAATGCACTAATTGATTTGGGTGCAAGCATTAACTTGATGCCACTTTCCATGATGAAGAAAATTGGAGATTTGGAGGTAAAACCCACCAGGATGACACTGCAATTAGCTGACAGATCCATCAAGTGCCCATACGGAGTCATTGAAGATGTGCTTGTGAAGGTTGATAAATTCACTTTTTCGGTGGATTTTGTCATTTTGGACATGAAGGAAAACACAGAAGTTCCTCTCATTTTGGGACGACCCTTTATGAAGACTGCAAGAGTTGTAATGGATGTTGATGAGGGTCATCTCAAGGTTAGAGTGCAAGATGAAGTGGTGACTTTTAATGTCCTTGAAGCCATGCAACATCGTGGAGACACTAGCAATTGTTTCAGAGTGGAGGTATTAGATGAAGTGATTAAAAATCCCAAGAACTATCAGGCGTCGAGCTAAAGACGTTAAAAAAGCGCTTACAGGGAGGCAACCCTATGTTTATTGTTTTCAGTTGTAGTAGGTAATCTATCTTCTGTTCTTCTTTTGTTTTTAATTTCGCTGGGCTGTCAATATACTCGCCCAGCGAGTAGACCCCTGGAGAAAACTCGTGCTCTCGGCTTTAATTTTGCTGGGCTGTCAAAATCAGTCGCCCAGCGAAATTTAGCCACTGTTTTTTATTTCGCTGGGCGACCAACTACTCGCTCAGCGAGTGGGTTTTCAAAAAAAAAAATCGATGGGCGGCATGCTTACTCGCCCAGCAAGCAAAAAAAAAAAAAAAAAAATTAGCCCAGCGGAGCTTTCCCTTCTCTTTCCCCAAGTACCTGATGACTATATTGATTGATCCCTGTTCGAAGCCAAAGTGCCATGGCCTGGGGACAGGCCTAGCTTCCCGGGGTGGGATGGATATACAGGTGGTGATGATGCAGGAGAAGGTGGTACAAGTACTGTTGCTCATCAGGAGGACCCACATGCTGGATGGAGGCCTTGGCCGTGATTTTATCTTGCTTTTGTTATTATTCTATTTGGTTTTTATTTCATTATGTTTTTTATTTTTATTTTTTTTATATATTTGAACAATTTAATTACTGCTTAATTTAATTTCTTTAGAATTATCTGTTGCATGAGAAACATTGATTTTCTATAGAATTTTCTGCTGCATGGTTTGATGGGTTTAACTACATTTCCTGAGTTGAAACTTTATGTCTGTGGTTGCATGAGATTTGGATTTGCCAAGCTTAGATTGATATGTGACTCAGGGGGTGTACTTGTTGAGTGTTTACATGAAAAAAATTGTGAGAGTGAGTGAAATGAGCTGCTTATTTTCATAAATGTGTTTTTGCATGATTCTGAACTATATAAACATGTGCTTGATTTGAGATGATTAAGGCAATTGTTTTGTTTTGTGAGGATTCCCCTACTAAGCCAAAAAGCCAACCTTATGATTTGTGTGAATCTTTGTTAGCCATTTTGAGCCATCATGAATTATTCTTTGAACCCTAACCAATGAAATCTTTTTCCCTTCCCACACCTTAGGAAGAATAGAACAATGAACATTCTTGTTTGATGAGGATGGATGGGAAATTAAGTTTGGGGGGGAAGAATATGTGTTTCATCTCAGAAATAAGTTTTGAAAAAAAAAAAAAAAAAAGATCTCTCTAAAGTCTTGGGTCTCTCTTTTTGTTCCTCATATATAAAAAAAAATTGGAAAGAGAGATGAAAAATGAGAGAGATTGAAGAGATGAGAAATCAATATTCAAAGGTTGTATGAACAGTGTAAATGGTTGAGATTGAAGAATGATTGATGAATAAAACTGAGTGTGTGAAGGTGGTGAACGGGTATGATTTAGACAAGATTGTTTATTGTTCTCATCTTCTGACAGTGTTTTTGAATCCATTGAAAAACCATATTTGTTTCTTTAACCTGACCAAGTTATAACCTTTGAAAGACCTTTTGATCAAATTCAAGCATGTGATGTGTATTAAGTAGATGATGTGCAAAAATATATGAAATGAGGATGGCATGCTTTGTGTGAGAATTCATTGGGTGTAAACACATGTGTGATGAGTGAAATACTGTTTGGGGGAATTGCTGTACCTTGTTCCTCTGAGTTTGCATGTGTCACTCTACTTTTGGGGGATTTGTTTTATCAAAGCACCATAACATTTGTGTTGAGACTTTGATTATGCAGACTTGACTCTTGTCATCTTTTGTACCAGAGAATTGTTTTGAAAATCATTTGTTTCTGTGATGCATATTTTTAGTTTTATTTTACATGAGGACATGCAAAAATATAAGTTTGGGGGTGTTGATAAATGATTTTTTGTACTTAAATGGCTATATTAATTCACCCTTTTTATTTGTATTTTTGTCATGTTCTCTTCTCTTTTTATGTTTTTAATTACAATATTTCTATCTTTTTGAAAATATGTGATTACTATTTACTTTATTAAATTTTTGTAGAAAAATGAGAGTAAAGTTGGAGTTTTGGAAGTCTAAAAGTCTTCTCGCCCTGCAAATTTATGATCTGGTAGCTGGACAGCTAGTAATTGCTCACTCTATGAGAAGTCACTCTGTGTATCAATTTAAAAAGTGACCTTTGAAATTCATCTGTTATATTATAAAAAGAGCAGAAACAGATTGAGGAGACAGACAGGAGGAGACAGAGGAACAAAGGAAGGGTTTGGAGAAAGCTCTCTGCTGGAAGATCTTCTTTTCCTTATCCATTCTGGGTGTTTCAAATGGCTATGAGTAGCTAAACTCCCTTTTCATTGGGGTTGGATGTAATGAACTCAAACTTTTGTATCTCTCATTGATATATATTATATATTTTCATACTCTTATGTTCCATCTTCTGTGTTTATTGTGCATGGCCTGATCATCTATGCTATATGTTGTTTCTGATAATTGGAAAATGTATTTTGAAACTGAGAACCAAAGGTGGAACAACCTTGGGTTATTATATTAGACATAATATGATAAAACTTGGTCATTCTAAACACAAGTTCTTCATGCAAGCTTTATTGAGGGAACTCTAAGGAATTAGGTTTTTTATATTAAAGTTTAGAGCTTATCACTAAGGAATTAGGGTAAGTTTACATTTTGTGTGAATGTGGAGTTTTGTTTAAGATATATTTATATTCGCGAGATTTTACAGTAAGTGAGTTCAGGAATGTCAACCCCAGTGAAGTCATCCTTCTTATTTACATTAATTGTTCTAGCCATTCATAATTTTGCAATTTGAAATTACATTATCAAAACGTTAAATTTAAATCTTCTACAATATATTCAAAGGTAGTAATAACACTTAATTGCTTAACAGCCGCTAATCCCTTGGGAAAACGATACTTGGACTTTCACTGTATTACTTGAACGATTTGGTACACTTGCCAAAGAGTTAACATCTATGTATTATATCTAAATCTAAAATTTAAAATAAAAAAAATCTCAAACCTTATTTATTTCAAATTTGGCATAGGAATAACATATCACAATCAATCAATGTAGTATGTACTTTTTACATTACTTCCTTCAGCATCTAATGTCGTAAATAAAATGCATGCTACATTGGTTGCTTACAATGAAGTAACATATGTGAGTTTTTAGAACAATTTTGCCCACACCTTTCATTTCACACATCTCACACTTCTCTTACCTCTCATCCATCATAGTGTTTTGAGCTCCTCTCTTTGTTCTCACAACTATTGAATTCAATAGTGTTCTTATCCTATCAACTATAGGTCTTATAGGTCTTGTAGTGGTACTCACTTTCAATTTTTTCATTCTTGTCGTCATGGTGCACTCTCCTCATCCTTGTCTCTCTCCACCATGTGTCCCTCCTCTCTTGGGATACCCTCCTTCTTCACTTCCTCCCATGTAATTTTGAAGATCATCTCTTTCTTGTTTCTCAAATATGAAACATTTTCAAGTTTAGTATCTTGTTTGATTTGTAGGTGAAATAGTAGTTGTCTAATATTACAAGTATATATAGAACGAGTGATTGGAGTGAAGTAGGTAAGTGACATAGAAAAAAATAATTCATCAATTTCATTACAACCTATGTGTAATAAAAAAAATGTTCACGCTATATGAATAACTAAATTTTAACCAAAGTATTATGTTTTTCTTACTAATGTATAAATGATATAAAATGCAAGTTATGAGCCCACACGAACACAACTACCAAAATGAAACTAATATTAAGAACAAAATCAAATGTTACAGAGCTTAATTATAGAATGTGAAGATGCTAAACACAAAGATCAAACTTTTGAACAATGCCTTTCAACACTTTAATGCTTCCCTTAAATTATGATATTTGGTGTTCACTTTTCCTTTAGCTATTTCCTTTTCAGCACAAATCATCGCATTTGAAAAGAGCAAGTTGGCCATATCCATCTCCATTCAAGTAATTAATTTGAGCATTGAAATTTTCAAACAGGGATGGAATAATGATCACCACCCTAACATTGCACCAAAAAAGGACACCATAATGGATTCATAAAGACGCAAAGTTGAAAATGGCCAAACCATTCCACGGGTGAAAGAAAAGACCTGTGGCAGTAATAATTGTTGTTGACATATTCATGATCATGTAAAAGTCAAGCATTTAAAGTCCTTCTTTCTGAGTATTTTCAGGTCTTGCATTATGAACATGTCCAAAATATTAAAATTTCATTCAAAGTATAAAAAAGTTCAATAACACCATCTCTGACTAGCAAAAGCACTCATTTATTCAAACATTAAAGTAGAGACCTCAAAAGTACTTTCTAGTGGGTCTTAGCATCAAAGCCAACACATTAATAATAATAATAATAATAATAATCACTCTTCATCTATAAAATCCAAGTGAATTTAATAGCAAGATTATTAGGAGTCATTAGGTTTATATATGCTCCTCAGTGTTTGAGTTTTAGGTTGCAAATATAAAGTTCCCTTCACAAAATATAAGCTAAAAACCTTTCCACAAATAAAAATTAACTATATACTTACATATTATAAACCTAATGAAGAGTTCTATAAGATCCTAAAAGCACAATAATAAGAAGTTCAACAAAGGAAAAAAAAGCTTAGAAATCTAAATTACACACACTATTATTTGGATCAAATGTAACTCCAAATCTTGTTAGTACTCTGTCATAAGAAAGTGATGCTTAAAGAAGAAATATCAACCTGAAAGGGTGTAAGAATACGAGTGTATAACAAGGTTCTTCCACTTTGGAATAACTTCTGTAGAACATTGATTGAATAGCTTGGCGAATCTGATTACTGTTATATATGAACTTGGGACTCTTGCATGTTCTTGTAGGGTGGATTTGTGGTCATTAAAATTCTTCCACTTTGGATTCTGATATATGATACTTAACAGAATAAAGGAATTTCTATATTCTTCACAGTCTCTTTTTTTTTCATTTCTTTTTTAATTAATTAACCTGGTATATATCCATAGATTTTGCATTATTTTCCACCGTTAAAATTGAGTGGAAACACCCCATTCCACTTATGAATTGACCTTTTAGTTCTGTGGGACACCAAAAGAATTTTGAACTTGCTTTCTCTATTTTTCAATATTGTAATAACCTTATGAAAAAGTTATTAAACTGTTTTAAAAAAAACCATAACAATTGTTTCATAATGATAAAAATAATAATAATACATTCACACTGATATTCCATAATCTATTCAAAGTCTTGAATTGTGGTAAGATAAATATACATAGTTTGGTTCTGATATGATATGTCTAATTTGTAGAATATATAGTAATGAAAAATCATATAGGCATCAACAAAAAAGTGGACCTCACCAATTCATCATATATATCTAAATCAACTTCAGCCTAGACAGCAAATGTACTGGAGAATTATGGTTTGTCTTGGGATCATTTTACTTGATAATGACTTGTATATGAAAAATATATATATAATTTAATATGTTAATCCTCATAGTTACTAACTTCTTAAATCAGTCTCATTTTTCCTTTTGAAACTCTTATAGTTATCTTCCATTTTAGAAAAAAAAAAATATAAATCCCACACGTACTAATAATAATAATTTAAAAAAAAAACTACATTTAAGAGTATTTTCTTTGCCATAATGAAATCAAAAGCAAGCTTCCACTTTACTCTTTGATTCGCCAACAATAAAGTGTATAAACCCAAAGTTGTTTTTTTCTTTTTACGGTGACTTTTCTGGTGTGCACATCATCATCAGTGGCCCCAAATATTAATGTTGTTCAAACAATATGATAAATGTAGTTGGTTTGAACACACTTTTGCCCTTTTGATTCTTTCTTCCTCAATCAAACTTCATGTAATTAAATTCTTTGCTTTTACTGATACTTGTAAGTTTTTCATGAACTGAATTATCTTTATGATTACTTGTTACTGGAATAAGTTTCATTAATCAGATCACTTAGACATATGCAACAAGATTAACAGAAAGTTGAGATATAGGTTTGATTATTTTCATATAAACCAGAACTCGTTCTAAAAATGAAAATGATGTATTGTTATAAAATTCATTTTTGCCATCAATGAGAAAGATATTGATGCCAAGTGTTTCCGTTGCCATTGTAGAGACAAAAACAAGCTTCCACTTCAATCTTTTATTCACCAGCAAAGAAACAAAGGGGTTCTTTATTTTCTACACGCCTTCAGTGGCTCCAAAATTAATGTTCAATCAAAATACTGTTAACTGTAGTTGCACAGACCAAAGTTGCTTTTGATACTAATTCTGCCGTCAATCAAAGACTTATATGTTATTAAATTAGAGTCTTCAACTTCAAAAATGCTCAAAGATATCTAAACTATTTTGGCAAATATTCTTAAATAAGGTCATATGAATAAATTACTCAGACATGAATAATCACAAAATTATAAGATGAGGTTTTGTTCTTCTTTTTCTGGTTATGGATTTGGTTTTTAACTATAAAAACCAAAACGCTGTTTGAACAAAACTTATTCACTTACTACCACTTTCATGTTTGAAAGCAATATATCCCTAGGACACATACATGTAACTGAAAGAGGGTCATTCAGACGTTACCTCATACTGGTTGTATTGACGTGTGTATTATGTATTCTTGTATGTTTTTGTGGCACACTTTGTCTGCTTCACATGCACAATGTTTTCAGATTTTTCGTCAAAACTACTATCAAACAATGGTGTCTTTGTCAACATCCAATGATTCGTTGTTTGCTTCACTAATTCAGCCCCTACCTTAGTATTTTATTATGTCAGTCTATGTATTTTCACACATGTAACTGTATATATTGTAGGGTTATCTTTAGCAGTAGTAGGTGATACATGCATGACTTGTGTAACATCATTTTATCCCTTGTTCAAGATAAGCCAAAGAAAGAGATACACACAATCTAAATAATATTCATTTCTCTCTCTGACAGATCTTCTAGTTATTATTTTCTCTCGGTATATATAATCAGAATTCAATTTTGAGTTTATGCATACAAAGTTTCTGGTATAATCTCTACAGTTGTGAAGAAATGAACTCAAAATAGTTCTGTGAGAGTCTGTGACAAAAAATCTTTGATAGAAAAAGGGCAACAATGATCTGCATTTTTTATGAAAGTGTACGTAGGTGCCACCATTAATTGCTGGGATATCACACACATTACATCAATGAATGATAACCACATGGAGAGTGTAGACCTCATTACACTTTCTGCTATGACCAGGTAAGGTGGGGACAAGTCTCAGCTGTATAGTCACAGTCTAATATTCCGTTACAACCCTTACATCTTTGTTAAATAGGGGCATTGCTTGATCAAAGGGGTCAAGTTGTTATTGCCATTCAAGTGGACCTTAGTGTCCTTTAGGCCCAACACATTTAATCACACATGCCCTCCTTTTTCAAGGTGGCCCTATTGATTTTGTCAGATTTAGAGACTTTGATATGGAAGTACATAAACTAACCTTTTAGGTTGCTGCAATATCATTAGAAGTATCAAGTGACATGTGGGTAGTTGCTAGACTAGACCTTAATTATATGGGTCCATAAAAGTGGTGGAAAATTGAAAACACACACAGCTTCAGCAAAAAGGCAATTCCAAGATGGTGTGTATTTCATTGCACCTATATAAATAATTGTGAGATACCTTTCCCCTATGGTTAGCCCCACTAGGACTTGCCATTGAAAATAAAAATGAAACAAAACAAACACATATTACAAAGACCAAACTTAAGGGTCTAGTTCCATAAAGTTGTTGAGGTAGAATATTGGAACATCAAACATGTTACATGTTACCATTTTAGTCCACACGCACCAAGAATAGTGTGCCTGAGATCCAAGTCTGAATTGAATGAATATGAATAATGTCCATGATATTGCATATGATGACATCTTTTGATCTTTCACCTTAAATTATTGAATTATGAATTGATTGGATTCGCCAATAGTGGAATGAAAATTCAGCAGACAAGTGTGAGGTGTGTAAACACTACAACTAACTATCTTTCAGAATCGCCAGGAAGAAAAAGTGAAACTGATAGTGCACATGCTCTCGGCTATAGAATAATGTCATGGCCTATGGCTTTAACTTCTTCCTTATATTTCAAGAAAGAAAAGTTGATTAACAGAAACTTGAAAGTGATTATAGAAAAACTAGAGAGAAAGCAACACAGTCATATCATACTCCTCCAATTCAAGTTTCTACTGCAACAACAAAAAATTATGGTCCACTACAAGGGTGGGCCTAATGTTCCTCATTTACAACAAGAATTGTGGACACCACACTATGATGCACTCTCACATTGATGATAATACCAAATGCATCTTCTTTTCTCCCATATATTTTGTCTTGGAGTGTAGCTGGATGATCTCTGTAATGTCAATCTCAAGTCTCTTGAACATGAACATGACAAAGCATCAGAAACCGTGGCTTGCAGAAAGAGTATAATAATGGGAGGGAAAAAAATTCTTGGGTGGAGAATTCATATCAAATAGATTTAATTTACAAATGTTCATACCGAAAGCTTTTCATATACAAAATATTTGTTAAATGGTGCACAAGATTCTTCATAGTACAACAACAAGGACTTAAAATCACAGATTCAACAACCCTTTGAATTGACACACCAATCAAGAAAATTAGCATGTCCTCTTAGAAGTTTTTGTTACTTGATGTGAATTAACTTTAGTGTAATGCGTGACATGTTTTCTCAAAAATAAGTATATAGTACCTCCACTAGTCCATTGCACCCATTCCTTTGGAATGAATAGACAAATTAAACTCTACAGTTATAATCATCTTTCAATTCAAAATTAACAGTTTTAAGTCGATTAATCTCTAAGACTCAAGAATCTCAATGTGAAGTTTGACAACTACTACTAGTTATTATAACCCTCTACTTCAATACACACATTTTCATTCTCAAACCTTGATTTTATGTTAGTTTACTCTTTTTTTTTTCAAAGAGAAAAGTAAGTATCTCTATAACTCAAAAGTCATGAAATTAACTTTTGATTTAAAAAAAATACCAAAACATATTTTACCTCGTCTAATAAAATCTTCTCCATAGGAGAACAAATTGGGCCAATAATTGTAATAGAAAGAATAGTTGACAATAATTAGTGAAATTGATTGATTTTAGAAGGCCATGAATCACAAATGGGGTGATAATATTAATTTTAACAAGTACTTGAGTAGTTGGTAGTTATGAAAATGGTAACTTGAAAATGATCCTTTTTATGAAATTGAAGATTAAATAAAGTGATGGTAATAATTGTAGAGAGTAATAGAGTATATTAGTCTTCCTTTAGATAGTAACCATCCACATAGAAAAATTTAAAAAGCATATCTATGAAGACATTGGACATCATGAGTAGGCACTTATCTCGACCAAAGAGCACAAGTGGGTTTTGAGGATAGTTTTTGTAGGAGTGGCTAATGTAGACAAGAAGTTACTATTAAAAGACTTTTAGACAATGTCCCCACTCACAATAAAAAAGGGAAGAGAAGCATAATGATTTTACCCAAGATGGGGAAGTTGGGTTTGCATTCACAATCCCAAAGAATCAATATTAATGGGATGAGGAAGACTATAAGTCCTTGACACATGGATATTATGTTAGTGGGAGGGTGATGTTTACACTTGAACACTCCAATCTGTCTAAAGGGAAGAGAAAAAGAATAGTAGCAAATGTTCCTCCTTTATATATATAGATATACTCTTTTTCTTATTTTTCTTTAATTTCTCTTTCCCATGTTTCATCCATAGTGGGGGGTGTTTGTGCCTTCAAAATTGCAATAAATATTGTCCCTATCTTTAGCCTTACCACACCCATCAAACCAAATCCCTTCTTATAAAGTAGATTCATGGCAGGTCATTGAAATTCCCCCATAAAGTAAATGTAATTGCGTGAGATATGATTTCTAGGTGAATGGTTTGTGCCCTCTTTCTTTTCTTTTGGGAGTTTGTGGGTTTCTTGACCCACCATGCCTTTTTCTAAAAAACAAAACATGTCACTCTCCTTATCCTTACAAATTCAATCCAGAATCAAACCATGTCAAAAAGTAAAAGATATATATAAACGTTAGCATCTTCCCAATAGGGTTGCATCATTCCAAAGCAATGCATAATTGTCATAAAAAGGAAAAGAAAAAAAAAACAGAAATTTACAATATTACGGCAGCTTCAAGCTTTATTACCTTCTTTTTAGTGACATTTCCATGAAAAAGTCTCCTTCACCCTAAATTTTAAGCATTTACCACTTCTATAAACATCCCAAATTAGTACTCAATGTATGAATTAATTATCAAGGTATTTTCTATGCATCTTTTCATCATAATGTTATGTTGATTATTAATTTAAACTACTAATGTGTAAAATTTTTAAGTTCATTATTTTCAATACATAATAAATTTGATTTTGTGGGTTTATTATCTTCTAAATATATGAGTAGTGAAAATGAGCATAGGCACATGAATTTGATGAGAAGAAATGTGATTTAAGATGAGGGGAACCCTAGAGAGCATTAGTTGAGGTGAATGAAAGCAAGAATTAGATGGTTTGAATTTGTGAACACCTTTTCACTGTGGTAGCTTTGGACTTTGTGATTCACATTTATTTTGGAGAAAGAGTTAGATATGGCACTTTGGGTGCCATCTTCTTCATTTGATTTGATTTCAACTTCTAGCTAACCCAAGGTCTTGTCAAGTTTTTTCTTCTCTCCTCCTCAAGTGAGAGTTGTGATGTGGGAGAGAATAGTAGTGGGGTCCTCCCAAGGAAGCATGTATTAGGATAGAACAAAAGGAAGCAACAAAATCAATTGTAAGATGAGTGCCCCTTTCACAAGGTAAGAAAGTTAGGGTCCCCATCATGGACCCTAAAAATGCCTTCTTTAATTAGACCCATGTTATTTGCTTTGTTCTATCCCAATACTAGGAGTAGGTCCACCCCAACCTTCAACTGAAAATTTGGAATATGTAAACACCAATATAGACAACTTACGTGACACACATCCCTAACCCTTTTGCACCAAGTTTAAAGCATTTTTACACATTTTTAGAGCCATAAAGATAGAGAAAGCAACCAACAACAAGCATGGGCCTAGATACTTAGAAGCCTTTCATTTTCCTATGTCATTAGGTTAAGTGTCATTCTCGTAATAGGTGAGGCCAAGTGCGTAGTGCGTACGTGACTATGGATTTTAACTCCCTTTGATATTTTCAATGCTATAATCAACCATGCATATGTGTGTGGGTGTATATAGATAATGATGTTTAATGAACAATTTATTATCCAAATCAATATATCATTGGAGAAGGTGGGAGAGAAAAGGTTGTGACCCCACATGAAAAGGATGTGTGATTCTATGTGAAAAAGAGACCAAATAGGAGTGAAAGTGGGTTAGTTTATTCACACGTCTCTTTCTTAAAAAGGAGACATGGAGCATAGTGGGTTAGTGTTGGTTTGTCTTTCACTTTGGTAATCATAATAATAATAATATTATTATTATTATTATCATTACTCATGTTTCAATATTTTGTTGGGTGTGATTGGTTGGTGTTCATGATTTGTTTAAGGTCATTTCAAAAGCTTATTATATTTGGGGGATTCCAACGTCGCAAATCGCCACTCAACCAAAAACACCTTCATGAGATGTGCCATTTGACAAACTCAAGTACTTGAAATCACTCTTTGACAATCCCAATTATCTTTAAAAAACCCTTTTTATTTTTTAATTTTTTTTCAAAATTGTCGTCTTTTCTTTAATCACAAAATTCACGTCTCTCATGTTTCTTTCTTAAATTAATTGTTGCACCATCACCATCTCTTCAATCCCATCACCATCTCTTCAATCCCATCACCATATGCAAAAGGGTCCTATTCATCAATTTGGATGCACTATATAAGGGTTTGTACTCATTTGGTGTTAACTCAACCATCCTTCTCACTTGAAACTTACACTTTCATGTCCTTGCAATAGATTCCTATTACCTTTTTAACTATGGAAACTAATTCTTTTTAAATATTTTTCCGGAGTAATATGAAAGGTAAAAATAGTGGGTATTAAGTGGTTGAAAAAATTCATTCAAAGTATCAAAATACAATAGAAACAAAAATTATTGTTAATAAATTAAAAACTTGAACTAAGTTCAATAAAGATAAAAAAAATACTTTTTTTTACATAACCCAAATTTTAGAATGTTTGTTGAAGAAAAATAATTTTTATAGTAAAATTGCAAAACAAATAAAATGAACTAGTGCCCAAAAGTCGTGTATAGGTCAAAATTCATTGTAACCAAATTGGGTGATCAATAATGACTTAATCTTCCTTTAAGTCATAGTCATTACTATTGATACTTATTATTTTAAAACATATAAAAATAGCATTCAAATGTATCAACTTTTACTTTTTATGTATACGTGAGAGTACATTTGCCTAACATGAGAAGCAACTTATCACCACCTCTAAAAATAAAAAACAAAGGGGAAAAGGAAAATTGTGATAATAATTTATTGTCCATCTACCAAACAAGTGCCCCAAATAAAAAAAAAACAAGTTTTGAATAATCATCCATAAACACTTAAGTGCTATTTGACACTTTCTTTTACCTAGAGAGAGACATATAAGTATGTGGTAATATGATAGGTAGAAGAAAATAAAAATAATATAATATATATATATAGATAGATAGATATCTACTATTTCAATACATTCTTAGGAGACAAACATTTGACCTAATGAGACATATCTCTCAATTACAAAGTACATGCAACAAGTTGAAATACGCAAAATCAGAAGTTGGATTTAAAAAAAAAAAAAGTAAAATAAAAGTGATTAAATTTGTTTGAATATTCTTGAAATTTGATTTGATATGCAAAATTAGGGCATTCAAATTCCACACGGCATGTTGATAGTACTAGAAATTAAAGTGATGGATGATGATCATACATTAATTTGGGTGCATGATGATAATTGAATGGGTCAATATTTTCACCCCAAGCAATGGTGGAGTGGTGTCCAATTAAGTGCTTCCACCAATGCCTATAATTGAAAAGGAAAAAGGAATAATTAGTCAATTTCATGGACACAGCGTGATCCCTATAGAAAGTGGGTGGTGGTGGCTCAGAGAATTTCAAAGAAGAAACAAAACGTGCTTCTTCTTCACAATAATACCACTTCTTCATCTATTTCAAAAGAAAAAGCTTCAATCTTAATGAACCCTAGAAAAAACAAACCAATATTATAAATTAATGGCCCTACTCACACCCATATGCAGACAATAAATGTTAAGAAAAAATCAAATACATTTACACCATCAACCAACAATACTGTTCTTAATCTATTCCCATTTTTTATTCTCAAAAAACCTTTTAATATTTATAATATGGTATTAGATATGCATTTTCTATTATGATATGATACTCTTTCTATTAACATAAAGTTGTTAATATAAAGTTAGGATATAAGTTACACATACCCTTTTTAATGTCCTCTTCTTTAAATTAAAAGATAGAAAACATGTTTTCTAATTTATATTGAAGAAAATTCTAGAAGTAATATATTTATAATTTTCAAAAGAATTATATTTAAATAGTTTTTAAGTATACAAGATGCATTAAATAAACATTTATGCACCAAATCTTACCATCTATTTTAAGGAAATTTAGAAGATATTTTATAGGATAAAATATAAAAAGATTTGACTGTAATATTACTTAAACAGAAAGACTCAAAGTAATTTATTCAACGAATAATTATATTTTTATATCGGATATCGTGTTTACTAGTGTAAAAATAAAAATAGTGTTTACTTTTTGAAAAATAAGAATTTTCTATATAAAAAATACGTTGCATCATCTTCTTGAAAAACATACTAAAATGAAACCAATTTGTTTTTAAAGTAAACTGTTCTCTTATTTTTTTTCCCAGATTTATATATAGAAACATTTGGTATGTGTAGTACCTATAGATTGATTGTGTGGAAATATTTTTCTAAAATGATATATTAAATTTGAATTCTTTTAATATAAGTAAAAAAATTATCCAGTTAAATATTAATAATAGGTGTTCCGGTACATTCAATAGTCTCACATCGCTTAAAAATCGAGGTCAATAATAATTTATATATCTTTTCACTCCCTTAATCCACTAAGGCACCTTTTAAGGATAAAACTGTTACAGAGTTTCAAACTCCAAAGCGGATAATACCTTAGATGCGGTAATAGATCCTAACGATGCTACCTTAGCGGACTTGAAGTTGGAACATTGGCACCGTTTGTAGGAACAGAAGAGGGCTTCCAAAGTTGAACCATAACCCTTCGAGATGCCTTTTAAGGACAAAATCGTGACGGAGCTCCAAGCTTTAAAGCGGACAATGCCTCAGATGCGGTAATTGACCCTGACTAGGTGTTAACATGTCATAGTGAGTTGCAATCGAGTGCGGTAGTGGAAACATGATCAACCTTGGCTAGCTCTTTTCCTCCCACCAACAGGTCGGGAAGACGAGGATAGGGACTCAGTGCTAGCATCGGTCAAGCAACACCTGGGCTCCATTTGGAGATACCCAACTGCCCTTTGTACCATACTTTAATTGGTAAAAATACATAAACTTATTAGCAGTAGGGTTTAGATGCAAATATTTGTAGAGAATTTCAAATGCTTTTAAAAAAAGCTCAACTATTGGGATGAAGTTGACTAGGAGCGACGTTTATGGCTATTAACAACTTACTCTCATAGGGTGATAACGAAAACAATATACTCAACTCCTTGAAGAAATATTCATACACAAAAATGTAATCCTCACCATCAATGGGAGACTTCATGTAAACCCTATCAGACGGGGTACACGCTTCAACAAAAAGAAGTTTAGCTTTATCAAATAGATTCACTGGGAAGGTCGAATTGAACTCCTGCACTAGTTCTTCCGAGGTGTAGACAGAAGGATAAGCAACGACCTCCCCGAGTATCCAATGGTACTAGGGGTTGAGGATGGCAAGAAACTTATCCTTCCTCTTTGGCCGAACTGGTGCCGGTACCTCCACCTTGGAGGGGGAGGAAAGGTTTTGTCCCTTTTTCCCTTTCATCGACAAAGGTGCCAAAGTAGAGGCACCGGTGGAAACCACAACACAAGCGACGAGAGGACACGGTATCTCCTCAACAGAGTCACTTTGGGTGTGACTCGTGGATAGATATTCTTCCCCAATGGGAACAACCTCTTTACTCACTAAGGGGACACCATCATCAGAGTTACTAAAAGAAGATGAAGAAGCCATGAAAATGCACCTAGAAATAAAAAGGCGAAGACAAAAGAAAGGAAGTAAAATGCAGGTGATAAAAGAAGGAAGTAGAGAACGATGAAGAGAGTAAGCAAGGAAGATAAAGTAAGGCCTAAAAGCTTCACACTGAAGGCTTTCCTGGGGTTTCAAAAACCTTATAGGCGGGAGAATGCGAAGCAATACCCATCCTAATCAAAGACATGTAGAAGTCAGCCACCCATCTGGCACACCTTAAATGCTCATTTGAACAGACTTATCATAAATGTTCGAGTAACGTGTAAGGCATTAAAGGAGGTAAGTAAATAAGTAATAAAATAGCTCACATCTTTAAAGCTCGACTATCCCTCAATTACAGCTCGACTTGGTGAACTCTTTAGAGCTTGGCTATCCTTTAGTCAAGACTTCGGATCTTGAGCTCGGAGGGCTTGTGCACCTCCCCAATATGTAGCTGAGCATTAGCTAGTATATCATATCATTACATATTGATGTACATAAATGGTCATAACTCATAATAATAACCAAATATTATAATATCGATGCTCAAATCATTATTTATTGATATTAATGTAGAGTTATTACTCTTTATTAGCATTAATATAGAATCGTTGCCATTTATTGATATTTGTGATTTATTATTCCAGAGACTCTATGATACTCCAAGGAGTACTTACTCAATTGTCATCCTATTACTTTATATTCTAAACTTTCTTAGACCTCTTACTGACTTGAGTACCAAAGTGTCTTCTGCATGAAGAACTCAATCCGGTCTCCAATAATCTCAACAGCTTGGAAGCCGATCTCATCTGACCTCAACTATTTCCGATAAAAATAATAGGTTTTAAAAGTAAATTATTAATATCTTCTATAAAAAATATTCTCAAATTTATTTTAATTCATTTTAAAATCTTTCTTAGACTTACATTTTGTTTCTCTAACATATAAGAAGCTAGTGAAGAGTGGATTCTATCTAACCATTAGAATCCTAAACGGATAAATAGTTTAGAATTTTTTTGGTGTTGAGTAGTTCTCTCTTCTTTTCTATTTTGGTTGAAAATTTAAGAGGAAACTCTGTCTATTTGAGGTGTAGTTTGGAACTTATACGAAGCGGAGCGGTGTAGGAAGCAAACTTGGAATGTTGTACTTCAATTCAGGTAGGGAGAGTTAACACTTTTGCATAAACAAGTTGATGATGATAATATGTTGAACAAGGAGCTAAGATGATGCATAGAAATTTGTATTGATATTGAGTTGTTGGAGACATATTGATACATGAGATCATTGTGGAGGTGTAAAAAACGTGAAAGTGTGTATGAATGAGCTTAATAGGATATCGCTCGAAAAACGGAGGTCACTTAAGCGATGAACAAGCATTGGATAATTACTAATTATTACTTCTAAACGGCTTTGGTTGCTCAAGTAATAAATTGGTTAGTGACAAGAGTGTCTGATAGTGTGAATACATAATTATTTACTTATAATACCTGAATTATATATAATTTATATTAAATTTGTTAGTTCACCCTATTATATGTGTAAATAACATTATTATAATCGTATTATGTATGAAAATAAATTTTTTTAGAAGAATAGACTTTCAGAAAAATGTAAATTAGAAGAATTTACATAAATGTGTAGATGTATTTTGAGATTTTTATTTTACTACATTTTAAAAATTAAATAATCCTGATAATAGAATATAATATATTTTAAGGAATCCAAACTTTCATTAGAAATGTTACATAGAAAATTAATGATAACAAAACTAGGTGTAATATAGAAGATATAGTGAGAATGAATATAGTGAGAATTTTACATATAAAAATATTAGTCTTTTTTAAACATGTTTTCCATTAAAAAAACTTGTGAATCAATAAGATGTGCGAAACTATATTTTTTTAATGTATTATATTTATAAAATAATGTATTAAAAATGTTTAAAATTATGTGTTACTTTCATCGTTTTCCATTCTCTAATTATTTCTTGAAATAAATCCAAAACCACTTAATAGCTATAATCACGTATCATTTTGTTGGCAGAAAAGGTATATTAAGAAAATGTAATAGTCATTATATTTTATTTAAGACAGAAAATACTCAAAGATTTAATACAAACCATCCGATTATAAAATAAATGGTCCTAAAATTTATCCTGTAAAAATTAGTATCCTAAAAATTATCAATGATTTTGCTATACAATCGTTAATAAATATGTTAATATGATATTTATATTTATTTTGCCATTTTTTTAATTAACCATGCTGATATGATAAATTTTAGTGTTAAATATAAGAAATATTACAAGTTAAAATTATTAGTTTAAAATGTAATAAAATTATTATCACGATCAAAGACGGATATAAAATAACTTTCTCTATTTAAAGTCACACTTATATAAAGTTATGTTTTAAAATATTTAGCATTTTACATCGTTTTTAATTATTATAACTTATGTCCGTTCCATAAAATTCATAAATTAAAACAAATTAATTAATAATTATGATATATTAAATTTTTTTATATTTATTTCTTTAATAATTTATCCACTTTATTAAATAACGCATATCAGAAAATAAATTTTAAATTAAATTATATTGGTTAACAACAAATAAAATTAAAATATATTAAATTTTAAATTAAATTAAACTCTATATTATTATACGAGTAGTTAAAAAAATTCACAAATTAATATTGTATAAATTAAAATTTAGTCAAAAATTAAAGACTGACGTCCACACTGATTAAATTTTTATTAAATATCTGACTTTAATTTAAGATGTAATTTATTTTTTTAAGATAATACATAATTAAAAGTAATTAATTAGAAATTTTAATAAATTTTTTAATTGTAATTTTTTGTGTAATTTTTAATATATTTTTATTATTATTTATTTTAATATGATTTTAATTTTAATTAAAATTAATTATTTTTTTCTTTCGATCAAATTAATGTAATCAACGTTAAAAGAATTATAAAAGGATAATAATTAAAATGTTTTTTCTGACAGGTGTTTTATGTTTACATTAATTTAATAAAAACTAAATTGATTAATTTTAATTAAAAATAATAATAAAAAATACTTTGAAAAAATTAAAATAAAATAAAATTAAAAAATCTATTAAATCTTAATTAGAATTGTGAACGCGAAAGGGTAGGGGTGAGATGGGTGGAATCAGATTCACGTGATGTGGAGGGCATGCCGGTGATAAAGGGACAGATGGTCCTGATCCTGTGGGGTCCACGGGAGTGCCCAAGATCCTTTCCCCACACAAACAAAATCCCCTATTATTTTTGTGTTGTCCTTTTTGCAAAACTATGTGGGACCCTCCCAAGTGAATCAAATCAACAAACATATGCTTTTTTTTTTGTATGCCTATGAAATCAAATTGTAAATTTCTTTTGCCCCATCACACTCCTTTTCTCACATGATTAATTCCAAAACAATGCTTTAAAAATCATACTAAACCAAACTACAATTATTTAATCTTCAACTTTCAATTTCACCCATAATTCACATATCAACTTCAATCCATCTTTCTAATTCATCTAATTAATAATTGTAAAGACAATTATACACATAAAAAATATCATTTTTCTTAACTTTTTAGCAATTCACAAAATAATTCAATTTAAGTCATCAATTAACATCATGACTAAACCTAATTTAATTACAAATTTCAAAATTACAAAAATTAATAATATAAGAAATGAAGAAAAACTATAAAAAAATTTAAAAAGACACAAATTTAATGTAATGTCTATCTACCCTTAACATCTTCAAGGGCTTTACATTATTTATTGTAATTTAGACATTAAAAATCATATTGTCTCTTGTGATGAACCCTTTCGTGTTTAATATTTGTAAATATTTCTTCGTAAGTATCCTCTAGAAGTAAAAAAAGAGTTTGCCTTTTCATAAATTAAAATTAATCTAGTGTAAATTTAAAATTAATAAATAAATAAATTATAAACAACTTGTAGAAATTAATATATTTATAAACTAATATTAATTTATGAGACACCTGATTTTAATTTTTTTACTTTCTTCTTTTAAAAGAAACTTATAAAAATATGTGTTGTCTCATTTTAGATATACTTCCTTCTTCCACAAGCATGACATGATCAAATAAATAAATATGTTGAGAATTTTTATTTTAAGGTCAATTGTTCACACTTCAAGATAATAGACTTCACATTAGTCTTTTACTTAAATTTAAAAATGGTTGATTTTGATTCATTGTATAGTGAGGTAAATAAAATAAAAATAACAATCAAACAATAGGATTGGTTGACTTTGGCCAATCTAACATTAAATGCTATGATTATACAAAAGTTTAAATTATTTAAAAAAATTTAACATTTAATTGAATTTTTTATTTAATACATAAATATTTTAATTATATAATTTTTTTGTTAATTGCATAACTCTTTTGTCCAACTGCTATTTCTTTTAAACAGTTATGCAGAAATCTAAAGGATAGAAACTCCTATTTAATGGAATGAAATAAATTGACCATGACGTAATATTTTTATTTTTTATTATTTATTTCGATATATATAATGGCAATTATCCTCTTCTTGTCCTTATCTTTCTTTACGTGAATCTCTTTTCCTTATATTTTGGTTTCCAAATATTGACTTGTAGTCTCGAATATTTCCAAAATTAAAAAATATTTGAATATATCATCTTAAAAATTCTTAAAAAAAGTAAAAAAATAGTTTTAAAATTTGATCTATAAAAATATAAATTTGATGAGAGAAGAAAAATGTCTAAAATAATATAAACAGAAGAGGGAGTTAAATGAAAATAAAATTGATAAAAGGTATTTTAAGAGAGTTAAATGTATGGCAGTGGTTAGTGGCACACAATACAATGAAAAGTCGCAGTGTATTTTGAAGTGTTTATTTGATGTTTTTTGGAAGTGGAAACTTGGAAATTTGGAATGAGTCAGAAGAGACACAGAGAGATGAATAAAAGAAAGAGGTAATTATAACATACACGACTCTTTCTGCCATGCCAGCCTTTCCATATTTTAACTGCCTTCCTCTTAAACTCCAACCACTTCTACCGTCTCTTATTTTTACTTCCACTTCACCAATATTTATTTCATTTTAAATTTTTTAAAATAATATTATTTAAGTTAATCATCATATTTCATTTATAATTTATTAATTAAATAAATATTTTAATTTTATTATTTTATGAAAATTTACAATATTTTTTATATTTAATTTTTTAATTAAATTTTAAATTTCATTAAAAATTTAATATAATTTT
This sequence comes from Lablab purpureus, assembly GCA_030347555.1. NCBI lineage: Eukaryota > Viridiplantae > Streptophyta > Magnoliopsida > Fabales > Fabaceae > Lablab > Lablab purpureus. The sequence continues at coordinate 30,905,980 of CM059264.1, forward strand.
TATATCTTTTATTAAATTTCTATGTTAATTATATAAAATATATCATATTCAAATTAACTCGTAATATATGAATAATAATAATAAAAATATAAATATAAATATTACAATCTATAAATTTTAAAAAAAAATATTAATAAATTTAATAAAATTTAAGATTTAATTAAAAAATTATAATTTAAAATTCAATTAAAAAAATAAAATTTAAAACTTAATTTAAAAAAAATATTATAAAATTTTATAGAATATTTGAATCAAAATATTTATTAAATTTAATTTATTTTAAAATTCAAAATTCTGTTATAATTTGTTTTTTTAAATATATTTGAAGACTAATATATAAACTTTTAAATATATTTGAAGATTAATATATAAACATAAACATGTAAATTTTATAAGTATTTTAAATAAGTTTTGAGATTGAAAATGGTGAAAATCTTCAAAGTAGGGAAGAGCACAATTTGTACTGCCCCCAAAAACCATGCAGCAGGAAAACGTCGTCGTTTTCTGTAATGAATGAGTTGCTTTCACAATAATTACCCTTTGCAGATTCCGAGACACTTCTGCATCCTTTTATCTAAACAAAAACAAATATTTATTTATTTATATTATTATTATTATTATTATAATTATTATTTTGCCAACAACCAGTTCTGGTGTCGTTTTGTGCTTAGACATTTTGGCCCCAGGTGCGTGGGTCCCCAACACTCTGCTCGCGCATAAAAGAAGAGAGAGAAATAAATGGCTGTTGCTTGCAGGCACTCTTCTTCATCCAACAGCGACATTTGCGCGCGTCCTACGTGTCAGATTTTGCCGCACACCTTTCGCTTTCACCTACTCGTTGACTCCACGCGCCACTTTCACGCTCACTACCTAGTTTCTCTATTGGGGTACTATCAGTAGCTGTCGGGTAGGTGCGCATTGGGCCCCACACTCCTACCTTTTTACTCTTTTACCCCTCGTGCATAATCCACTATTATATTATTATTATTATTTAACTTTTTTTAAACTTTCTATTTTACTTCATCATCATCATCAAAATCCCGTGACTCACCACATTCATTCAAAATAAACCCCAAAGTGCCAAAAATTAAATTAAAAATTAACAGTTGTATTTCTTTTTCTCTAATTTAGTATTTTTGAGAAAATAGTTTATCTAATAATAATAATAATAATTATAATGTCATGTTTACATGAACACTGGCATTTTTGAAGGATTTGCAGACAGGACAAGAGTCTAGGCTAGAACCGCAACCTGTGCAGACACATAGGTGCCTACACGGTAAGATTAACACGCACGATTCCTCTTTCCCACACTTTCTGCACAATCTCCTCTCACCGCTTCTTCCATTTTCATCATCATTATTATTATTATTATTTTTTTACAATAATAATATTATTATTATTATTTTCATTTACTCCACTGCATCCTTCTTTCTCCTTATCCTGCGCTCCCGCGGCTAACGTGCGCCATCCCTCGTCGCTGCTCCCGCAGCAAGATTCCGCATCTTCCTCCGCCGTGTCCGGCGGCGGCGCTGCTACCTGCGCGAGGACCTGCTCGAGATTGGTGCGGAGGGCATTGGCGGTGGCCTCGTTGGTCTGAGCTAGATCGCGCCATAACTGATTCTCGATGCTCAGAGACCTCACTTTCTCTTCTAAAACCCAATTCAATTTTTCTATCTTCAAAATCTCTTCTTCTTTCGCTCTCAGCCTCTTCGCCATTTCCACCTCAATACTTTCCATCAATCTTCTGGCTTGCCGTTTTCTTTTCTCTTCTAGTTCCATCCTCACCTTCTCCATCTGCACACATTCAAAATTACCTCAATCAGTCAATGAAAAATAAAATAAAATCTTTCTAACATCAAACTTCAGATTATTACAAAACCAGAAAAATCAAGAAACATGTGGATTAGGGAAAGTATAATTAACATTACAATTAAAAATCATGTTGGCAACCCTATTAATTTTATAATAAAAAATTATAAATAGCATTCAGAGTGCCGCCTCTGGCAAAGTTAGGAGAAGTTGAAGCTGTAAAAATGGCGATTGTTTAAGAAACCTTAAAGAGTAAAATATGGAGGATTTGTCGAGGAAAAAACTGAAATTTTGATGAAACCAGAGAAGGGAAAGGGAATTTACATGTTGGGAGACGAGGGCATCGAGGTCGAGTTGTTGGCAGTGGACGTGAAAGGAAATGTCTTCGCCGAGGAAGGAGAAGGAATCGGTTTTCTTCTGTGGGTAGGAATGGAAATGGAAATTGTTGTCGTGGATGGAATCCCTGGAGCGTTTTCTGGGAACGGGAACAACAACGTTGTTGTGGGAGAGAGTGCTGTTGTCGGATTCCAAGACAGCGGTTTTCTGGGGGAGAGAGTTGTACTGCGGCGGCGGGAAAAATGTCTCCGACGCGGTGGTGGTGCCGGAGAGAGGCAGCATGGAGTAATTACCCGTTTGGTTGGCGTACATGTTCATGATGGTGGCATCCATTGGGTTGGTTAAGGTTTCTCTGCAGGTTCATCACAAGAAGAAAAAGAGAAACAAAGAAAAACATTAAAACCCAGAACAAATAAAATAGAAAAAGGAGAAGAAAAGAGTAACAAGAGATTCATTCACCTGTTGGGTATGAGTTGTTGGGGATGGAAGATGTTAAAGTGAGGAGCTTCAACAGCCATTGATGTGTTGTTCTTCTTTGGGTGAATGAAAAGGTGGTGATTTGAGGATGTATATGAGGTGTTTGTTGAAAGAGTTTGCTTAGGGGGGTGTGGTGGATTTGGTTGAGAAAATGGAGAAAAGAAGAAAGGAAGATGAATAGATAGATAGAGAGGTGAGTGAAAGGGAAGAAGAATGAATGAATGAAAGGGTGTCAGAGAGAAATGAACAAAAGCATGCAAATAGGGTGGCAGCAAGGCTGGATGGTGGGGTTCATTCAGGATTTGGTTCTGTCCATACTTTATTATATATTTTAATTATACCATTAAATGTTTAACTATTTTAAATTGGTACATAAAAAAGGATAGAGAAAAAAAAGTGAGAAGGGTGGTGTGTTAGTTTGTTTTATTGTAAGATTTTGTCTATTTATGGAGTACCAAGTTCCTAACCCACCCAGATTTGATCCTCTAATAATAATGCTATAGATCTAGCATGTTTGTTTGAATGATAATATGTTTATTTTTATTTTATTTTTAATTTGGTAATTGATTTTGAAGCATTAAATAAGTGTTGGGAGATTCATGCAATGTGTTAAAATGTTTAAAATCACAATTCATACTAATTCTAGTGATCAACAATTTTTAATTAACCATTGTGGTGTTGGTTGAGTTTATGGTCTGTGTATTAGAATTGATTTTAATTGGAATAATAACTTTGAATTCATACTAAGAGTGGTTAATTTGTAACTCTAAAACACAAAAGATTGATTTTGTTGCAATCTTTTCACATTCAAAATCTTTTAAAACACATAAAAGTTCATTGTTAGAAAAGTTGAGGAAGAAAAAAAAATAAGAAAACAAAATGTTAATATTTCAAGTTTCAAAATTGTCTTAAAGAGAAGACTATTCTCAATCGTCACGAAACATTAATGTGAGAAATTAATAACTTCTACCTATTTTAATGCGAATGAAGTTAATGTTGGTTTATTTTGTAATTTATTTTAAATTATTTGAATGAGATTAACTTTGACCAATTGATTAGCTGAGATATATATTTAAATAATTTTTTTTATATTTAACTTGTGTATTTTTTTATTAGTGTTACGTTAATCTGAGTAGTATTAGATTTAGAATTTTGGATGAATATAATTAAAGCAAAATAATATATTAACTTTTAATAAAAGATATTAAGTAAACGATTAATATTGCATGGTAATAATATTATTGACAAATATGTTTTCAAAATAATATTTTTATTAAGAATCATTAAATAATTAAATACACTGTTACAAAAGTTAAAATATCCTAGCATGCAACAAACGCTGATATGCCATAAAAGAGACAAATATTTATGAATGGTATTAATTAATTAATTAAAAGTATCTTTTATTAAGACATTTATTAATATATTAATTCTTTTGTATGCATTGAGTACACAATTTACTAAGTCAATCAATAATTAATGATTTTTCACGTCACTCATTAAACACTTTCTCCATTTCTTCTGAAGTGTCAGTTTTTCTTTTTAAATTATATATATATATATATATATATATATTCAAAATTCAATACAATATTAACTACTTTTTTTATTTCTTCTAATATAAATTATGTATACTATGATGTAAAAATAAAAAAATTCATAAATATTTTATTTAAGTAAAAAAAATCTACTGTATTACTTATTTTTTCTAAAAACATTTCAAATTAAGAAAAGAATGCTACTCTATAACAATTTTTAAAAATAAACAATAATAATAATAATAATTTATTTATATTATTGATATATTAATTAAAACTTGAGTACGTTATGTATAAATATTAATATATGTAAAATGTTAAATAAAAACTCAAACAGTCAGTGAATAAAAATTATATTAATTTTTATACAGCTAATATATTATACTTTGTAATTAAATTATAAAGTAAAAAGTAGATTTAACATATATATATATATAAAATGTGTTATTTAACATTGATGTATTATTAATTGTTGACTAATTAGGTTTAAAAGAGTAATTAGAAGAAGGAAAAAGTTGATTTGAAATGTGTAAAATGGTGAGAGATGTGGAAGTGTGGGTAATGTTGGCACAATAGAGTCCAAAATTAGATCCACTTTCCAATTTTTCCACTGACACACTGCAACTCTTCCTCTTTCTCACACTGTCACACACAATAAATACATATACACACTTATTGCTCTATAATGGACCTATCTAGGGATGATAAGGGAGACTTTCACCATCTTTACTAAAAATAATTATACTTTTTAATATTAACAATATCATAATTTTTAAATTAAATAAATCTTTTTTTTTAAATTACTTTTAAAAATTATATTTTATCTTTACACCTCATCAAAGTTACTTCAAATATTTTTATCACTACAAAATATGGACATCAAATATAATTTTGTATGATTTAATTTCACAGTATTTAGTTTAGGAGTTTAAGTTAAAGTAATTTATATATATATATATATATATAATTGGATGAGGTGTGAGAAAAAAAAAAGAAAACGAAAATAAGAAGTAATGTTACTAAATTAAAAAAAATGAATAAATTTAAGAAAAGAAGTCTATAAGAGATACAATTAAAAAATTATTTTAATAATGTTATATTATTTATTTAATTATAATAAATAAATATATTACTATTTCTGACATAATTAATTATCTTAAAAATATATTCCGTTATAATTTTATATATAGAATATATATGTAAATTTTCATTTATATATGAAAAAGTTTTTATCTTGAAAATGAAATTTTTAATAATTGTTTCTTTTAAAAGTTTAACTTTTTTTTTATCTCATTTAAATATATTATTAATTTTTAAAATTTTTTTAAGAATAAAATCATAATAAATTTAGAGACAGTGACATAAAAAAGTAATTCTAAGTATTCTCGTTCTCTTATTTCATATAAAAGAAATAAAAAATAATTCTAAATATAAATCATCATTTTCGTTAAATCTTTAGTGTCTTATATAAGTCTAATAATTTTATATTATTTAAAAATTAACATAAAAAAAATTTATATACACATTTAATTTTTAATTTAAAAGAAAGACCATAAAAAAATTTTAAATTTCAAACGAACAATAACTTAATCTAACAATATTAATTTAACATATTTGACATCCAATTCATATACACATATATAATTCATTACAAAATATAATTTTTAAAAATAATTTAAAAATAAAAAACATATTTCACTTTAAAAATTAATTCTAAAATTATTTTTATTATATGAATGTAAAGAAATTTTAATATTAAATAATTATAAAATTAAATAAAATATTAAATAAATTAAAAGTTTTAGTAATTTAAATTGAAAATAGTATAAAATTAAAAATAAGATAAAAATATACACATTAACTTGAAAAATGTATTTATATCTTATTAATTTAAATATTCATGGTTAATATGTATTTATATCTTATTAATTTAAATGTTCATGGTTAATATCAATTGAGTGTAGGTAATACTCATCAAGTTCATATAGATATACAAATGCGCGCTTTTTTAATAGAAGTGCGTCAATATATTGACTTTTAATTATTATTTTATTATAATGAATTAAAATTTAATATTCATGATTATTATAATTGTATATATTTATTTAATTAAAATATATATTCTTATGTTTTATATCTAATATATAATTTTTAATATGAACTCTAAATTTAAATAAAGTTTGACAAATAATATAAAATATAAATTTATTTAAGAGATAAAAATATATTATGATGAAATAAAATAATGACGAGTACTTCTTTCATTGTTGTACATATTTAAATAATAATTTTAAAATTTAAAATAGTGTAATTTTAATATGTATATAAAATGAGAATTTATTTATGAATAAAAATATTCTGAATATTTAAGTTTTCTACATTAATTTGAAATTATTAATTTTATTTACACTTTATTTCCAATCTCTCTTGAACAGTATCTTAAAAAATAATCTATAATGTTATTAATTAAAGAAAATTTATGTTTGTTTACTTAGTTTTGTAATATACTAAGTTATAAATAAGTATATATGTGGTATAATTAGTTTATTTATTTTATAATTTTTTTATAATGTTATAATATTTTTTCTAATTTAGAGACGTACATCTATGGTATAATAGCAAGTACATGACCTATATAAAAAATATTGAAAATACATGATTTTTTTATTAAGTATTTCTTCATAAGAAAATTTAATTAATTAAGTTTAAATTTACTTTCCTTCTAACAGTTTTATAAATAGTATTTCTTAGTCTTTATTTTTTTAATATTGAACAGTATTTAGCATTGTGTCCTTTAATCATAACATGTTAATTATTTTAATGAGGGAAAATACATTTTATTAGTACTGAATGATGTATTAATTATTAATAAAGTTTAATTCGTTTTAAAATATTTAATTACATTTTTATTAGAACACTACTTATATTAGGGTATTTATACCTATTACTATTAATTAATATATAATATTTTTTATATTTATCTTCAAGGTTTCAAGGAAGAAAAAAGAAAAAAAAAAAAAGAAAAGAATAGAAAAGGTTGGTGGGACCATGGGAGGGAACACGTGCGTGACAGGGTTGGGAAGAGAAGAGTACAAAGGGTGATACTAGGGTAGGCACGTGAGAGGTGAGGACATTTGTTTTTTTCGGTTTTTTTTCAGTTTTTTTTTTGTTTTTTTCCTTTTTTTTATTCAAAGTGGTTCGGTCATGTTGGTGGCGTGGGAAACGTTTGGGCCTTGGACTTTTCTCAACACCACCATTTCTCCATTTTTTCTAGTGATTTCTATTAATATTATGGATGTGAATGAGAAGAGAAAAAATAGATAATAATTTATTTATTTATGTAATCATCATATTGAATTTATATTAAAAAATAAATAATGTTAAATATTAATTTGTAAACTATTTGAATTGGATTTTAATTTTAAATGTTGTTTGATAGAAGTTATTCATTAGTTTGAGATCATTTATGAAAAGTGTGTGAATGAATTTGGTTTAGTTTGTTTGGTTGAAGATGTAGAATGGATTATTTATTTGGAGTAATTTATAGAGAAAATAAAGGAAAATAAAGATAATTTAGTTTGATGGAAAGATATTATATTCAAGCAGAAAATTCATTGGTATATGTTATTGTTTTGATTGAATCAATGAAGGGTAGTATGTTATTTTTCAGTGTGATCTTAAAATTGTCCTTATGTATATTTTCTTAAAACTAAATATTTTTTAATTAAAAAATTAATTGAGAAAATAAAAATAAATTATTTCTTAAAAATATTAATTATTTAAAATATTAATTTTTTAATTTTCAATAATTATTACAAAAACTTATAAATCTAACAAATAAAATTATTTTAAAAAATCAAATATTGAATATAAGAATAAATTAATTATTTACCAAACAGTCCACACAAATTCATTCCTTTCTTTTATTTCATGTTTTTTTTTCAAAACTTTTCCTATAAATCATCAAAGATTAGTTAAATTTGTCTTCAAGATAAGTGTATAATTAATTATAGTTAAATATAATCCATTATGCATGATATTTGAAAAAAAAAACTTCAAACGAAAGTGTGTTTAGTAAGTCAGAGAGTGTATTTAGGAATAACGTTGTTCAAACACTAAAAGAATGTCCAATATAGTATCTTGCTCCCTACATAAAGCAGGCTTGTAGAAGATTTCAGCCTTTAGTGTTAAGGGGTTTTCTTTTTACACACCCATTATTTCTATCTTCGCCTCTATTATGGTGGGTAAAATATAAAACTACCACACCCCCTTACCACAGTCTTTGTCGCCACCACTTATCACTACTCCATTGCAACTTATCTATATCTATATACAATTTGGAGTTGCACACAAACACAAGGCAACTTCCAAACAACATTTTCATTTTAGTTTTTTTTGTTAAAAATAGTAAAATTGTCGCATGACACTTTCACATTCTTCCACATCACACACTTCTCTCTCTTTTCAATTAATGTGTCTCTCTCTTCCTACATACATCTTTCTTTTTTCAATTTTTTCACTCATAATATTGATTTTTGTAGTAAAAATGATAAAGTATGTATGAAAAATTACTGAATTTTTTTTGAAATAAAATACCAATTTCTAAATCACGAAAAATATTTAATTTTTGTGTGAAGAAAAGTGTATAGATTCAGAATAAAATTTAAATTTTCAAATCACGAAAATATATTTAATTCTTTTTATAAGAAAAGTATACCGATTCAAAATAAAATTTAAATTTCCAAATTACAAAAATATTTAATTTTTTTTGTAGAAAATAAGTATACAGATTCAGAATAAAATTTAAATTTTAAAAAGACGAAAAATATTTAATTTTTTTGTATAAGAAAAATATATAGATTCAGAATAAAATTTTAATTTCCAAATTACAAAAAATATTTAATTTTTTTAGAAAAAAAGTATACAGATTGAGAATAAAATTCTAATTTTCAAATCACGAAAAATATTTAATTTTTTTCTAGAAGAAAAGTATACAGATTAAGAATAAAATTTAAATTTCCAACTCATAAAAAATATTTAATTTTTTGTATAAGAAAGTATACATATTCAGAATAAAATTTAATTATTCAAATTATGAAAAATATTTAATTTTTTTTAGAAGAAAAGTATACAAATTCAGAATAAAATTTAAATTTCAAAATGACTAAAAATATTTAATTTTTTTGTATAAGAAAAGTATACAGATTCAAAATAAAATTTAAATTTTCAAATCACGAAAAATATTGAATTTTTTTGTAGAAGAAAAGTATACAGATTCAGAATAAAATTTAAATTTCTAAATTACGAAAAATATTTAATTTTTTTAGAAGATAAGTATACAGATTCAGAATAAAATATAAATTTTAAAATGATAAAAAATATTTAATTTTTTTGTATAAGAAAAGTATACAGATTCAGAATAAAATTTAAATTTCTAAATTATGAAAAATATTTAATTTTTTTTAGAAGATAAGTATACAGATTCAGAATAAAATTTAAATTTCAAAATGACAAAAAATATTTAATTTTTTATAAGAAAAGTATACAGATTCAAAGTAAAATTTAAATTTCCAAATCACGAAAAATATTTAATTTTTTGTTAGAAGAAAAGTATACAGATTCAGAATAAAATTTCAATTTCCAAATCACGAAAAATATTTAATTTTTTTTGTAAAAGATAAGTATACAGATTCAGAATAAAATTTAAATTTCAAAATGACAAAAAATATTTAATTTTTTTTATAAGAAAAATATACAGATTCAGAATAAAATTTTAATTTTCCAATCACGAAAAATATTTTTTTTTTTTATAGAAGAAAAGTATATAGATTCAGAATAAAATTTAAATTTCCAAATCACAAAAGATATTTAATTTTTTTGTACAAGAAAAATATACAGATTCAGAATAAAATTTAAATTTCCAAATCACAAAAAATATTTATTTATTTTTACAAGAAAAGTATACAGATTCAGAATAAAATTTAAATTTCCAAATCACGAAAAATAGGAAAAATATATCTACAATTATCATTTTTAATTTTTGTTGATGAATTTGATTTGATGATGTTGCTAGAACATTGGTGATTAATTAATGATTATGCAGTTTTTGAATAGCTGTTAGATTATCTGTTATTAGTTAGCTAATTCTGATATATTAGTCTGCTGTTTTCATTAATCTTCAATTAGTCAACTAATTCTAATATATTAGTCGACTATTTTCATTAATATGTCAGGAATGTGCTTTTAATGAAATAAGCTAACTATTTCGCTGTTTAGTCAATTATTTTGTTCCAGGTCTTCCATTTGCAGAAACAGTGCCTCATTGAAGCTCATCTCTTTCTCTATAAATACAAATCTCATGGGAGATTCAAAATGCGAGAGAACACTGAAAGAATAGTGAAAAGAACAGAGAGAGAACAGAGAAGAGAGAATCAAGAAAAGCATTCTCATAAATCTTTGAAGGATTCAGCTTTAGAAACACTACAAGAAAATCAAGTAATAGTGTCTGAAATTTCAGTCACTAAATAAGTAAAATCGGTCACAAATCAAAACAGTAACAGAAATAGTGACCAATCAAAATCGGTCACTCTTTTGTTCGTCATTGATTTATAGTGACCGAATCAGTGACTGAGATAGTGACTGAATCAGTGGCTGAATTAGTGACCGAATTTGTGACTGAATCTGTGACCGAATCAGTAACTGAATCAGTTACCGAATTTGTGATTGAATATGTGACCGTATTTGTGACCGAATTTGTGACTGTATTTGTGACTGAATGTGTGACTGTATTTGTGACCGAATCAGTAACTGAATTAATAATGGAATCTGCGACCAAATAGTTATTTATGTAGTGACCGAATATGTGACTGATTTAATCGGTCACTATTTATTTATTTAATATTTTTTTAAATGATAGATGAATAGTTTTATAAAACATCAAGAAATAGAAAATGATCTCCAAAATTATCATATAGATTGTTATCCACAAAATGATGAAATAGATAATCATCCACAAAAATAGATAATCATCCACAAAATAGATAATATCATACAAATTACATGTTCTTCAAAATAAGAATTCATTCACAAAATATATAAATTTTTAACAACTTATCATAAGAATTTATATATTATAAGAATTTTAACAAAATATATAAATCCATCTTCTCCATGACCATAAGCAACAACTTGTCATTTTTTTGAACCTTTTGTTGAGTGATTAACACAGTGTTAAGAAGTTCATCCCTCTCACTCCTAACTTCTTGTAATGTGTGTTTTAATTGTTGAATCTCATCTTTGAGAGCTTGAACAGATGATGAATTAGATTCATAACAAATTTGTTTCCCAATTGCTTTGTTTGACTCAGATCCAAGCCCATATACCTTGCCTTTGTTCACTCCAGCAACTGTGCACCAAACTTTTAATTCATCAGGTAGAGACGTTCCTGAAATAGATGCAGATGAGGAGGCTTGTTCCAATGCACGGGTATACTCTACCTGGAAATACCGAAATAAAAAAAATAGTAAAATTATAAACAAAAAAAGAGACAAATGTTGTAAAGTTAACATATCATATTTGTTACTTACATGCTGATTTCTTATCAACCCATGTCTTGTCCTTCCGTTGGTGTGTTTGACGAAACAACTCTGATGGAGTGGGAGGTTTTCCATTCAACTTTGTCTAAGATAAAGTTATACATGTTTAAAATCGATAAAAAAACAAGTTTCTAAACTTATGTCAATATTTAATGCAATAAGTAATACATAGAACAATAATATTGAGAAAAATCAAATCAATACGTAGTAGTTGATTAATTTATAGAAGATCTAAGATTTATATATAGAACTAATTAGTGTAGTTAGAAGCTACATTTAATATTAATAATGTCAGATCTTGAACATTTATATGGAACTATATACTTAACCAATGTATATCCATTAGAAAGTAACTTTAAATATGAAGAATCATTGAACCTTATTTTTAATTAAGATTTAGGGAAAAGAAACTTTACCATATTTTCTCTATGTTGAGAAGTGCTAATAGATCCAGAAGTATGGAGTGAAACTCCAAATCCCTCACAATCTGAAGCTCGATTTGCTTTTGCAGTCAAACTTTTTAATTTGAATTGAGTTGATCCCCAATGTTGGCATAATATATTCCATATATCTTCTGCAAGCCAATTTGGCTTCTTCATTTTTGTGCGAGCCTTATTTAGTGAACTTTTCAATATATTTGCACCTCTCATTTCAAAGTTCCTTCTTGCTAACTTCTGATAAGGTGGAGAAATAGTATATTTTCTCTACACACAAATAAAACAAGTGAATGTGATCTAAATTGAGGACTTAGTAATTAGTTTAAAGTTACAAAAAATATAAATACATACCATGAACTCAGTAAACCACATATCTCTAGTGATTTCAGGTACCTTCTTCCATGAAGGCCATGCTTCAGTATAATGGCTTTTGAAGATATCACCAATGGCATTAGCTGCAAAGTATGAAGGCAAAAATCTGCAACAATAATTGAATTATAAGTATAAGTTATATATACAATTTGAAGAAAACTTAACATTATTAAAATTTTAGAATTTACCCATATCCATCAAGTGCTAAAATGGGTTTGTCAAAAGTACTTTGGACATCTGATGGATTTTGATCTTCATTAGAAACAAATGTGTCAGGAGTTTGAGGGTTAGATCCTTGAAGACTTTGTGGGGAAATAATAGGTGTAGTAGAAACATGTTCTTGTATAGGTAGAATACTATTAGGCACTAATAATGGTGGTGGAATAGAACGACCAACATGTGGTCCAACAGAAGGATCAGAACAATAATTTCCTCCAAGTCCTGGAGTGCGACCATTATGTGGTCTAACAGAAGGGGTTTCACCAGACTGATCTCCATGTGAAGTAGTACAACTAACATGATTCCTGGATTGTTGATGTCCAATTTGCGCTCCAACTAAAGAATTATCTTGTAAACGACTCTTGAAGACTATTTTCTTTTCTTTTTATCTGACATCTGTACATACAATAAAAAGTGTTTAGCAAATTGCAAACTTTTAATAACAAAAGATCAAGAATAACATAATCGTATATTCATTAAAATATTTAAAACACAATAATATAATATGATTACCATATTTCTTACATTTATTCATAACCTCAAAATAGAAATTTATAATTCATCATTCATTATCATCATTATTATCTTCATTATCATCATCATCATCATCATCATCATTATCATCTTCATCATCATCATCATTATCATCGTCATCAGATATATAGTCATCTTCAAATTCACTTTCTTCCTCACACTCTTCTTCATTGAGTTCTTCCTCTTTTTCCTCATCTTGATTATATTGATTACCATGGACTAATTCATTGTGTACTACTTCATATTCACCTTCATCACTCTTAATTCACCAAGTAACTCATCATGAGACACAAATTCAGTATTTGAAATACCATCTTGGTATGCAACCTCTAGAGTATATTGACCATCAATCCTACTTCTTGCTTTGGTTTTAATGACAACCCACCAATCAACCTTATCCCTAATTTTTTTAGGATAAGGCATATAATATACTTGAATTGCATTTGATGCAAGTATGAAAGGATCATAATTCAAATACCTTCTCCGATGATGAACCTCCACAATACCATATTCCTTATCAACTCGTACACCACAATTCTTTTCAAAATCAAACCATTGGCAATTGAACACAACTAATTCTTTTTTTGGTTCTCCTACGTATTCTAGTTGCATAATCTCTTTGATAATACCATAATAATAGTTCTTTTCATTTTCATTATCACAGCTTTAACACAAACTCCACAGCTTGATTGTTTTCTTTCCAATGCTCCATTCTTCCGTATGAAACTTGAAACCATTCACTAAAATGAATAGGCCAAGTAAAAACCTTTTTTCTTGGCCCCCATGCTAAGTCATGCAAAAATGGACTTTGAACCATATTGTTGCTATCATGAACCTAAATGAGATGATAAACACAATATGGATAAATAGGTAAATGTGAAAACATAAAATATTTTTGAACAAAATTTTAATACTTACATATATTTGAAACCATGTTGGAAAATCGGAAGCAATCCTAACCTCTATTTCTCTTCGAGTAATGTTCGGATTAACCACTTCAAGAATTTGTTCAAATTTTCTAACATTTATACACAATATTTTGTTAGTTATATAAATGCTTGAAATATGCTTGTCAAAAGGAATTTAGGGTGCTTACTTGATTAATGGTTGAACTTCTTCACAATTAAGTAATACATGCAAATGTGCAGCTTCTAATTCTTCTTTATTTAAATACCGACTCGAAGAAGCTCCACTAAAGCGACCTGGATGATTAAAAATTGTTGATGGTTGATCCTTTTCTTCATTTTCACCTCCATCATCATTGCGACTGACTTTGTTTCTCATTGTTTGCACATAAGAATCAAAATAATATGAACAAAAATGAGAAGTCTCTTGCACTAGATATGCCTCACATATTAATCCTTCAACACGTGCCTTATTTTTAACCATTTGTTTTAACTTATTCAAGTACCTAATATAACATCATCATATGATTAATTACTAATCTAAAAGACAAGTATGTATTGCCTGAAATTAATAATTTAAATAGTTTACCTCTCAAATGGATACATCCACCGATATTGAATAGGACCTCCCATTCTTGCTTCATAAGGCAAATGAATAGGCAAGTGTTCCATTGAATTGAAGAAGGCAGGTGGAAACAAGCGTTCCAATTTACATAATGTAATGGCAATGTTTTGTTCCATCACTAGCAAGTCATCCACTCGCAAAATACTTGAGCACGAATCTTTGAAGAATTTACTCAACTATAGGTTTCCAAACCTAATTTGATAGTGCACTAAAAGCAATAGGCATCAACTACTCCACGAAGACATGAAAATCATGACTTTTCATTCCAACCATCTTCCGTTGCTCTATGTTTACACATCTTTGTAAATTTGAGGCATAACCATCAGGCATTCTCAACTCAGTAATCCATTTATACACAACAACTTTTTCCTCCTTAGATAAAGCAATTTTCGCTTTAGGCTTTACAACTTTTCCATTAGGTAGTTCTTGCAATTCCAACTCCCTTCTTCGACAATACTTTTTCAAATCCTTTCTAGCCTTAATGTCATCTTTGGTCTTATCTTTTATATCCATGACTATATTAAACACCTTGTCAAACACATTTTTCTCAATATGCATCACGTCTAGATTATGTCGTAATAGGTTGGAATTCCAATACGGCAACTCCCAAAAAATGCTTTGTTTTATCCAATTATGAGATACACCGCAACCGTGACAAGTAAAATGTACTTCCTCAGTCACTTTGGGAAAATAAGCAACTTGTTCCCACACATCATCCCTAGAAAACATCAATGGAGGTGGAGAATCTTCAATTCGATTCTTTAAAAAAGCATTCTTATTTCTTCGATATGGATGATCCATAGGTAAAAATTGACGGTGACAATCAAACCAAGAAAACTTGCGACCATTGTCCAACCAAAAACTCTTTGAATTATTCATGCAATATGGACATGCTAATCTTCCAGCTGTACTCCAACCAGACAACATACCATATGCAGGAAAATCATTTATAGTCCATATTAATGCAACTTTCATAATAAAATTTTGTTTCTTGGATATGTCATATGTTAACACACCTTCATTCCACAATACTTTTAACTCGTCTATCAATGGTTGCAAATAGACATATATTTTTTCCTTTGGATTTTTTGGCCCAGGAATAATTAAAGTTAAAAACATGTAAGGAGTAGTCATGCAAAATTCTGGAGGTAAATTGTAGGGAGTTATAATTACTGGCCAACAAGAATATGGCTTTCCTGATTGACCATATGGTGTGAAACCGTCAACACATAAGCCTAATCTTATATTTCTTGGTTCAAGTGCAAAATCAGGGAATGTCTCATCAAAATGTTTCCATGCTTCTCCATCTGATGGATGACCCAAAAGTCCTTTATTTCTTCTATTTTCATAATGCCACATCATATGTGGAGCAGAACTCATTGAGGCATATAGTCTCTTAAGCATAGGAATAAGGGGTAAATAATGCATTCTCTGCATAGGAACATCTTTACGTTTACCCCTACCATCCCTTTTTGTCTTATAACGGGGCTTGTGACAAAACTTACATTCTGTTAATTGTTTATCTTCACTTTTGTAAAACAACATACATCCATCAACACAACAATCAATTTTTTTTGCAGATAAACCAAGTTTTGAGACCAATTTTAATGCTCTATAATAATCTTCAGGTATACAATTATCTGGAGGATGTGTCTCTTTCAAAAGAGACATTGTTTGATTGAAAGTCCGTTGAGAAACTTTTCCCTCTGATTTAATTGTCAATAATCTAACAAAGAATGGACAATTCAAGTGTGATTAGTACATCCTGGCCATAACAACTTTTGTGAGGCATGCAACAAATCATAAATTTTTTTTGCTTCGGCATTTGGAAATTCTTCATTTTGTTCATCAGGATGACCCACAAAGTCTGTACCAACAACATCATGAATCATGTCATCAAAGTCTTGACTATGACTCCCATGTGCAATACTTGTAAAATTTGAACAAGTGTTATAATCATGTGACAAAGTTGGATCAATTTCTCCATGACATGTCCAAATTCAATAATCAGGTATAAATCCTTTTCGATAGAGATGAACTTTAACATCTTCAGAATCCAAAAAGTTTTTATTTTTGCATTTACTACATGGACATCTAATTTTTCCATTTGACAGGTTTGCATGTTGAAGAGAAAAAGACACAAATTCAACCACACCATTTAAAAAAGTTTCAGTGTATCCCTTTTATCCAGGTAAAAGTCTATTATACATCCAACTACGATATTCACGAACATTCATATTCTGTCACATAGTGAACAAGAAATTTTCATGACTAATACACCATATAATTATATACATCATGATATTGTTAACATTCATGTTAGTCAAGATTTATTTTGCATAACTAAAAATGTAACTTATAAACAACTATAGTGGTAAAAATTGCATACTGTGGTTGTGGAGTTTTATACATAATAGTTTTATGATATTAAGACTAAAATAAAGTATAAATTTATATCTTTGTTTAAAACATATATATAATTTTAAATAAAATAAATATATCATATCTAAATTTAATATATTTAATAATAACATGTTTATATAAAAAATGAAAAAGAAATTATTATTTTAGGTTAATTTTAATTTACAGAATAGAAAACTATTCTAACTGCTACAATTTTTAGGATTTAAGATAACTGCTACAATTTTTCATTTCTTAAATTTTAGGATAACTAAATTTAATTAAACAAATATGGAAAAAGTTAACCATTGAAAATACATAATAATTTTATAATATTAAGATTAAAATAAAATATAAATTTATATATATCTTTTTATAACATATATATAATTTTAAATAAAATAAATATATCATATTTAAATTTAATATATTTAATAACAATAAATTTATATACAAAATAGAAAAGAAACTGTTATTTTAGGTTAATTTTAATTTATAAAACAAAAAACTATACTAGCTGCTACAATTTTTCATTTCCTAAAGTTTAGAATAACAAGATTTAATTATAAAATGTTGGAAAAGTTAACAATTAAAAATACATAATAGTTTTATGATATTAAGACTAAAATAAAATATGAATTTATATATTTTTAAATCATATATATCATTTTAAATAAAATAAATATATATTTAAATTTAATAATAACAAGTTTATATAAAAATAAAAAAAACAAACCATAGGTTAATTTTAGTTTATAAAATAAAAAATGCAAAATAACACATCTCTTATATCTCACACCAAAATAACATATCTCTTTAAGAACTAAAATCAATTTGTATAACTCAAGAAAAAAGTGAATGATGGATTTTTAAAAAGGTTTATATATATATATATATATATATATTACACATTTTTTAATTTATATAACTCTATACCTATATATTTATAGTACACATTTTTTAATTTATATAATTCTTGTAAAGTCAAAATTAAATTTTATCTCAATAATTTTTTTACTCATTCGAAGTATACAAACTTATACACAAGCTTAATGTTATAAGTAAAGTATTAATCATTTTGGAATAAAAAATATAACTAAGACGTTTGCTGTCATGATATGAAAACTACTATAAATATATTGTCAAAATAAGCCATAATAGAAATACTAATGATGGATCATCTCTACCATCAAATAAAAAGCAAGTTTAATAAAGTTTAACAACAACTTGAAAACACTAAAATTTCAAATATCATAATCTAAATTCTAAGTTTGGTTAAAAAACCATTGTGGCTAAACTAAAAAGATTCAACGCACTCAAATTGATGGGTCTTCTGGGACATTGTATCTCTGACACTTACTACCTGAAAATTATAATTTTTAGCTCATTTTTCAAAACATAATTAAAATAATAATATATCAATACATTAATATCAACATATGTATTCTAAGTCAAATAACCTCAACAATATTCAATTTAAACTTAACATATTAACAAACAAACTACTTACTTTAATAGAGAACGAAGAAACTGGAACAAGAAGACAACTTTAGTGACCCCAATCCTGCATCCATATTCATTTCAAAATCAAATGACTAGTCTGAATATGAAAGAAGGGAGAAGGAGCATAATATTCACATAAACACTGACAAGCCTTAAATATGAGGCAACACAGACATAATAAATTGTATGTGGTTGTTCAAAATGGAGTACCACAACCAACATAAAGTTTTAGGTTCAACTGGATATTTCTGAATCCTATCATAATATTAAAGTCTTACTTGGTGTAGTTTCTTTCATTTACTGTATTCTTTTATTTTTTTTATAGGAAAATGGGAAAGTAATAATGTGATGTAAGATTTTGTAGGTATTGGAACAAATCAATGAACAAGAACAAGCACCAACTGATAATTCAGGTTAAGTTTTGAAAAAATTGCATAACTTCTAATAAGTAAATGTTAAAATGAATTGGAATATCACCAAAAACTAGGGGTGGCAAAACGGGCCAGCCCGGCCCGTTTAGGCCCGCCCCGCCATGAGCCCGCCAAAAACGGGCCGGGCCGGGCCAGCCCGCCACAGTGATACGGGCCAAAATTTCTAACCCGCCCCGTCATAAGGCGGGCTGGCCCGCCTATATTTTTTGTTTTTCATTTTTTTGAAAAATCTATTTTTTGGGTTTTTTATTTTATTTTTGGATCTTTGGTTTTAAATTGGACTCTTTTTTTCTTTGCAACTATTTTGTTTGTGTCCAATTTAAATGAATTTTTGTAATTACAACAATATATTAAAGATGTATATGGTGACATGGCATTTAAAAAGTGCAAGCTAAAAGACATAATATTTATTACAAAAGAAATTGCAATAGGTGTTGAAGGAACCTTAGGTATAATTACTTTACCAAATTTAAAGAGAATGAGTGAGAGTGAATGAGGTGTTATATTTTTTTCGCGGGGCCCGCCCTTGGCCCGACGGGTTGGCGGGCTAGACGGGCCGGGCTGATACGGGTTGGCGAGTTTAAAATGCTAGCCCGCCCTGCCTATATGCTGGCGGGCTGGCCCGCCGGGCCTAACCCACTTTGCCACCCGTACCAAAAACCTTACTACATGAACAATAATTACTGGCATGACATGATTTTCAGTGTAAAGTAAGAAAACATGTCCTAAATATTTTGTGTTCAGCAACATTGTCAAAAAATATTAGAATCATAGATATGTCTCATTCTAAAATGTTTAATGCAAGGAATTCTAACTATTACTATTACTAATAAAAAAAATTACTTACGAATAAGAAGTCAAATTTTAGCCAATAAATTTCATCATAAATATTCAAAATTAAAATATGAATTTTTAAATTAATTAAGTAATGTTAATAATTAGCCTTTAATGTAATGTACAATTAATATTTATTATATTCTCTCACATGTTATATTATATATATATATATATGTATATATATTTGAAACATACATAAAAAGAAATTTTTTTTATCTACGATTGAGATGAATAAATTTGGGTCTTACTGTTATAGATGGATGGTCAAAATTAAAAAAAAAAGTTACAACTTAAAAGTCACCTTGCTTTTAAAATCTTATATATATTATAATAATCCTATTTAACTTGTGAATTGGGTGTTTCAATCTTAACTATTTTTTTAAGATAATAAAATCAATATTATCTCACTGTTATATGATTTCTTTTTATGAAACATGCATCCTCATATATAAATATAGATATATATATAGTAAATGTGATGCAAAGATAAGAAGAAAATGAAAGCAAGTCCGATCACCACTCTCAATATCAACAATTCTTTAAAATTTATTTTAGCCTTTGTGGTTGTGATGACTATTTATTATTTTTGTTCACACTTGGGATCCCTTAAACAAGACACAATTGAAACACTCAACAATTATTCTTGTATAAATTAATCGCTATACCTCTAAAACCATCCTTTCAAATCATTTTGATCATCTACAAACTTTAGCTTCACCTTCACGATTTACAAATTGAGAGATCTTAAGCAATGACATAAGACCTCTTAGTGACAAAAGTCAGCACCTTCCTCCTTGAAAAAGAAAGAGGAAAAATATTATTCCAAATTACTTAAACATTATCAATACATTAATATAAAATAATGATCAAGATCAAAAAGCAGTTGAGAATTTATTGTAACCATCATACTAAGGGCAATGAAAGCATGATGCCACATTTAAAGCCAATAATATTCAGCCTACAAATTCTGCAAAATTTATTCAAATAATATATTGGAACAAAAAAAAAAACAGAGAAATATATGTCCCCAAGTAATTTTTCAAACAAGGGTATCAAAATAATCATCACAGTAAAATCATGAAAAGTAGAACAATTCTAAATCATGGTTGTGTAATGTGTTTAAGGTTACTGTCGTGATTACAACAATGCGAATTGTAATAATTATAGTGTAATTACTATATCATTATACTTACATGATTATGACTTGAAAATTTGTAAATTGTTGAAGTGATAAATTCCCTTGATGCAGAACTTGATAAACACCTACCTGATGCACATGTCATCATAACTACTCCATTTCACCCTGCTTATATCACTACTGAAAGAATAAAAATAGCCAATAATCTAGAACTGCTTTTGAATGTTGGAATTTGTTCTAATCATGTTGCTCTCAAAGCTGCAGCTGCTGCTGGTTTAATAGTGGTAGAGATAACAAGAAGCAATGGTGTTAATTGTTGACGATGAACTCTTGAGAATCCTTGTTCTGGTCAGGAATTTCTTGCCAGGGTACCATCAGAATAGGGAATGGAATGTTGCTGGCATTGCACACATAGCATATGAGACTTAATTAAAAATTAGTGAATGAAGGATATAATTAAAGAATTAAACACAAAAATTTATAGCAATTCATATACTTAAGCATTACATAAACTTCCTTAATTTAAATTGGTAGACTTTAGT
The DNA here is from genome assembly GCA_030347555.1 of Lablab purpureus. Lineage (NCBI taxonomy): Eukaryota > Viridiplantae > Streptophyta > Magnoliopsida > Fabales > Fabaceae > Lablab > Lablab purpureus. Next base: position 30,927,681 of record CM059264.1, read on the forward strand.
CTAGAGTTGGCACACTAAATATGGAGAAAAAGGTTATTTAATGGAGATGTGGGACAGTATTGTAAGACCCTAAAACTAACCGGGGTTATGACTAAAGGACCTATTAATTGGGACTTTGTTCTCAGTCAATAGGAAATGTCTGTAGCATCTCCCTATCCCATTGAAAAGGATTTTATTCTCACTTTGCATTTTGAAACTCTCACATTTAGATGCTTAACTTATCTTCCTTTTTTTTTTACTTAGATTTTCTCATTCTTGTCCATAGTCATGTACAAGGTATACAAACATATGCACGCATTCGTACAGAAACTCATATCTTCCCTTTTTTTTACTTAGATCTTCTCATTCTTGTCCATAGTCATGTACATGGTAACATATGCACACATTCATACAGGAAACAAACTGGTTTAACTATGTAGCTTCAGTTATTCTTTATTTTAGAGTAAAGCTCTTAGGTGAGATATAACTCTTAGAGTCGTATAGTTAACAAGATAACTTTTTTTTCATATATCCATGGACAGTTAAACACTAGTAAAAAGATCTTAATACCTTTTATTATGCTAATTTGAGATATGTACATATTCATTAATATTTTTCAATTAAAAGAGAAACCTATGACAATTAGATACTATAATGAATCAAAGTTTCAAATAAACATAGAATAAACTAATACTTTTAAATTTTGACGTGACATAGAACTAAAATAATTAAGCCCTGACATATGTGATTAATTTATTATATACTTTTGCATTACCTAAACAAAAGCTACATTGACATGTACCACGCATCAAACACATGAGTTATATATATATATATATATATCAAATCTCATCTCAGTGATCTGTTTTTGTGCAGGATCATCTTAGCCTATAATGCATAACATTTATCAACATGTTGACAAGTGTAAGTCTTCTCAACAACACACATATCCTATTACTTTCTTCTTTTCTTTCTTAATTTGTTATTTTAATATTTAATCAATGCCACCTCATGCTTGGTAGTAGAAACAGAATCACACATTTTCAGATAAATTGTTATTCTATATGGTTACTTTCACTAAATATTAGTACCAATCAGGTTTATTTTCAAGGCAGGTACATGACCCTTTATAAATCAAAAGAATCAAAAGAGAAACTCAAATCAACCTCATGACTTGCTCTCTATCATCTTTCTGCACCTTAAACCAAGCTTTTAGCTACCATAAACCCATCAAATACCCCAAAATAAGATGCCAAAGGTTTAGTAACAATGGTAATATAGAGATTAACAACATTCAGTGAACACTAAAAGATGACTTTCGTGTACTCATGGATAACTCAATTTCTTTAGTAGCACAAAAAAATCTTTTACTTATGTTTTCTCAACCAGTATCCTTGTCTTTCTATTCTTTCTGTATGATTTCAGCCTTTTCACTATCCCAAACTCAATGCAGTTTTGTTGGCAGGGAATTGAGCAAACAGAATAAATTGTTTGTTGGCAGGGAAGTGAGCAAACAAAATAAATTGTTTGTTTTTGTTGGTAGGAAAGTGAGCAAACAGAGCCAAAATGAAATGAAATTAAAACAGGCCAGCAACTAAATTATTACTCTTCAACTCGAACGCACCATTTCTCTTTATCTCGAGACTGAGATTGTAACTAAATCAACTCAAATAACAAAGACCTATGACTGAACTGGTCACTTGATTGCTAAACCGAGGATCTTGACTGGGTTGCAAGCAAAGACTAGGTCAATTCACATACAACTCTTATTGGTTTGATTTTAACACAACTTTGCTATCAGAATAGATAAATTGGTATGAAATCGAAAGCCTAACCTGGACTGTTAACAACTTCTTCTAAATCATGACAGTAGCGGAAGAAGACACCAAAAGAAAAGGAAATTCCAAGGATCAAAGGCACTCGAGGTAGGCGACTAACCCCTCTAGGACGGTCGGACGATTAAAGAATGCAACTCCTGGGCTTCCGGGGCAACGAAGAAGCGCGAACATCTGAGCGGCTTCGAATGACTTTCATAAAAATCCCTCCATGGTTCTGTTGAAGAGGCTTAGGGTTTTGATCATTTAATAAATCGAGGCTTAGGGATGCAACCGTGAGATAAATCAAGGATTAGGGTTAGGAGATACACTGAAAAGCCATGGAAATCGAGGGTTAGGGTTAGGAATAAAAAAATCGAAAGTCTAAGGAGTTTGGGTATGAGAAATTTGATTGCGGTGATGATTGGAGTTGAGGATAAAGTTTGGCAGTGGTTGCTGGTGGCTGACGGTGGTGTTTGATGGCTTACGGTGGTATGCGGTGGCTCATGGTGCTGTCCGGTGGCTGGTGGCTAATGGCTGGTGGTTGGAGGCTGGTGGCTGGAGGCTGGTGGCTGGTGGCTACTAGTTGGGTGGTATCAGTGCTCACGATGGACGAATGTGGTTTGCGCGTTTAATTGGTTGCTGCGTTTAATTGGTTGCTACATGTTGGTTGCTATCAATGATAGGTTTAATTGGATGAATATGAGGGAATTTTGGAGTGCAAATTGTTTGAGAAAAAATTATTAAATTTAATATAATTTTATTAATAAGAAAAATATGTATAATAATATTGTAACAGAAAGATTTTTTAACTGCAAATTCGATTACAAAATCAGTTACTCAGTTAAAATATTTATTTTGGTCACACTTTCTGTTACTGATTGGTGACCGAAAATTTCAGTCACTGATTTTGGTCACTAATTTTAATTTTTGTAGTAGTGAAAGAATTAAGAAGAGAGTCTTGATTAGCATATTCTGAATTGTATTGTTCTCTGGTTTGAGATTGCTTTGTGGGGTTACGAAACCTGTATCTTGGTGATTGAGGTGATCACTGCAGACTTGGTGTGAGTCTGGGTTAGATTGAATTCTATAGGGTTTAGAATTTTATCTTTTTGGTTTTGGTAATCGTTAGAAGAGGGGTTCTTGTAAAGACTTGATCATTTTATTGATTTGAGATCTGTTAGTGTTACAGATCGAAACTGGATGTAGCTCTTGAAAAAGAGTGAACCAGTATAAATTCTTGTGCATTCTTTCTCTTCTTTTATCCTCTTTAATAATTGTCTGATAGAACTAATCGACTATTTCTCTGAAATCAGTTAACTAATCTGTTCTTGACAGCATCAGAAAAATCTGAAACTTAATAGTTTTCAAAGAAAATCCAATATCAATTCATCCCCCCCTTCTTGATATATCTCTGCGTCTAACAATTGGTATCAGAGCAGGTTCTTGAAAGATATTCAAGAGTGATCCAAGAATGGCTGACAAGCTTCCCTTTGCTGAAGGAGCCTCCACCAACAAACCAGCACTCTTTGTTGGAGCAAACTACCCCTTCTGGAAAGCAAGGATAAAGTGTTAAATAAAGACGGCAGTGTAAAAACCAAGAAGGGGGGGTGAATTGGGTTTTTAAAGAAATTTTCTCTTTGAAATAAATTTTCAGGTTTTGAAAAACTTTCAAAAACTTGGATGTGAATTTTTCAATCCTTTGATTAACGCTGTTGGGATTAGCAATTGTAATAATGATCCACAATTAAGAGATAAAGAGAAAGAGAAAGAGAAAGAACACAGAGATTTATACTGGTTCGGATTAAGCCAATCCTACATCCAGTTCCCAACCACCACAAATCCGTGATGATTTTCCCCACTATCTTTAAATGAAATTACAAACACCAATTCATGCAATAACAAATAAAGATAAACGGAAACACCTCCCTGCACACACCGAGGATGAAACACCTCCCAGCACACATCGAGGATGAAACACCTCCCTAGACACACCGAGGATGAAACACCTCCTCGGACACACCGAGGATGAAACACCTCCTCGGACACACCGAGGATGAAACCCACCTCTCTTGACACACAAGAGATGAAACACCTCCCTTAGAACAAATCCAAGGGATGAATTTTCCTTTACGTAAAAACAAGAAAAGAAAACACCGAAATGTGTCTGGATAGAAAGCTTAAGCACAATGATCACCACTTCCAAAGACTTGATCAAACCGAAGAGAGCGAGAAAGCGGCTTTGAAAAAGCTAAGGTGCGGAAACACTTTGAATATTTCGTGTTTGTTCAGATGTGTTAAACCTAAGACATTCTCTTTCATTTTATAATTCGAAAATGCTCCAAAGTTTCCATTCTTAGGTTGATTTAGAATTAATTTCGCAAAACGACTCATTTAATCGATTATATTAAAAGCTTAATCGATTATATCATGTTTAAAAACTGGAAAACTGAAATTGTCTGATTTAATCGATTAGATTAAGGCCATAATCGATTATATTAACCCAGAATCAATATAATCGATTATCAAAGACACTTAATCGATTATTTTGCTCGTGAAACATTTTTGATTCAAATTTTAAGTTAAATAATCGATTATCTACGTATGGTAATCGATTAAAAGCGTAGAAAAACGTTTTTGCGAGAAAACACCTTGCTCTCTTGTTTGGGAAGGTCTTGAATGGGATTTATGACTTACTCTTTTTATCCAACACCCAAAACAGAACCTTCTATCTTTGATTCTTCAGCTCTTGAGAAAATCTTCATCAATCTTCTCTCTTGAAAGCTTTGAATGCTCTTTATGCCTTTCCTTTCTTATCAAGCAACCTTCCTTTGTGAGATGACACAAGTCTTTATGTTGATTGAAACTTCCTAAAAACTTCATCATCAAAACTGTAGGTCTCCATAAAACTCTAGACTTGAAAAATGCCAACAATCTCCCCCTTTTTGATGATGATAAAAAGAAACCTAGAGACTTGTGACAATATCCTGAAAATCTTGAAAATAATGTATGGATATCTCCATCATAAATATTAGTCCACAAAGGAAATAATATAGGTAGTCATATAGCATTTAAGTTTCAATTTGAATTTTGAAAAAGAGATTTCAAGGAATTAATGAGTGAAAATTATTTCTAAAAACTCCCCCTTAAACTATGCTCTTAATTGTTTAAGCTATATTAGGCACTTATTTGAATTCCTAAAGCTCCCCCTGAAATTAATTTTCTTAAGACTACATTAACTAGACAGATTTTCAATCAAGACAAATATTTTCTCCCCCTTTATTTTTATCATTTTCAAAAAGATTACATTTTCAGAGATAATTACAGCAAGCAAATTAATACACAGAAAATAATAGAGAAAAAAGAGATACAACAGCTGGAAAATAATGAAGAACAAGCTAAGGAAAAGTGAACTTGTAGCTTATTCAGTTTCTTCACTATCTTCTTCATCTTCCTCATCATTGGCTGGCTGTTTGCCTTTTGAGGATGTTGTATTATCTTCTTCAGGAGATAATTCTTCAATGTTCATCTTTCTTTCAACTCTATACATTCTTCTATTAAGCCTTGAGAGTTGATGAGAAAGGCCTTGAAATTCCTTGGAGTGAAGATTCATCATAGAATCCATTCTTGATATGAGAAGCTCCTCCACTGATCCTGGTTGAGGTTGAAAATGAGGTGGAGGTTGAGGTTGGTCTTCATCATCTTCTTCCATGGCAGCAGCTCCTTCTTCTCTTTGGGTAAACCTGTTGCCTTGTTCTATGAGGCCCATATGCCTTAGAACATTTTTACCAAACTTGCTATTGCTTAGCAAAATCTGTTTATTCTCCCTTTCAAGATCAACACCTTTGTATTCTAGAATCTTAGAAATAAACACAGCATAGGGTAATGCAAAAGAGGAAAGCCTAATGGCTTTAAACATATTATCAAGGATAATTGAGGGCCAATCTATGCTCACATTATTAAGGAATCCATACATTAGAAGAATGTCTTCCTTAGTAAGTTGGGCATGATTAGTGCCTCTTGCAACTAAAATCCAAACAATAACATAATGCAACATTCTTTCATTTAACTTTACATTACCAACTTTATACAAGTTCTCAACTTGTAGGTTAGGATCCTTGCAGAATTTTCTGAATTCTACCAACTTGTTGAAGTCCTCAAAGCCATATGTGATGTTTATGCCTTGAGTTGAGAGACCAGTTACATTGTTCCACAAATCTTCATCAAAGAAGATCCTTACACCTTTCACTTTGGTGCTTGGACTTGCAGTTCTTGATGTCAAGTTTATGTAGAACACTCTAACCAAATCTGGGTAGAATGCCCCTTCCATCTCCACAAATTTTTGTAGTCCACTTCCTACTAAAAATTCCTGAAATTGAAAACCATGAGATCTAAAAAATTCACAAGATAAGAATTTTGGGGTAAGAATTTTTCTATCCTTCCACTTGTTAACAAAGGCAATTTGCAGATCCTCATCTGAAATCCAACCAGCTAGAGTTGGAGGTCTCCTTTCTTGAGAAGTCATTGGTTCCTTGCCCTTTCTCCTTGATGGCATCTTCCTTCTTCTTTGATAAGCCATTTCGGTGATATAAAAGACAAGAGAAATTGCACAACAAGATAATGGAATAACAGAGACAACACAGAGAATTAAAATTCGCACAAGACAGCAAATAACAGCAGAAACAGCAAGAGTGAGAGAGAGAGAGAGTGAGTCACTTTGATTCTCAAATCAGCTATTTATAGAATGAAATCCGGGTTATAAAACGTTGATTTAATGAAAATATATCCATTGGGAACGAATATAGCCGTTTAAAAAAGACAAAACACGTGAAAACATGGCCAACGTTCGAAAATCAGATTTGCAGAAAAACACAGAACGGTGCATTTAATCGATTATATTCTCATTTAATCGATTATTTGCCTTCAAAATTTTTCCAGAAAATGAAAACCCAGAAATTTAATCGATTATGTGCATTCCTTAATCGATTAAATTGCTCAGCGATTTAATCGATTATGTCATAAACGTAATCGATTATATTTTAAAACATTTTCACAAACACCGCGTTTAATCGATTAACACACGAAACTTAATCGATTAAATACGTAAATTTTCGTAAAACGCTGAAATAACATAAAAAACAACAACAAACATCAATTAAGCAACAGATTTATCACAAACAATTCCTAGATCTCTTCTAAGCTCATAAAATCTATCTCTAGGTAAAGGTTTGGTGAAGATATCAGCTAGTTGATGTTTGGTATCTATATATTCTATAATGCAATCTCCTTTAGCTATATGATCTCTAATGAAATGGTGTCTAATTTCTATATGCTTGGTCTTAGAATGCATGATAGGGTTCCTAGTCAGGTTAATGGCACTAGTGTTATCACACTTAAGAGGGATATGATCTAGAAAGATATCAAAGTCTTCTAATTGCTCGCTTCATCCACAGATTTGAGCACAACAACTCCCTCGCCGCTATATACTCGACCTCCATGGTTGAAAGAGCAACACTAGCTTGTTTCTTAGAATGCCATGAAACTAAGGAACATCCTAAAAGATGACATGTACCACTACTACTCTTCCTATCTATTCTACAGCCACCATAATCTGAGTCTGAAAAACCTATGATACTAGGTGAGGCTCCTGAAGGGTACCATAAACCAAAGGATGTTGTTCCTCTAAGGTACTTAAGGATTCTCTTAACGGCTTTTAGGTGAGACTCTCTAGGGTTGGCTTGAAACCTAGCACAAACACACACACTTTGCATTATATCAGGTCTACTAGCAGTAAGATAAAGTAAAGATCCGATCATACCTCAATACCGTGTTTGATCTACCGCCTTACCGTTTAAATCTTGATCTAGATAGCAAGATGTAGCCATAGGGGTTGAGGCTTCTTTCGAACTTTCCATCTCAAATTTCTTTAAGAGTTCCTTGCAATACTTTGTTTGACATATAAAAATACCTTTCTTCAATTGTTTGATTTGCAAGCCAAGAAAGAAATTTAGTTCTCCCATCATGGACATTTCAAACTCTCCTCGCATATTTCTAGCAAACTCTTGGCAAAGATCATCGTTAGTTGATCCAAAAATAATATCATCAACATAAACTTGAACAATGAGAATATGTTTCTTTGATTTCTTAATAAAAAGAGTGGAATCAACTTTACCTCTTCTAAAATTATTTTCAAGTAAGAAATTACTTAACCTTTCATACCAAGATCTTGGGGCTTGTTTAAGTCCATATAAAGCTTTCTTTAACTTGTAGACATGATTAGGATTTTTGAAATCTTCAAAGCCTGGAGGTTGTTCTACATAGACTTCTTCCTTGATATATCCGTTTAGAAAAGCACTTTTTACATCCATTTGAAATAATTTGAATCCCATAATGGAGGCATATGCTAACAACAAGCTGGATAGCTTCAAGTCTTGCTACTTGGAGCATAGGTTTCATCATAATCTATGCCTTCTTCTTGTCTATAACCTTTTGCAACCAGCCTTGCTTTGTTCTTTGTGATGTTTCCATCTTCATCAAGCTTATTTCTAAAGACCCATCTTGTACCTATGACCTGCATATTATTAGTCTTAGGAATTAAATCCCATACCTGATTTCTTTCAAACTGGTTTAGCTCTTCTTGCATTGCAATACACCAATGTTCATCCGTCAATGCTTCTTCTACATTTTTCGGTTCAACCTGTGAAACAAAAGCAACATTCATGCAGAAATTATTCATATTCCTCCTTGTTCTTACACCTGTTGATATGTCTCCAATGACATTTTCCAAGGAAACGTTTCTAGGTGGTCTCCATTCTTTTGGTAGACTCTCATCATGAGGAGGATTCTCATCCAAACTGATTTCTTTAACGGCTTCTTCAAGAGAAGTTTCTTCTTGATGTACTCCTTCATCATCTGCAAAGAATCTTTTTGACTCAAGAGGGTTTCCTCAAGGTCTAGATATTCATCAAAGACAACATGTATAGATTCTTCAACAGTTAAAGTCCTCTTATTAAAAACTCTATATGCTTTACTATGCAAAGAATAACCTAAAAATGTAGCTTCATCAGATTTAGCATCAAATTTCCCAAGGCTATCTTTTCCGTTATTCAAAACAAAACATTTACATCCAAAAATTTTGAAATAAGAAATATTTGGTTTTCTCCCTTTGAAAAGCTCATAAGGAGTTAATTTTAAAATAGGTCTTATTAAAACTCTGTTTAAAACGTGACATGCGGTACTCACGACATCAGCCCAAAAATATTTAGGTAAATAATTTTCGTTCAACATAGTTCTTGCAAGTTCTTCCAAAGATCTATTTTTCCTTTCAACCACACCATTTTGTTGAGGTGTCTTGGTGCTGAAAAATTATGAGAAATTCCATTTTCTTCACAAAAATTTTCAAAAAAGATATTTTGAAATTCACCGCCATGATCACTTCGTAAAAACTTGATTTTTAAATCTTTTTCATTTTGAATAACCTTGGCAAATTTTCTAAATTCTTTAAAAGCATCACTTTTAGATGAAAGAAAAAGAGTCCAAGTGAATCTAGAGTAATCATCAACAATCACAAGAGCATAATAATTGCCACCAAAACTTTTTGTTCTAGAAGGGCCAAATAAATCCATGTGCAGTAATTCTAAAGGTTTTGAAGAGGAAACAACATTTTTAGATTTAAAAGAACTTTTTGTTTGCTTCCCTTTTTGACAAGCTGTACATAGTTTGTTCTTTTCAAATACCAGTTTTGGTAAACCAATCACTAACTCTTTAGATATGAGTTTACTTAGATGAGGCATATGAATGTGAGCAGCTCTTCTGTGCCATAACCATGGATCCTCTTCTTTCGCAACTAAACAAGGCAAATTATTAGATGTAGATGCACAATCAATATCAATCAAATAAATGTTATTATGTCTCTTACCAATGAGGGCGATTTCATTTGAATCCTTGTGATGAATTTTGCAAAGATCACTATCAAACGTTACCTTTAAACCTTTATCACAAAGTTGACTAATGCTTAGCAAATTGTGCTTCAATCCATCAACAAGAAGAACATCATTAATCTTTAGGGAGTCTCCAACCATTCCGCTACCAATGATTTTTCCCTTATTGTTGTCACCATAGGTTACAAAACCTTGTTCTTTCTTCTTGAAGCTTTTGAATTTGCTTTTATCACCCGTCATGTGCCTTGAACAACCACTATGAAGATACCATAGTGACTTTTTGGACTTGGGACCAACCTGTATCATAAGAAAAAAAATTTAGGTCCCCTAAAGTCACTTTTTAGGGTCCTCATGGGTTAGAAACAGATTTTCCTTTGGGAACCCATTTATATTTCCCATTAGGAACACTAAAACGTTTAATATTGCATCTATTTACGGAATGACCTTTATGCATGCAATAAAAACATGTAGGAACATTTGTTTTTCTTGGTATGTATGTATTTTTATAAAACTTCTTTTTAGGTTCATTTGTTTTATTTTTGAAATAAGGAACTTCAAAAACCTTTTTCGTATTTGATGATTCTCCTTGAACAAAAACAATTTTGTTTGAATTATTTTTATTTTTGAAATTGTAACCAAGTCCTGCTTTTTCGTATAAACCTTTGTTGTCTTTCAAAACATTATTTAAATTATTATTACCCATTGTAATTTTTGAAAGAGACTTTTCAAGATAAGAAACTTTGTTTGCAAGAACGCTACAATTTTCACAAATAGGTATTTTCGTTTTGCATTTGCAAGGGATAAGCGTCGTTTTCAAATCATCCTTTAAAACGATTTTCTCTTGTTCTAAATCTGAAATTTTCTTTTCAAGACTCTTGTAGTCATTTTTTAATTTATTGTGAAAGAAGGTTAATTTTTCAGATTTTTCACATAATTCCAAAACTCTTCAAGCAAATCATCATAATTATTTGGAAGACCGGAATCACTTACCTTGCTACATGTGGATTCGGCATCATCATCATCATCCGCCATAAGACAGATATTGGCTTCTTCTTCTGATTCACTTGCACTAGAAGAGCTCACGTCATTATCTTCCCACGCGATGTATGCGTTCTTTTTCTTTTTGTCAAAAGGCTTCTTGTATTTCTTTGCCTTTTCCTCATCCTTCTTGATGTTGGGGCAATCCGACTTCAAGTGTCCCCTTTTTCCACAACCATAGCATTTAAAATTATCAAGAGAATTTAGGTTTTCAGTTTTCTTACCTTTCTTGTAATTCCCTTTGTTCTTGTTCTTGATGAACTTTTTGTACTTTTTGACAAACAAGCTTATGTCACTGCATTCAAGATCATCATCCGTGTCACTACTCTCATCTTTGTGGGATTCCGCTTTAAGAGCAACACCTTTTCTTTTGACTTCTTCTTCTTCTCCTTTGAAGCGTCCAAGTTCCATTTCATGTTCTCTCGAGTTTCCGAAGAGATTTGTCATGTTCATGTTTGATGAGTTCTTTGATTCCGTGATGGCCGTCACTTTAGGTTGCCAAGTCCTCGTCCAAAGATTTCAAAATTTTGACATTTAATTCTTCAGTATCGAATTTCTTACCTAATGCTTTGAGATGATTTACGATGTGAGTAAATCTCTTTTGTACGTCACATATGGTTTCTCCTTTGCTCATACGGAACATTTCATACTCCCGAATCAAGGTGTTCTTCCTTGATCGTTTCACTTCTTCCGTTCCTTCATGTGTGACTTCTAGAGTGTCCCACATCTCCTTTGCAGTTAGTGCAATCCGATAACCTGTAAAACTCATCAATGGTTAAGGCAGATGCTATCATGTTACACGCCCTTATGTCGCATTGATTCTGGTTGTATTCGTCCTTGCTCCAATTTGCTTTCTTCTTAGGTACCTGCGCTTCTTCAACAACAACCATAGGAATAAATGGACCATTTACAACAGACATCCCAAACGCCTTGATCATTAGACCTTAGAAAAATTTCCATCCTCTTTTTCCAAAAGGATAGTTTTCACCTGTAAAAGTGGTGGTCTATGAATAGATGCACCTTCAACAAAAGTTTGATTTTTGTTCGCCATAAGGATCTTGTTTTTGAATAACTTTCAAAAAACCAGCTCTGAGGCCAATTGTTAAATAAAGACAGCAGTGTAAAAACCAAGAGGGGGTGAATTGGGTTTTTAAAGAAATTTTCTCTTTGAAATAAATTTTCAGGTTTTGAAAAACTTTCAAAAACTTGGATGTGAATTTTTCAATCCTTTGATTAACGCTGTTAGGATTAGCAATTGTAATAATGATCCACAATTAAGAGATAAAGAGAAAGAGAAAGAACACAGAGATTTATACTTGGTTCGGATTAAGCCAATCCTACATCCAGGTTCCCAACCACCACAAATCCGTGATGATTTTCCCCACTATCTTTAAATGAAATTACAAACACCAATTCATGCAATAACAAATAAAGATAAACGGAAACACCTCCTCGGACACACTAAGGATGAAACACCTCCCGGACACACTCGAGGATGAAACACCTCCTCGGACACACTCGAGAATGAAACACCTCCTCGGACACACCGAGGATGAAACCCACCTCTCTTGACACACAAGAGATGAAACACCTCCCTTAGAACAAATCCAAGGGATGAATTTTCCCTTTACAGAAAACAGTAAAAGAAAACACCTGAAATGTGCTGGATAGAAAGCTTAAGCACAATGATTACCACTTCCAAAGACTTGATCAAACTGAAGAGAGCAGGAAAGCGGCTTTGAAAAAGCTAAGGTGCAGAAACACTTTGAATATCTCGTGTTTGTTCAGATGTGTTAAACCTAAGACATTCTCTTTCATTTTATAATTCGAAAATGCTCCAAAGTTTCCATTCTTAGGTTGATTTAGAATTAATTTCGCAAAAACGACTCATTTAATCGATTATATTAAAAGCTTAATCGATTATATCATGTTTAAAAACTGGAAAACTGAAATTGTCTGATTTAATCGATTAGATTAAGGCCATAATCGATTATATTAACCCAGATTCAATATAATCGATTATCAAAGACACTTAATCGATTATTTTGCTCGTTAAACATTGTTTATTCAAATTTTAAGTTAAATAATCGATTATCTACGTATGGTAATCGATTAAAAGTGTAGAAAAACGGTTTTGCGAGAAAACACCTTGCTCTCTTGTTTGGGAAGGTCTTGAATGGGATTTATGACTTACTCTTTTTAACCAACACCCAAAACAGAACCTTCTATCTTTGATTCTTCAGCTCTTGAGAAAATCTTCATCAATCTTCTCTCTTGAAAGCTTTGAATGCTCTTTATGCCTTTCCTTTCTTATCAAGCAACCTTCCTTTGTGAGATGACACAAGTCTTTATGTTGATTGAAACTTCTTAAAAACTTCATCATCAAAACTGTAGGTCTCCATAAAACTCTGGACTTGAAAAATGCCAACATGAAGATTTTCTTTGAATCTGTAGATAGAGGCGTTTGGGATGCTGTGATCAATGGTCCATACATTCCAAAATTGAAGGCTGAAGATGGAACAATAATTGAAAAACCGTGGGAGACATGGACTGATGCAGAAAACAAGAAAGCACAATTCGATTGTAAGGCCAAAAACATTCTAACTTCTGCTTTAAATCTTGATGAATTTTTCAGGATTTCTCAATGTGCAACTGCAAAGGAAATGTGGGACATATTACAAGTCACCCATGAAGGCACATCAGAAGTTAAGAGAGCAAGAAAGCACACTCTCATTCAAGAATAGAATTGTTTAGGATGCAGCCTGGAGAAAGCATCCAAGATGTACAGAAACGTTTTACTCACATTGTAAACCATTTGTTGGGTCTGGGCAAGAAATTTGATGATGAAGAACTCAATATCAAGTTTTAAAGTGCCTAAATAGAAGCTGGCAACCAAAGGCCACTGCCATTATTGAAACAAAGGATTTATCTATTATGAATACAGCTACATTGTTTGGGAAATTGAGGGAGCATGATCTGGAATTGAGTAGACTTGATCAGCTGGAAAACTCTGACAAGAAGAACAAGAGCCTTGCCCTGAAAGACAAAGAATGTTTGAAGAGTGATGAAGAGGAAAACGAAAATGGTAGCACAGAATTTGCCATGCTTGTAAAGAAGTTTGGAAAGTTTCTAAAGAGGAAAAACAACTCAAGAGACAGATTTCAAGATCAACAGAAAAGGTACACAAGAAAATCTGATTTCAATTGTTCTAATTTCTCTTGTTTCAACTGTGGGCAGCTAGGACATGTTAAGATGGATTGTTCTCTCATGAATCAAAGAAAAGAGAGAAGCCCAGAAGGAAAAGAAAGAAAAGACAAAGAGAAACGAAATCCTCACTTCAAGAAAGGAAAGAAAGCCTACTGATAAATGATATTTCAACTCAATTGGTTATATGAATTCACCCTCTTTATTTGTATTTTTGTCATGTTCTTTTCTCTTTTTATGTTAATGATTACAATATTTCTATCTTTTTGAAAGAATGTGATTACTATTTACTTTGTTAAATTTTTGTAGAGAAATGAGAGTTTGAAGATTGAGTTTTGGAAGTCCACAAGTCTTCTCGCCAAGCAAATTTATGAGCAGGTAGCTGGACAGTCAGTGCTCAGCGAGATGTCATAGTCACTCTTTGCTCCAGTTTAAAATGTGACCTTTTGGATTCATTTGATATATTATAAAAAGAGCAGAAACAAGGAGGAGAGGAGGAGAACAAGAGGAGACAGAGGGACAAACTGAAGGCTTGGGAAAGCTTTCTTCTTGGAGATCATCCATTCCTGATCCATTCTGGGTGTTCCAAATGTCTATGAGTAGCTAAACTCCCCTTTCATTGGGGTTGGATGTAATGAACTCAAACTTGTGTATCTCTCATTGATATATATGTATATCTTTTCATACTCTTATGTTCCATCTTCTGTGTCTATTGTGCATGGCTTGATCATCTATGCTTTATGTTGTTTCTGATCATTGGAAAATGTATTTTGAAACTGAGAGCTAAAGGTGGAGCAACCTTGGGTTATTATATTAGACATAATATGATAACACTTGGTCATTCTAAACACAAGTCCTTCATGCAAGCTTTATTGATAAAACTATGGCATTAGATTTTTGATATTAAAGTTTAGAACTTATCGCTAAGGAATTAGGGTAAGTATACATTTTGTGTGAATGTGGAGTTTTGTTTAAGATATATTTATATTCACGAGATTTCATATTAAACTGAGTTCAGGAATTCCAACCCCAGTGAAGTCATCCTTCTTATATTAATTAATTGTTCTAGCAGTTTATAAATTTGCAATTTTAATTTACATTACCAGCACGATAAACTTTTGTCTTTTACAATATATTCGAAAGTAGTAGTCACACTTAATTGTTAAACAAATGCTAATCCCTTGGGAAAACGATACTTGGACTTTCACTTTATTACTTGAACGATTTGGTACACTTGCCAAAGAGTTAACAAGTTTTTGGCGCCGTTGCCGGAGATTAGTAAATTGTTTTGACAATTTGAGTGTGTTTGCTAGTTTTGATCTTGTTCATATTTTTTTTATTTTATTTTTATTTTTATTTTTAATTTTATCATTTAGTTTTGTTAATAATTGTCACACTCATATTCTGTTGCTTCACTTGCAATTTTCTAGTGTTTTCCTGTTTTGCATGAGAGGCAGAATTTCAGTCGAGCCATTGCTTTTTGATCCTGAAATTGAAAGAACAGCTCGGAGGAACAATAGTAGAAGGAGAAGGCAAAATCAGGAAGCTAAAAAAGAAAGCAGTGCTGCGGAGAGGGTTGACACTGGACCAAATCCTCTCTCTATACATCAAGAAGAACCCATGGCGGAGGAACAAAACACAGAAGGAGTAAAGCGCACACTAGAAGACTATGCCTCTTTTTCTGGGCCGCTCAATTTCAATAGTATTGCAAGGCCAGTGGTTACTGCAGCAAATATGGAGATGAAGCCTGCTCTTATTCATCTGGTTCAGAACAATCAGTTTCATGGGCTATCTCATGAGAATCCTTATACTCATCTTGCTACTTTCCTGGAGATTTGCAACACTGTGAAGATTCACCAAGTGCCTGATGAAGCTATTCGCATGAGTCTATTCCCATTCTCATTGGCTGGTGGTGCTAAGACATGGTTGCACTCATTTCCTGAGAACAATCTCACTGAGTGGGATGATGTTGTATATAAATTTCTGAAAAAATATTTCCCTCAGTCAAAGGTTAATCAAGGTAAGCTACACATCTCTTCTTTTCAACAAGATGTTGATGAATCCCTAAGTCAAGCTTGGGATAGATTCAAGGGTCTATTGAGAAAGACTCCCACTCACGGTTTTGATGAACCAACTCGAATCAACATATTCTTGGGAGGATTAAAATCTCAAACAAAGTTGATGTTGGATGCCTCAGCTGGAGGTATGATCAAGTGGAAGACACCTAGTGAGGCTCATGAGTTAATAGAGAATATGGCCTCTAATGATTATGAAGTTCATCATGAAAGGGCTTCATCTCAAAGGCGTGGTGTGTTGGAGTTACAATCCCAAGATGCTCTGTTAGCCCAAAATAAGCTAATGACTCAACAGCTTGAAGCACTTATGAAGAAGCTAACTCTACTGCCACAGGAGATGAAAACTATGAATGTATCTCAAGAACAACATCATCATGTCCAAAGTTGTGAACTATGTTGTGGAGACCATGCTAATGGACAATGCGTTATGCCACACACCTCATCTGAATATGTTAACTATGAGGGAAATCAAGGTAGACAAGGAGGGTACAACAACTATAATCAAGGGTGGAGACCTCATCCTAGTATGGGGCAAAGTGAATCATCAAGCCGACCTCCTCCTCCTCCACAACAACAACCATCCTTGTATGATAGAACTACAAAGCTTGAGGATACCTTCCAACAATTTATGCAAGTTTCTATCTCATAGTTAACATATTAGAAACTTGGAGATCCAAGTGGGACAACTAGCTAAGAAAATGGAGGAGAAATCGGAAAAGAATTTTGTGGCAAGCACTAAGGACAATCCTAGGGAATACTGTCAAGCTATTATCACTAGGAGTGGAAAAATTCTGGAAAATAGAAGTGAGAAGAGAGAAAAAGAAAAAGAGATAATAAATGAGGGTGATAGAAAAGATGAGAGTGAAAAAGATAAGAGTGAAAAAGATGAGAGTGAAAAAGATGAGAGGAGTGAAGAAAATGAGATTGACCCACAAAATAAGACAGAAGAGGAAAATAGAAGAGAGAAAAATCAACTGAAGCCCTTACCTTACCCTCCAGTTTATTCAAAGAAGGAGAAGGAGAAACAATTTGCAAGATTCATGGACTTATTCAAGAAGCTTGAGATCAATATTCCATTTTCTGAAGCACTCCAACAGATACCCGCTTATGCAAAGTTTATGAAGGAGTTGCTTACTAAGAAGCGGAAATACATTGAAGAGGAGACTATTGAAGTCCAGGGGACTGTAGTGCAATAATTCAGAAACTCCTTCCTCCTAAGCTGAAGGACCCAGGTAGCTTCACCATTCCATGCACTATTGGTAAGCTAACCATTGGAAATGCACTAATTGATTTGGGTGCAAGCATTAACTTGATGTCACTCTCCATGATGAAGAGAATTGGAGATTTGGAGGTAAAACCTACTAGGATGACACTGCAGTTAGCTGACAGATCCATCAAGTGCCCATATGGAGTCATTGAAGATGTGCTAGTGAAGGTTCATAAATTCACTTTTCCTGTGGATTTTGTCATTTTGGACATGGAAGAAGACACAGAAGTTCCTCTCATCTTGGGATGACCCTTTATGAAGACAGCAAGAGTACTAATAGATGTGGATGACGATCATCTCAAGGTTAGAGTGCAAGATGAAGTGGTACATTTAATGTCCTTGAAGCCATGCAACATCCTGGAGACACTAGCAATTGTTTCAAAGTGGAGGTATTAGATGAAGTGATTGAAAAATCCTTGAGTTATCAGGCGTCGAGCTAAAGACGTTAAAAAAGCGCTTACAGGGAGGCAACCCTGTGTTTATTGCTTTCAGTTGTAGTTGGTAATTTATCTTTTGTTCTGTTTCATAAAAAAAATGTTCAATCGCTGGGCGGCATGCTTACTCGCCCAGCGAAGCTGTTCCTTCCCTCTCCTCAGGTACCTGATGATTACATTATGACTGGATCCCAGTTCGAAGCCAGAGTACCATGGCCTGGGGACAGACCTAGCTTCCCGGGGTGGGATGGATATACAGGTGGTGGTGATGATGCAGGAGAAGGTGGTACAAGTGCTGTTGCTGATCAGGAGTACCCACAATCTGAATGGAGGCCTTGGCCGTGATTTTATCTTGCTTTTATTATTATTCTGTTGGTTTTTTATTTTATTTTTTTTTGTAATTTTTATGATATTTGAACAATTTAATTACTGCTTAATTTAATTTCTTTAGAATTATCTGTTGCATATGAAACATTGATTTTCTTTAGAATTTTCTACTGCATGGTATGATGGGTTTAACTTCAATTCTTGAGTTGAAACTTTATGTCTGTGGTTGCATGAGATTTGGATTTGCCAAGCTTAGATTGATATGTGACTCAGGGGAGGTACTTGTTGAGTGTACAGGAAAATTTGAGAGAGTGAGTGAAATGGGCTGCTTATTTTCATAAATGTGTTTTTGCATGATTCTGAACTATATAAACATGTGCTTGATTTAAGATGATTAAGGCAATTGTTTTGTTTTGTGAGGATTCCCCTACTTAGCCAAAAAGCCAGCCTTATGATTTGTGTGAATCTTTGTTAGCCCTTTTGAACCATCATGAATTATTCTTTGTACCCTAACCAATGAAATGTTTTTCCCTTCCCACACTTTAGGAAGAAGAGAACAATGAACATTCTTGTTTGATGAGGTTGGATGGGAAATTAAGTTTGGGGGAAGAATATGTGTTTCATCTTAGAAATAAGTTTTGAATAAAAAAAAAAAGAAGAGATCTCTCTAAAGTCTTTGGTCTCTCTTTTGTTCTGTTTCATATATATATATATATAAATTGAATGAAAGAGAGATGAAAATGGAGAGAGATTGAGGAGATGAGAAATCAATATTCAAAGGTTGTATGAACATTGTAAATGGTTGTGATTGAAGAATCAAGGATGAATAAAGCTGTGTGTGTGAAGGTGGTGAACGGGTATGATTTAGACAAGAATGTTTATTGTCTCATCTTCTGACAGTGTTTTTGAATCCATTGAAAAACCATTTTTGTTTCTTTAACCTGACCAAGTTATAACCTTTGAAAGACCTTTTGATCAAATTCAAGCATGTGATGTGTATTAAGTAGATGATGTGCAAAAATATGTGAAATGAGGATACCATGCTTTGTGTGAGAATTCATTGGGTGTAAACACATGTGTGATGAGTGAAACACTGTTAGTGGGGAATTGTTGTACCTTGTTCCTATGAGTTTTCATGTGTCACTCTATTTTTGGGGATTTGTTTTATCAAAACACCATGACATTTGTGTTGAGACTTGGATTATGCAGTTTTGACTCTTGACTGCTTTTGTACAAGAGAATTGTTTTGAAAATCATTTGTTTCAGTAGTGCACATTTTTAGTTTTATTTTACATGAGGACATGCAAAAATATAAGTTTGGGGGTGTTGATAAATGATATTTCAACTCAATTGGTTATATGAATTCACCCTCTTTATTTGTATTTTTGTCATGTTCTTTTCTCTTTTTATGTTAATGATTACAATATTTCTATCTTTTTGAAAGAATGTGATTACTATTTACTTTGTTAAAGTTTTGTAGAGAAATGAGAGTTTGAAGATTGAGTTTTGGAAGTCCACAAGTCTTCTCGCCAAGCAAATTTATGAGCAGGTAGCTGGACAGTCAGTGCTCAGCGAGATGTCATAGTCATTCTTTGCTCCAGTTTAAAATGTGACCTTTTGGATTCATTTGATATATTATAAAAAGAGCAGAAATAAGGAGGAGAGGAGGAGAACAAGAGGAGACAGAGGGACAAACTGAAGGCTTGGGAAAGCTTTCTTCTTGGAGATCATCCATTCCTGATCCATTCTGGGTGCTCCAAATGTCTATGAGTAGCTAAACTCCCCTTTCATTGGGGTTGGATGTAATGAACTCAAACTTGTGTATCTCTCATTGATATATATGTATATCTTTTCATACTCTTATGTTCCATCTTCTGTGTCTATTGTGCATGGCTTGATCATCTATGCTTTATGTTGTTTCTGATCATTGGAAAATGTATTTTGAAACTGAGAACTAAAGGTGGAGCAACCTTGGGTTATTATATTAGACATAATATGATAACACTTGGTCATTCTAAACACAAGTCTTTCATGCAAGCTTTATTGAGAAAACTATGGAATTAGATTTTTGATATTAAAGTTTAGAACTTATCGCTAAGGAATTAGGGTAAGTATACATTTTGTGTGAATGTGGAGTTTTGTTTAAGATATATTTATATTCACGAGATTTCATATTAAACTGAGTTCAGGAATTCCAACCCCAGTGAAGTCATCCTTCTTATATTAATTAATTGTTCTAGCAGTTTATAAATTTGCAATTTTAATTTACATTACTAGCACGATAAATTTTTGTCTTTTACAATATATTCGAAAGTAGTAGTCACACTTAATTGTTAAACAAACGCTAATCCCTTGGGAAAACGATACTTGGACTTTCACTTTATTACTTGAACGATTTGGTACACTTGCCAAAGAGTTAACACCTACATGGCTTGGGATGAAAGTGAATCTAGCAGGTCATCTACTTCAGATTTTGAATCTGAAAATCAAGCAAATCTATGGCTTGTTGCAAATGCTGAAACCTCAAGCCAAGTGAGTAATTCTGAAACTGATCTCAGTGAGAATTATGACACTTTATTAGATGCATTTAAAGAACTGCATGATGAAGCAAGAAAGCAGGATCATCAGATTAACCGACTAAAAGGACTAAATAGTTGGCTAGAAAGCAGTTACATCGGAGCTGGAAAACCAGATTAGCGGACTAAAAGATGAAAACAGATTGGCTAAAAAGCGAGTTACGAAGCTGGAAAACCTGATTGAATCGATAAGTCCGAATGTGATAAAATCAATCCTGCTAAGTGTGAAAACTGAAAAAATCTCCAAGATAAAGTTGCTTATCTGATAAAAACATTAGGAAAGTTTCAATTGGGACAAAATACTCTTGATCAACTATTAAACTCTCAAATTGGTTACTTAAACAGAAACGGTCTTGGGTATGGGAAGTCTATAAAACATTATCCAGCTGCTAAATATAAATCTTTCACAAATAACAGATTTAAAAAGTGTTTTTATTACTTGAAAACTGGACATACATCTAAATACTGCTATATCAAAATTTTTGGCATTTCAAGAGGAGAATACTATTGGAAACCAAAATCATCTGCTATTCCTAACTCAAAAGGACCCAACCTGTTTTGGGGACCTATATATCTAAACTAAATTTGTTTTGCAGATCTGTCAAAGAGCAAAGAGAGCTTTATGGTATTTAGATAGTGGTTGCTCTAAACATATGACAGGTGACAAATCAAAGCTAATCAATTTAAAGGAATATGAAGCTGGTTCTGTTACATTTGGAGATGATAACAAGGGTAAAATAAAAGGTTCTGGATATATAGGAAGTTGCTGTTCTTCATAGATAAAAGATGTTCTATTTGTTGAAGGATTGAAACACAATCTGCTGAGTATTAGTCAACTATGTGACAAAGGTATGAAGGTCACTTTTGATGCAGAATTTTGTGTTATATATAATTGTAAATCTGCAGATATTGTCCATATTGGAAGAAGAACAAACAATGTATATATGTTGGACATTGAATCCTCAAATCTCAAGAATATATGCTTGTTGACCAAAGAAAATGAAGGTTGGCTTTGGCATAGAAGATGTGGACACATTAACATGCAGTTATTAAACAAAATCTGCTGCAAAAACCTTGTTAGAAGCCTTCCAAATGTCAAATTTGTGAAAGACAAAGTTTGTGCATATTGTCAAAAGGGAAAGCAATCAAGAAACTCCTTTGATTCAAAGAACATCCTCTCAACAAGAAGACCACTTGAGCTATTACGTCTTGATCTCTTTGGTCCATCAAGAACTGTAAGTCTTGGTAACAATTCCTATGTTCTTGTCATTGTTGATGATTTTTCAAGATTCACTTGGACATTATTTCTATCTTCTAAAGATGAAACTTTCTATGCATTTAAGAAATTTGCCAAGATGATTTCAAATGAAAAAGATCTTAACATTGTTTCTTTGAGAAGTAATCATGGAACAGAATTTCAAAACATTCATTTTGAAAAGTTTTGCTCAAAACATGGCATATCTCACAATTTTTCTGCTCCTAGAACTCCACAACAAAATGAAGTTGTTGAAAGAAAGAATAGAACACTTCAAGAATGTGCTAGAACCATGTTAAGTGAATCTAAGCTTCCTAAGTACTTTTGGGTGGATGCAGTTTCCACAGCTTGCTATGTGCTTAATAGAGTATTGATAAGACCAATTCTCAATAAAACTCCTTACGAACTAATGAATGGTAGAACTCCTAGCATTGCATACTTTAAAGTTTTTGGTTGCAGGTGTTTCATATTAAACAATGGAAAAGCATCTTTAGGCAAGTTTGATGAAAAAGCTGATGATGGTATATTCTTAGGATATTCTATGCATAGTAAAGCCTATCGTGTTTTCAACAAAAAGAATTTGACTCTAGAAGAATCAATTCATGTTGTATTTGATAAGTTCTTATGTCAAAAGAGAGAAAAGGTAATTCTCTTGCAGGTTCGGATGATGAAAGGTCCGAAAAATCGAGAAAGAATGAAGATTATGCGAGAAAAATCTGCGATCTTGATGCAGGCAATTGAAATAGTTGACTATAACTCTAGAACAGTTGACTATTCTGCAACAGACAATGTTTTGTCTAAATCCTGGAGAACTCAAAAAGGACTATCACTGGATAACATCATAGGAAATGTTGAAAAGGGAGTTACAACTCGAAATTGTTTAAATGATTTCTGCAATCATATGGCTTTTGTGTCTCAAATTGAACCTAAGAACATAAATGATGCTTTGCTTTATGATAATTGGATTTCTGCTATGCATGATGAATTAAACCAGTTTATCAGAAATGATGTTTGGTTTCTTGTACCTAGAAATAACAACATGAATGTTATAGGAACTAAATGGGTGTTTAGAAACAAACTTGATGAGATGGGATAATCACTAGGAACAAAGCTAGATTAGTTGCTAAAGGCTATAATCAAGAAGAAGGTATTGATTTTGATGAAACCTATGCACTTGTAGCTAGATTAGAAACTATTAGACTGTTACTTGCTTTTGCTTGTCTTAAAGGTTTCAAACTTTTTCAAATGGATGTCAAGAGTGCTTTTTTAAATGGCTTCATTAATGAAGATGTCTATGTTGAACAACCACCTGGTTTTGTTGATTTTAAACTTCCTAATCATGTATACAAAGCTGAAAAAGGCTTTGTATGGTCTCAAACAAGCACCTAGACAATGATATGAAAGACTTACAACTTTCCTCATATCACAAGGCTTTAAAAGAGGAATTATTGACAAAACTCTTTTAACTAAGAAAGTTGATAATGAACTCATATTGGTACAGATTTATGTTGATGATATAATCTTTGGTTCATCTAATCAATCTCTTTGCCAAGAATTTGCAGATGCTATGAAAGGTGAATTTGAGATGTCCATGATGGGAGAGTTAAATTTCTTCTTAGGACTGCAGGTTAAACAATTGCATAATGGTATATTCATCAATCAAACAAAATACTGCAATGAGCTGTTGAAGAAGTTTAGTATGGAAAGCTGCAAAGAAGCCTCTACTCCTATGTCTTCAAATTGCTATCTTGACATGGATGAAAAAGGAAAATCAGTTGATGCAACTATGTACAGAGGATTGATTGGTTCGTTGCTGTATATAACAGCTAGCAGACCATATATCATGTTTGTTGTATGCTTATGTGCAAGATTTCAAGCCAGTCCAAAGGAATCACATTTCATTGCTGCAAAACAAATTCTCAAATACCTCAAAGGAACAGTGAATGTTGGGCTATGGTATTCCACTGGTAATGAACTGAATTTAGAGGATATACTGATTCTGATTTTGCAGGGTGCAAATTGATAGAAAAAGCACAAGTGGAACATGCCATCTATTTAGGAATTGCTTGATATCATGGACCAGCAAGAAACAAGCTTGTGTTGCATTATCTACTGCAGAAGCTGAATACATTGCTGCTGGAAGTTGCACTGCACAAATTCTCTGGTTAAAACAGCAATTATGTGATTTTGATTTACACTTATCTGATATTCCTATACTTTGTGATAATACCAGTGCAATTAATCTAACAAAAAATCCCATTCAGCACTCTAGAACAAAACATATTGAAATTAGGCACCATTTCATAAGAGATCACATTGGAAAGAAAGATTGTAGGATTGATTTCATTTCAACTAATGACCAATTAGCTGATATTTTCACTAAGCCATTAGGTCATGACAGGTTTTTCAAACTAAGGAATGAATTAGGAATCCTAAACATCAATAATCTTTCTTAAATGTTCTACTGCTGCATTAGATAGTTTGTTAATTTCTTGAAATAGTAGACTTATTTCATTTAACTGACAAAAATATTATACTGCTGCAGAATATAGTTTGTTAATTCTTTGAAATAGTTGACTTATTTCACTTAATTGACAAAAATGCTATACTGCTGCATAAAATAGTTTGTTAATTTCTTTGAAATAACTGAGTTATTTCATTAACTGAGCCCACTGCTATAATTTCTGTCAGATTAGTCTATTAATTTCTTTGACTAGTTGACTGATTTCATTTACTGCAACTGATGCGAAATGCTGATGAAGCTGTCCAAAAATACAATGTTGGGAAAATTAAACGAGATGAAAGACTACTTGCTTTTATAATTGCTTGGCAGCTGACACCCAGGGGGAGCAATCATGCACAACTGATGGAAGAGGATCTGGCCCTGATTCACTGCATGAAGAACAACATTAAAGTCAACTAGATCTATGTCATCAAAGGACACATGTTCAAAGCCAAACGACTTAATGATCACAAGCTTCCCTATGGTATCTTCATTTCAAAAATTCTGGACCACTTCAACATTTCCACTGAAGGAGAAACAATTAGGATTATCAATCATAAGCATATCTTTGACAACTATTATCTTACGAAAATGGGGTTGTCAAAAGTTAATGATGAATGGATTTTTGAAGCTGGCTCATCTTCCTCTGCACCTAGATCATCAAATCATGCTGATACTTCAGGGAATCCCCAAGACTACTCTGCATATCAGATGGTTCCCTATACAACACCTCCTACATACCAAGGCATTCCATTATCTGAATTTGAAAGAATGCTTATTTCATGTCTAAATTTTCTTGGTTCTATGCAGAGAAACACTCATGAAACCATGGTTGTTAGGTTCACAAATATTGATTATGAGATTGAGCTTATATAGCAACAACTTGTTGAGATTCAAGTTTCAGTTGAAAACTTTGAAGGAACCTCTGCAAATGTTGCTGCCATGGATGAGGATGTTGCTGATGAAGATGATGATGAGGATGATGATGATGAAGATGACGATGAAGTTTAATCTTTGCTGTTTTAATGCCTTTAATATTTTCGCTTTAATGTTTTTGCTTTCTAAACAATTCATGGGTCTGTACCATAATTTGCACTCATACTTCTACATTATATAATATGCTTATATACTCTGCTTAATCTGCACCTATTTGCTAATGTCAAAGGGGGAGATAATCTTCCATCTATTCTTTTTTATTTCAACACGTTTTGCAGGTTGCCATCATCAAATAGGGGGAGTTTGTTGATGAATTTGATTTGATGATGTTGCTGGAACATTGCTGATTAATTGATGATTATGCAGTTTTTGAATAACTGTTAGATTATCTGTTATTAGTTAGCTAATTCTGATATATTAGTCTGTTGTTTTCATTAATCTTCAATTAGTCAACTAATTTTGATATATTAGTCGACTATTTTCATTAATATGTCAGGAATGTGCTTTTAATGAAATAAGCTAACTATTTCACTGTTTAGTCAACTATTTTGTTCCAGGTCTTCCAGTATGTAGAAATAGCACCTGATTGAAGCTCATCTCTTTCTCTATAAATACAAATCTCATGGGAGATTCAAAATGCGAGAGAACACTGAAAGAATAGTGAAAAGAACAAAGAGAGAACAGAGAAGAGAGAATCAAGAAAAGCCTTCTCATAAATCTTTGAAGGATTCAGCTTTAGAAAGAATTAAGAAGAGAGTCTTGATTAGCATATCCTGAATTGTATTGTTCTCTGGTTTGAGATTGCTTTGTGGGGTTACGAAACCTGTATCTTGGTGATTGGGGTGATCACTGCAGACTTGGTGTGAGTCTGGGTTAGATTGAATTCTATAGGGTTTAGAATTTCATCTTTTTGGTTTTGGTAGTCTTTAGAAGAGGGGTTCTTGTAAAGACTTGATCATTTTAGTGATTTGAGATCTGTTAGTGTTACAGATCGAAACTGGATATAGCTCTTGAAAAAGAGTGAACCAGTATAAATTCTTATGCATTCTTTTTCTTCTTTTATCCTCTTTAATAATTGTCTGATAGAACTAATCGACTATTTCTCTTATATCAGTTAACTAATCTGTTCTTGATAGCATCAGAAAAATATGAAACTTACCAGTTTTCAAAGAAAATCCAATATCAATTCATCCCCCCTTTCTTGATATATCTCTGCGTCTAACAATTTTTTGTACTATTTATTTTTTTGGGAAATAAAAGTACGGTTCCAAAATCAAATTACAATTTCCAAATTATGGAAAATTAAAAATTATATTTTTTTTAAATTTTCAAATTATGAAAAATTGAAAAATCTAATTACATTAATTCAATTATTAATCTAATTGGATTTATATCTATTGGATTTTAAATCTAATAACTTATTCCAAAAAATTTAAAATTATGTGTTGTAAAAAATTGAGAAATGAAAAAAATACAGATATGGATTTATATTTTTAAGTTTGAAAAATTAAAATTTATACTTTTTTTTAAAAATGGTTTGGGCAAAGATCTGATTGGATATGCGCGTCGTTTCAAATTTGGAATTGAATTCAATCTCTCTCACGTGTTTTATAATTTCAAATTGAATTCCATCTCTCTTTCATGCATTGCCTTTGTCTGTCAATTCATAAATGCGCTCTTCTTGAAATGCGGATACATGTCATGTATCTCTCACGCATGCGTCCTCTCTCTCACAAAAGTCACACATGCGTCCTCTCTCTCACAGAAGTCACCCATGCCTCCTGTGTCTCACACAATTCACGCATGCCTCCTCCCTCTCGCAGAAGTCACGCATGCCTCCTCCTTCTTCTCACACTTTTCAACCCTAAACGCGCCACTTTCCCAAACGTTTGAACCCTATAATCGATCCTTACACTGAAATGTGTTTTCAAAGATGGTTTCGGTGTCTGATCTGTGTTCTTTACCCCAAACATTTTACCCTAAATGGTGAGTTTAGGGCGATGCCTCTTGTTGTTACGTCTACGGCTTCTGAAGATTTCACGAAATCAGGTTTTCAAGATTCAACATTTATTTGATTTCTCGGCTAACTAACCAAGTTTAGAGTTTCAATTTTTCCTTTCTGGGTAACTTCATGTACATCAAACGTAAAAAGGTAATATTTTTTTTCTGCTCTCTATAGCCCCAACAGTTTACCCTAAATGGTGAGTTTAGGGCCATGCCTCATGTTCTTACGTTTACAGCTTCTGAAGATTTCACGAAATCACTTTTTCAAGATTCAACATTTCTTTGATTTGTCGCCTGACTAACCAAGTTTAGGGTTTTGATTTTTCCTTTCTGGGTAACTTCATGTACATCAAATGCAAAAAGGTAATATTTTATTTTTGCTGTATATAGCCCCAATAGTTTACCCTAAATGGTGAGTTTAGGGCCATGCATCCTCTTCTTACGTTTATGGGTTTTGATCATTTGACGAAATCAGGTTTTCAAGATTCAACATTTCTTTCATTTATGGCCTGATTAACCAAGTTTAGGGTTTCGACCTTTCCGGGTAAATTCATGTACATCAAACGCAAAAGGGTAATATTTTATTGTTACTCTCTGTTACGCTTTCTGGTCACATTGTCTGTGATGCATTTTATTCGTACGTTTTAGGGTTTTTGAACATTAAGTGAAATTAGGGTTTGTCCATTCAGAAATCTTTTTTTGGTAACTTTAGCTGGATGACAAACAAAAGGGTAATGTTCTTTTTTGGCACTTAACGTATTCTGCCCATTTTGGTTTCTGTTTTTGTGTATGATAATTTTACAAATTGCGATTAGATGCATAAAAAATTCCAGGTATGTCTTCGGCTGTATCAACATTTGTAATTTCAAATTCAAATTTCAATTTTCATAACCCCGCCCATTTTTGAGGGTTTGCTCTGATTATCACATATATATAACACCTTGACTTTGTTCATATGCTTTGAGTGAGTGCAGAAACCCACTAAAACCCAGTAATAGCCATGGAACGGCCAAATAAATACGATGTCGTTGCTGATGTGAATGGC
This sequence comes from Lablab purpureus, assembly GCA_030347555.1. Lineage (NCBI taxonomy): Eukaryota > Viridiplantae > Streptophyta > Magnoliopsida > Fabales > Fabaceae > Lablab > Lablab purpureus. Next base: position 30,956,078 of record CM059264.1, read on the forward strand.
GAAAAGGATCATTGGAATATACTTGTGCGGGTCATTCGTTTGTGGTTTGTGTCGGATTTCACTAGACCAAAGTTTCCTTTTTCCTTAGAGATGGTTCTTCAGGACAAAGAGGTTGGTGCCTTAAAATATTTTTTAGTTGTAGTTTTTTATTTAATACTGGTGCTTGGTTATTATGATTATCAATTTTGCTCATATGAATCCATGGTTCTGTCCGTTGGACCTTAATTTATAAATTTCAGAATGAAATCCATGAGGGAAGCGTTTATTGCATACATAATTTTAGTGTTGCAAAAAATGCTGGTTTTTATAAAACAACCCGCCACCCATACAAAATTAATTTCCAATTTGGAACAAAAGTTTCCTTATTGGATGTGAACCTTATTCCAATAATTAAAAACCACTTTACCCCAATATCAAATATTATTTCCGGTGGATTTGATTGTGACTTTTTGGTTGGTGAGTTAAACTAATGTGTTTTCCATATAGTATAGATTTATGGTATAGACATTCATTAACAAATTTTTGACCATGTTCCAAATGCAGATATTATGGGACTACTGACAGGTGTGGGTACGGAGAGAGAGCTGCAAAAATATGGGAAGACAACAAAGTTGAACACAATTTGTTTAGAGGCTGATGGGTATTTTTCTTAGTTGTACACTTTGTATTATTTATATTTATCATTTATATGTATTCTATGTATTATGTATATGTATTATTTATATTTGTATGTGTATGTGTGTGTATGTGTATATATGTTTATGTAATGTAATGTATTTGGATTCCTTACCATAATTTGTCTGTTGTAGTTTCAAAGTTGAATGTACTCTAGTTGGAGCATATGGTGACGACCTTAATGCATTGCTTGCCACTGAAGAAGTTCAACAAAGTGTGGTTATAATTCAGTTTGGGAAGGTCAAGAAATTTCAGGTTAAAGACCCTTATCCCTTGGATTAAGTCTTCTGTTAATGTCATATTCATATTGATTTGCTCTTATCATTTAGATAAAGTATATGTTCAGAACTGTATTGATTGTATGAGGATAATTTACAATGACCAATGTTCAGAAGCAATGGAACTTAAGAATAGGTAAATGAACTATTCCCTTATGTAATTAATTAATTCAAACATTAGCTGAATGTCAAAGCATATATGTTTTATGATATTGCGTAGGATGTGTCTAAGTTTGGAATCACCATCACAAGGTCTAAGCCAGTCGACAGATTCTTCCAAACATTCTAATGAAGATGAGTTTTTGTAACTAACACCAAGAAATACAATTCAAGGCTTAAAAGATTGTAAAGAGGTATGGTTTAATATTTTTTTTCTTTTTAATTCAGTTACTTAACACTGTCTGCTAATACCTGTCTGTTACTCCTAGGAAATGAGTTTTATTGTGTTGGGCACAATAAAACATATTGTTGATGATGATGATTGGTGGTATACTTTTTTCATTTGCAGTAAAGCAGTATACCAAGATTCAAAGATGTTCTTTTGTGAGAAATGTAACAAACATGTCATGAAAGTTACGCCAAGGTATCTTAAGTTATAATTTTTGGGTTATACTGTTGACAAAGTTAAAAAAATGTGTAACATGAAACCTATAATTTATCTTCTGTCAGGTATAAGTTGAAGGTTCGTGTTATGGATGATACTGATTCAGCTACTTTTGTGATCTTTGATAGAGATGCCACATTGTTGTTGAAAAAACCCTGTGCAGATATGTTTGAGTCCCATGACAAGGTTATTATTATTATTGTTATTGTTATTGTTATATTATACTTATTAATTGTTACTAATGTTATTCTACTTATTAATTTTTTAGTTGGGTTCGTGCACAGGATGAATGTCATGCAAAGTTTCCAAAGGAGTTTGAAGATTTGATTAACAAAACATATTTGTTCAAGGTTGAATCAAAGTGTAATCAATCATTTAGATTTGAACAAACATTTAGGGTCAAAAAAATTTGTACTGATGAGACCATTATTAAAATGTTCAATGATAGTGGTTTAAAGATAATCGTAAGTAACTTTATTCCTTCCCTATTATTTCTTTGAAAACTTAATTATTTGTAATTAATGTAATGAAATTTTTCAAGAGAGTGCTTTGGTTGATGCTGAATACTGCTCCAAAAAGCAGTCCAAGGTGGACAGTTGTTCAATGACTATTGCAGAGGTATGATATAGTTTCTTTCATGCCTTATTTAGATGATTCAGTTTGTTAGAAATATTTTTAAAGTGTACTTCTATGTTGATATATTTTTGTAGGATTTATTTGATAAATTCTTCGATGCACGCGATGATATTCAGAGTCAATCAGTTGATTTGGGCTCTAAGAGTATTTTGAACAACAATGTGGTAATGGCAACTGTAAACTTGGATTCACTGGAGGATGATATCCCTTTAAAAAAGTTGAAGAAAAAGATCAAGGTTGAGGATGCCAAATGATCATGTTACTCAGGCCGTTATATCTGTTTTGTATAAGAAACTCATTTTCATGCTATTTCTTTTAATTTGTTAATGTTTAAGTGTACTGAATGTTTGAATTTCTTATTTATTATTGCTCATCTGTAAGACTTTTGTGTTAATTTATATTATCTATGTCATTGATTATTATTATTAGAGGTTCACGTCTGCTATATGTTTGATTATGATTTGGTTGAACCCAAGTTTATTAACTGTATGTATGTACTTGGCGCAATAGAAATTACTACCTCTGTGTAGGAATGTAAGTGCTGACTCTATTGGTGTTGATATCATATTGATTGATATTAATATTAAGGCATGTCAGCTACATTTTTGTTTTGGGTTGTGGTATCTATATCTATTTATATTATTTATGTTATTGATTATTATTATTATTATTATTAGAGGTTCATGTTGGTTATATGTTTGATTATGATCTGGTTGAACCGAAGTTTATTAACTCTATGTATGTACTTGGCAGAATAGAAATTACCACCTCTGTTTAGGAATGTAAGTGCTAACTCTATTGGTGTTGGTATCATATTGATTGATATTAATATTAAGGCATGTCAGCTACATTTTTCTTTTTGGTTGTGGTATCTATATGTATAAAATGTATAAAATGATTTCCAATTTTTGTCTTCAAATATTTTTTGATAATTATTTTGGAACATTATGACAGATAATTATTTTGGTTATACATTGCTTTAACATGTACTTCTGTGGATATCAGATCGATTGATATCCATGTTAACGCATGTAAGCTACATTTTTGGTTTTTGGTTGTGGTATTGTGTATTATGTAAATAAAATGTTATCAAATAGGGTACTTACTGTTATTGATTATTTTTAGTTTGAGTGATTAGTTTTTTGTAGTATTTTATTATTGCCAATATTTAAGCAATGTCAGGTACATTTTTTGCACTGATATAAATACTATTTGAATTAAATTGATCTTTGAATTACTATTTGGATTATTTCGTGTGATCTAAATACGATGTCTTTTAATACATAATGATGATTAATTTATTTATTAGCAATATTATTCTGATTAATTTATACATGTATTTATTTCAGATTATTTTACTTGGTTTAAAATCAAATGAGCTATAAGTTAGTAGGTGTTGTTCAGAAATGCTATTTATTTCATTTAACGAGATCTGCTATTTATTATTATTATTATATATTATTATTATTATTTATTATTTGTTATTTATAATTTATAATTTATTTAATTATTTATTTAATCATTATTATCATTATTTATTTATTTATTAATTTATATATTATATATTATATAATATATATTATATATTATTTGTATGTTATTTTCTTGGCTTTTTTATATTCTCGATGCATATCAATTGTTTCTACAAAGCTCTGTTTTCAAAGTGAAGTTTTCTTATATTCTCTAGGACAAGTTTGTGTTGCATTCTCGATGAATTGTAAGTGCTCCTTCTAGGCTCTCTTCTCAAAGCCAATTTGACATCTTTTCAAGTCAAATTTTCTTTATAACCTTCAAACCTTCATTATTTAATCCCTCTTCTAGAGCCTTTTATTTTTTGTCCGGTCTATACATAGACATATTTCGTGGACACCCATACTTACTCCACAAAAGAAATCCAGATGGAAACTATGAACCCAACAATCGTTTGGCAGAAAAGTATCAAAGCCAGAATGGATGGCATCATTTTCCCAGATGAGGTAGGAGTTATTTGGTTCATGTTTCTATTTACTCCTGAACTCATGCATTTGATGTATATTTCATGTATATATTTGTAAAAAGATGTTCCATTTGAAGCAATTTTTGGTTGTTTTTTACAAGGACATTGGGTACCTCGACCCAGCCTTCTGCTACGTATATAAACATGAACTAAGCGAGTATTGGCACTTGGTGGACGAAAAGGGTAACGATGCTGATGTAAAATATAATATGGATCTTCACGATCCGAGGATAGTCGGAGGTTGGGCATATCTTACAGCATTGTACAAGATAGAACACCCACGAGCCATTCTTTTCGCTTACGTTGGTCGTTCTACTTTCCAGTTGACCATTTTCAAAGGACACCTTGCACCACACGGTTTGCATGTATTTGGAATGCGTATGATGAACAATTCTGCATACACTCATTTCAATTTCACTTTGAGTACATTCCAGGCCAAAGCAAGCCACCTGGTGAGTCCTAACGTCACCCTGCCTTAACAATATCCTTCTTTTTCTAATATTTCTTTGATTTTTCAATGACATTACTTAGAGTAAAATATAAAAGCAATATTTTCAGGATCTGACTTCAGACTTTGCGAATTATATACGGAAACACAAATTTAGAAGATTGGTTCTGGATGGTCCTCTGGAAGCAGTAGAGTGCAAGGTACTCATAAGGAATGGATTCAAGAAGTCCACAAAAATAGGAAGAGGATGGAAACATTTCTGTCAAAGGAATGCCCTGAAGGAGGGAAGTTTCGTTATCTTCAGAGCTCAATTGGAAGGAGACAACACCATCAAATTTTTTACCGCAAGATTGGTTTAGGGTCAATTTTCTTATATTTGTTCATATAAGTCACTGTTAAATAAAGACAGCAGTGTAAAAACCAAGAGGGGGGGGTGAATTGGGTTTTTAAAGAAATTTTCTCTTTTAAATAAATTTTCAGGTTTTGAAAAACTTTCAAAAACTTGGATGTGAATTTTTCCAATCCTTTGATTAACGTTGTTGGGATTAGCAATTGTAATAATGATCCACAATTAAGAGATAAAGAGAAAGAGAAAGAACACAGAGATTTATACTGGTTCGGATTAAGCCAATCCTACATCCAGTTCCCAACCACCACAAATCCGTGATGATTTTCCCCACTATCTTTAACTGAAATTACAAACACCAATTCATGCAATAACAAATAAAGATAAACGGAAACACCTCCTCGGACACACTAAGGATGAAACACCTCCCTGACACATCGAGGATGAAACACCTCCCTGCACACACCGAGGATGAAACCCACCTCTCTTGACACACAAGAGATGAAACACCTCCTTAGAACCAATCCAAGGGATGAATTTTCCTTTACGTAAAACAAGAAAAGAATACACCTGAAATGTGCTGGATAGAAAGCTTAAGCACAATGATCACCACTTCCAAAGACTTGATCAAACTGAAGAGAGCAGGAAAGCGACTTTGAAAAAGCTAAGGCGCAGAAACACTTTGAATATTTTGTGTTTGTTCAGATGTGTTAAACCTAAGACATTCTCTTTCATTTTATAATTCGAAAATGCTCCAAAGTTTCCATTCTTAGGTTGATTTAGAATTAATTTCGCAAAACGACTTATTTAATCGATTATATTAAAAGCTTAATCGATTATATCATGTTTAAAAACTGGAAAACAAATATCGTCTCGATTTAATCGATTAGATTAAGGCCATAATCGATTATATTAACCCAGAATCAATATAATCGATTATCAAAGACACTTAATCGATTATTTTGCTCGTTAAACATTTTTGATTCAAATATTAATTTAAATAATCGATTATCTACGTATGGTAATCGATTAAAAGCGTAGAAAAACGTTTTTGCGAGAAAACACCTTGCTCTCTTGTTTGGGAAGGTCTTGAATGGGATTTATGACTTACTCTTTTTATCCAACACCCAAAACAGAACCTTCTACCTTTGATCCTTCAGCTCTTGAGAAAATCTTCATCAATCTTCTCTCTTGAAAGCTTTGAAAGCTCTTTATGCCTTTCCTTTCTTATCAAGCAATCTTCCTTTGTGAGATGGCACAAGTCTTTAAAGTTGATTGAAACTTCCTAAAAACTTCATCATCAAACTGTAGGTGTCCATAAAACTCTGGACTTGAAATATGCCAACAATCTCCCCCTTTTTGATGATGATAAAAAGAAACCTAGAGACTTGTGATAATATCCTGAAAATCTTGAAAATAATGTATGGATATCTCCATCATAAATATTAGTCCACAAAGGAAATAAAATAGGCAGTCATATAGCATTTAAGTTTCAATTTGAATTTTGAAAAAGAGATTTCAAGGAATTAATGAGTGGAAATTATTTCTAAAAGCTCCCCCTTAAACTATGCTCTTAATTGTTTAAGCTATATAAGGCACTTATTTGAATTATTTCCTAAAGTTCCCTTGAAATTAATTTTCTTAAAAGCTATATTAACTAGACAGATTTTCAATCAAGACAAAATATTTTCTCCCCCTTTATTTTTATCATTTTCAAAAAGATTACATTTTCAGAGATAATTACAGCAGAAGCAAATTAATACACAGAAAATAATAGAGAGAAAAAAAATCTGGAAAATAATGAAGAACAAGCTAAGGAAAAGTGAACTTGTAGCCTATTCAGTTTCTTCACTATCTTCTTCATCTTCCTCAACATTTGCTGGCTGTTTGCCTCTTGAGGATGTTGTATTATCTTCTTCAGGAGATAGTTCTTCAATTTCCATCTTTCTTTCAACTCTATACATTCTTCTATTAAGCCTTGAGAGTTGATGAGAAAGGCCTTGAAATTCCTTGGAGTGAAGATTCATCATAGAATCCATTCTTGATATGAGAAGCTCCTCCACTGATCCTGGTTGAGGTTGAAATTGAGGTGGAGGTTGAGGTTGGTCTTCATCATCTTCTTCCATGGCAGCAGCTCCTTCTTCTCTTTGGGTAAACCTGTTGCCTTGTTCTATGAGGCCCATATGCCTTAGAACATTTTTACCAATCTTGCTATTGCTTAGCAAAATCTGTTTATTCTCCCCTTCAAGATCAACACCTTTGTATTCTAGAATCAACTTTATACAAGTTCTCAACTTGTAGGTTAGGATCCTTGCAGAATTTTCTGAATTCTACCAACTTGTTGAAGTCCTCAAAGCCATATGTGATGTTTATGCCTTGAGTTGAGAGACCAGCTACATTGTTCCACAAATCTTCATCAAGGAAGATCCTTACACCTTTCACTTTGGTGCTTGGACTTGCAGTTCTTGATGTCAAGTTCATGTAGAACACTCTAACCAAATCTGGGTAGAAAGCCCCTTCCATCTCCACAAACTGTTGTAGTCCACTTCCTACTAAAAATTCCTGAAATTGAAAACCATGAGATCTAAAAAATTCACAAGACAAGAATTTAGGGGTAAGAATTTTTCTATCCTTCCACTTGTTAACAAAGGCAATTTGCAGATCTTCATCTGAAATCCAATTCATAAAACGTTGATTTAATGAAAATATATCCGTTGGGAACGAATATAGCCGTTTAGAAAAGACAAAACACGTGAAAACATGGCCAATGTTCGAAAAAATAGTTTTGCAGAAAAACACAGAACGGTGCATTTAATCGATTATATGCTCATTTAATCGATTATTTTCCTTCAAAAATTTTCAGAAAACGAAAACCCAGAAATTTAATCGATTATGTGCATTCCTTAATCGATTAAATTACTCCCCGGCGATTTAATCGATTATGTCATAAACTTAATCGATTATGTTTTAAAACATTTTCACAAACACCGCGTTTAATCGATTAACACACGAAAACTAATCGATTAAATACGTAAATTTTCGTAAAACGCTGAAATAACATTAAAATCAACAACAAACACTTACCTGGAACCTTTCTAAGCTCATAAAATCTTACTTGAGATAAAAGATTGGTAAATATGCCAACTCGTTGATGTTTTTGCTTCCTTTCATAAACTTGATCACTTGTTGTTTCAACACGGAAGAGGCCTTTTTGAAATTGGAACCAGCCTGCAATATAAACAAGAAAAATTCTGGTTCCCTAAAATCACTTATTAGGGTCCTCATGGGTTAGAAACAATTTTTCCTTTGGGAACCCATTTGTATCTCCCATTAGGAACACTAAAACGTTTAATATTGCATCTATTAACCGAATGACCTTTATGCATACAGTAAAAACATGTAGGAACATTTGTTCTTCTTGGTATGTACGCATTTTTATAAAACTTCTTTGTAGAAACGTTTTGTTTAAAGGAATTAGAATTTTCATAAACCTGATTTGAATTAGACGATTCTCCTTTCACAAAAACAGTTTTGGTAGGTTTATGATTATACCTGAAATTGTAACCAAGTCCTGCTTTTTCATATAAACCTTTTTGCACTTTCAAAACATTATTTAAATTTTTATTACCCGTTGTAATGTTTGAAAGAGACGTTTCAAGATAAGAAACCTTGTTTGCAAGAACACTACAATTTTCACAAATAGGAATTTTCGTTTTGCATTTGCAAGGGATAAGCGCTATTTTCAAATCATCTTTTAAAACGATTTTCTCTTGTTCCAAATCAATAATTTTCTTTTCAAGAATCTTATAATCATTTTTCAATTTATTGTAAACCGAAGAAAGCTTTTCAGATTTTTTACAAAGGCTAAGAAATTCTTCAAGCAATTCATCATAATCATTAGGGAGATCGGAATCGCTTACCTCACTTGCACGTGGATTCCACATCATCATCGCCATGAGACAAATGTTTGCTTCTTCTTCGATTCACTTGAACCTTCGGAAGAACTCACTTCATTGTCGTCCCAAGCAATATATGCTCTCTTCTTCTTTTGAAGAACTTCTTACTTTTCTTTTCCCTTTCTTCAGGTTTCTTGGAATTCGGACAATCTGCTCTCATGTGCCCCTTTTTGCCACAACCATAACATTTATAATTATCGTTAGAATTTGAATTTTCAAATTTCTTACCTTTCTTATGGTTGCCTTTCTTCTTGATGAACTTTTTGTATTTCTTTACAAATTCATTTAGATCATCGTCTTACGAATCATCGGTATCATTGCTCTCCTCTTTAATGGATTGAACCTTTAAGGCAATACCTTTTCTTTTAACGTCCTCTTCTTCACCGTTGAAGCGACCTAGCTCCATTTCATGTTCTCTAAGCTTTCAGAAGAGAGTTGTCATGTTCATGTTTGACGAGATTCTTTGATTCAGTGATGGCCGTCACTTTAGGTTGCCAAGTCCTGTCCAAAGATTTCAAAATTTTGACATTTAATTCTTCGATGTCGAATTTCTTACCTAATGCCTTGAGATGATTTACGATGTGAGTAAATCTCTTTTGTACATCGCATATGGTTTCTCCTTTGCTCATACTGGAACATTTCATATTCCTGAATCAAGGTGTTCTTCCCTGATCGTTTCACTTCTTCAGTTCCTTCATGTGTGACTTCTAGAGTGTCCCACATCTTCTTTGCGGTTAGTGCAATCCGATAACCTGTAAAACTCATCAATGGTTAAGGCGAGATGCTATCATGTTACATGCCCTTATGTCGCATTGATTCTGGTTGTATTCGTCCTTGCTCCAATTTGCTTTCTTCTTAGGTACTGCGCTTCTTCAACAACAACCATAGGAATAAATGGACCATTTACAACGACATCCCAAACGCCTTGATCATTAGACCTTAGAAAAATTTCCATCCTCTTTTTCCAAAAGGATAGTTTTCACTGTAAAAGTGGTGGTCTATGAATAGATGCACCTTCGACAAAAGTTTGATTTTTATGCGCCATAAGGATCTTGTTTTTGAATAACTTTCAAAAAACCAGCTCCGATACCAATTGTTAAATAAAGGCAGCGATGTAAAAACCAAGAGGGGGTGAATTGGGTTTTTAAAGAAATTTTCTCTTTTAAATAAATTTTCGGGTTTTGAAAAACTTTCAAAAACTTGGATGTGAATTTTTCCAATCCTTTGATTAACATTGTTGGGATTAGCAATTGTAATAATGATCCACAATTAAGAGATAAAGAGAAAGAGAAAGAATATAGAGATTTATACTGGTTCGGATTAAGCCAATCCTACATCCAGTTCCCAACCACCACAAATCCGTGATGATTTTCCCCACTATCTTTAATTGAAATTACAAACACCAATTCATGCAATAACAAATAAAGATAAACGGAAACACCTCCTCAAACACACTAAGGATGAAACACCTCCCCGGACACACGAGGATGAAACACCTCCCGGACACACTCGAGGATGAAACCCACCTCTCTTGACACACAAGAGATGAAACACCTCCCTTAGAACCAATCCAAGGGATGAATTTTCCCTTTCTAGAAAGCAGTAAAAGAATACACCTGAAATGTCTTTGGATAGAAAGCTTAAGCACAATGATCACCACTTCCAAAGACTTGATCAAGCGAAGAGAGCGAGGAAGCGGCTTTGAAAAAGCTAAGGCGCGAAACACTTTGAATATTTTGTGTTTGTTCGGATGTGTTGAACCTAAGACATTCTCTTTCATTTTATAATTCGAAAATGCTCCAAAGTTTCCATTCTTAGGTTGATTTAGAATTAATTTCGCAAAAGCGACTTATTTAATCGATTATATTAAAAGCTTAATCGATTATATCATGTTTAAAAACTGGAAAACAAATATCGTCCGATTTAATCGATTAGATTAAGGCCATAATCGATTATATTAACCCAGAATCAATATAATCGATTATCAAAGACACTTAATCGATTATTTTGCTCGTTAAACATTTTTGATTCAAATATTAATTTAAATAATCGATTATCTACGTATGGTAATCGATTAAAAGCGTAGAAAAACGTTTTTGCGAGAAAACACCTTGCTCTCTTGTTTGGGAAGGTCTTGAATGGGATTTATGACTTACTCTTTTTATCCAACACCCAAAACAGAACCTTCTACCTTTGATCCTTCAGCTCTTGAGAAAATCTTCATCAATCTTCTCTCTTGAATGCTTTGAAAGCTCTTTATGCCTTTCCTTTCTTATCAAGCAATCTTCCTTTGTGAGATGGCACAAGTCTTTAAAGTTGATTGAAACTTCCTAAAAACTTCATCATCAAAACTGTAGGTGTCCATAAAACTCTGGACTTGAAATATGCCAACAGTCACATCTGGTTCGAACTGCTTTTTTATTTCAGAACTAAGAATTGTACTAGCTGAACAATATTTACTTAAGTTATCCTTTCATATAATAATGTTTGAATGTTTATTGCTTTACATAATGTTTACCTTGCTGTTCCAGTTTACTATCTTTATTTCTACAAATGTTTACATATCCTGAAGTGTATATATCATTTACTTTGTATGCATACGGATGTCCTTTAATTTTAGTAATAATTGTTGACTGTGGATCTTCATGTTAACATTAAAGTTTAATTGATTTCAATACCAAATTAGAGTCAACTACATGTTTGTTTTGGTTGATATCTTTGATTTTCGTTTTGCTTATGTTTGTCTCAAAGTATTTGATCTTTTAATAATTCTAATTCTAATGCAGATGGCCTTTAATTTTAGAAACAATTGTTGTCTGTGGATATTCGTGTGTTGAGATCAAAATTTAATTGATTTGAATTTCAATACCAAATTAATCTGAGTTACATGTTTGTTTTTGTTGATTTCTTTCATTTTCGTTTTGTTTATATTTGTCTCAAAGAATTAGATTTTTTAATAACTAAAATGCAGATGCCCTTTAATTTTAGTAAAAATTGCTAACCATGGGATCTTCGTGTTGACATCAAAATTCAATTGATTTCAATATCAAATTAATTTCATCTAGATGTTTTCGTTGACTTGTTTGATTTCGTTTTTTAGTAACTCTAATTCGATTTTGTCATTTCATTCGCTTTTATAATTATCTTTTCATCTTTAAAGATTTATGTGCTTTCTTTTTAAATTTTAATAGGAAACTTGCCTGCTTCTTCTAAAAACAAATTTATGTGGTCATGTATGTTTCATATATCTTTATATCTTTATATCTTGATATATTGATAATATATCTTTATATCTTTATATCTTTATATTTTTATATTTTTATATTTTTATATTTTTATCTTTATATGTTTATATCGTTATATCGTTATATCTTTATTTATTTAATTATTTTAATTAATTTATACTTCTTCTTTTGTATAATTACTCTTTTAAAAATTAATTTAAGCATGTCAAAGTTTACTTTTTTAATCTCCAAAAAATCGATTTTCCTTAAACCACTTCTCAGTTTCTCTAAAATCCGTGATGCCTGTATTTAATGTCAAAGCAATTTGATTTCATTTTCTTTAACCTTTATCTCTTGAAATTTAATATGTCCTTATTTAATTTCTTTGTAGCTTATATAGACATATACAATACTTGAAAATTGTAAATTGTAGTTTCTATACATACATATCTATAAATCTATACATATATACATGACGATGCCCCTTAATTTTCATTGTTATTGCTGACTCTGATTGATTGTGTTGAGATGAAAATTTGATTGATTTGAATTTGAATATGAAATGAAAAATCAGTTACATGTTTCATTTTGTTCCATTACTTTGATTTTCGTTTACCTCAATTTCTTCTCAAAGAATTATAATTATAATATGTAATATTTCTGTGCATTTTCATTATATTTTTAAGATCGTAATTATTTTTTTATTTCGACAATTATTCATTCATTTTTCAAGTTATAAAATATACATTTTATAGAATTGGAATTTCGAGATTATAATCATTTCATTCTTACTTTCATTTTTAGAAAGTGATTTCTTCTGAAAAGACTTTCCAATATCTCTGAACTTCTTGAAGCTACATTTAATACAATGTCATTTCAATTTACGTCACCTTTATCTCCATTTTCACTAACAAGTCATCTCATATCCTGTCAACAGGTTTTGAAACTTACTTTTTCAATTGCCGAAGTTTTTTTTTCTCGAAAGATGTTTCAATTTCTGTGAAGGCCCTTTAAACTCTATTTAATGTCAAATTCATTTCATTTCATTTCACTTCTCTTAAACTCCATCTCCTTCTGCTCTGTAATACTTTCTGTTGTGCTTCAAAGTTTATCTTTAAAAGTTTATCTCTTCCTCTTCACTTCACTGCTCCTTCAAACGAAAAAGTGTTGAGTGCAGAAATCATCCTTCAAAGTGAAACAAAAGGAAAGTTCATTACCATGCACCTTATTGCTAAGGTATGATAAGCTTCATTTCTAAATTCTTTATTTTGCTGATGATGTATTACTATTATTTGTTGAAATTTGTATAATTTTCGTAGAGTTTTGGGTACGTAGATCGTTCTTTTGCAAATGAGTTCTCTGAAGAACTCGGTTCAACGTGGACATTAGCTGATAGAAGAGGAAAGACTCATGTTGTTACCTACAACATGAATTTGGACAACCCACTATTAGAGAAAGGTTGGGACAAATTGAGGAAGTTCTATAAACTCCGAGGCCAACATTTTATTTTATTCCGTTACGTCAGCCTCTCTTGCTTTGATATTACTGTGTGGGAACCATTGTGCTCAGCAATGGAAGTTCAAAAATTTTTCAAGGACAGGTCCTTACCACTGCCATACACAACATTCAAATTGACAATGTCAAAGTATCACCACAGCAAGCAACCTGGTCAAATTTATCTTCATGCATTCATTTTCGTAATATTTTTTAGGATTCTGGAATTTGTACATGAACTTACAAATATGTTTGTCAATATTTTGTTCGTCTCTTGCAAGCATTTGCCTATTGATATTGGTTACCACATTCGCCAAGAGAAATTGAAATCGGTTTGTCTGCACGGACCGATTACTTCTGTAAAATGCAAATTGTTAGTCAGAAAAGGCAAGAACAAGTCAACAAAGATTGCGAAAGGTTGGAAGGAATTCTGCTCCTCAAATGAATTGCATGAAGGAGATCGAGTGGAATTCCAATTTGACAACGAGAAGAACAAAGACCATGTAACTGTTTTTGTGAATTTTAATTAGGTTGAACTTTTTGTAGTATTTAAATGTATTCATTTTTGTCTTTTAAATTTTTTTTGAGGTATTGCTTCTGAAGAAGCAAGAACAATGATCCACCAACCTTTTAAGTTAATGTTGTTAAAAATATTGCTTTTATTTATGTTTTGTCATGTATACTTTGTTTTTTATCTGTTTACATAACAATAACAAAATATGTAAATAAAGATATCCAAAAAATTTATAATAATGAATTATATAACTATCAATTCTATGTATGAAATATAAGTATAAGTACGAAATATTATATAAGTCAATAACATAAAACTCCAATTAATTGACACAAATATATATCAATATATATGAATATATACAAATATTATATTATAGATATACATAGATAATATAGAAATATTATATGTTCAGATTTTTTTTATCTTCATGTTTGGTCAGGAGAATGAGTTTTTGTTGCATAAGAAATATCAGTGCATAGAGGATTACAATCCTTTCAGCACGAATTTTAAGAAATGTCTGCGTATTTTTACTCATATTTATGCAAGAAGTACACAGTGCAGGCACAAGGTATTAAAAAAAAAATCAAGCATTGCTTTTGTTGAACAAATGGTGGCACAGTCTTTTGCTGATAGGAAATGTTTTACGCAGCCCTATTTGTCCTATGCCTATTTGTGTCCTTGCATTGCTCTGTTCAATCTGTATGCTTTTTGGTGCTCATGTATGGTAAACAAGCTAAATAGTGAAAGAAACCAGTTGATCAATTCAAAGCAAGTACAACTATATGGCCCTATTTCGTTAGGCAATATTTGTTTACTTGTTGTAGATAGTTGAACGTGCACTATTGCTGTGAGTATGCTAACAAATATTATTGTATATCATTACTGGTTTTGGGTTTGCAAAGAAAAAACCACTGTCAAAGCTATGCAAAAAGCACTTCTCACTACAATTCCCCTTAAATAGAAACAAGTCTGCAAGGTACCTCCAAGGACAGGTTATGCTTTCGATGTTTACATGCTTTGATTACAAAATGTTATAACATAAATATAAATAATTGTTGGATGATTTGTGATTTGATGATGTTTGTTAATTGTGTTTTATACTGTGCTGGATGCGTGGTTAATGTTTGTTGAATGATTTAGAATTGTTTGAGATGTTAGATTACCTGTAGAAGATTAATCAATTGAATAATAAATAAACTGCTGTTTTTGTTATTCATCAGTTAGTCTACTAATTCTACTTCTCTAGTCGATTGTTTTCACTAAATGTACCAGGCATACAGGTTTAATGAAAATAACACACTGGTCTGAGTCTTCAGTCGACTATTCTGTTCGTGACACCAACCTTGTGCAGTAAAATACATAGAACGCGGTCTTAGGATTTTCAAAAGGTGAAGACCCATTGCATATTAGTTGCTCTATAAATACAACATTCGTGGACGCATCAACTTGCGAAAGAATTCAAGAGAAAACTCTCAAGAGCTACAACTTTCAAGAGCAAGAAGATTTCTGCAAGAGTTTTCGTTTTTACTGTTCTATCAAGATTTTCTTTCTTTCACTGTATTTTGTATTCTTTGATCTCGGGTTAGAGATTCGTAAGTGGGTTTTAGAACCCTGTGACTGTGATTGGGGTAATCACAGAGACTCAGTGTGAGTCAGTGGGTGGTGATCTATTCTATAGTGTTTAGAATAGGTTCTTTAGTTTTCTTGTAGTGTTCAAGAAAGGATTTTGTGTAAAGAATACAATTTTTGTTAGTGATTAGGATCTGCGAAGTTGCGGATCATTGACTGGATATAGTTCTTGCATAAAGAACGAACCAGTATAAACCTTGGTGTCATATTTTCTCTTCCTTCATTATCTGTTATATTGTGCAGTAAGAACTAACCTACTATTTCGCGAATATCAGTCGGCTAATTTTCTGCAAATTGAACCAGTAAATTTTCTGTGACGAAAAAGTTTTCATGAAAGCTAATATCAATTCAACCCCCCCTTCTTGATATTATTCCGCTGCTAACAATTGGTATCTAGAGCTGGTTCTTGTAAGGTACTCAAGATTAAATCAAGATGGGAGACAAACTACCCTTTGCTGAAGGTGCTTCTACCAACAGACCCCCTCTCTTCGTAGGAGAAAATTATCCGTTCTGGAAGGCCAGAATGAAGATCTTTTTCGAGTCTGTTGATAGAGGTGTGTGGGATACTGTAGTTAATGGCCCATATATCCCTACTGTGAAAGGTGAAGATGGACAACTGGTTGAAAAACCATGGGAGCAGTGGACTGATTCAGAGAATAAGAAGGCACAGTATGACAGTAAGGCAAAGAATATTTTAACTTCTGCTCTTAACCTTGATGAATTTTTCAGGGTTTCACAATGCACCACAGCCAAAGAAATGTGGGTCATCCTTCAAGTCACACACGAAGGTACAACTGAAGTGAAAAGGGCAAGAAAATATACTCTCATACAAGAGTATGAGATGTTTCGAATGCAGCCTGGTGAGACAATTCAAGACGTGCAGAAGCGATTCACGCACATAGTGAATCATTTGCTGGGCTTAGGGAAGAAGTTTGATGATGAAGAGCTCAATATAAAGGTCCTTAAATGCTTGAGTAGGAGTTGGCAGCCAAAAGTTACAGCTATCCTGGAAACAAAGGATTTAACAGTCATGAGCACTGCAACCTTGTTTGGGAAACTCAGAGAACACGAATTAGAGCTGAGTAGGCTGGATCAAATCGAAAATTCAGAAAAATAGAGCAAGAGCTTAGCGCTAAAAGCCAACGAGTCCATTAAGAGTGATGAAGAGAAAGATGATGACAGTACTGAGTTTGCAATGTTGGTCAAGAAGTTTGGTAAATTTCTTAAGAGGAAAGACAATTCAAAGGACAGATATCAGGAAAAACAGAGGAGGTATAACCGAAAATCTGATTTTAATTCCTCTAACTTTTCATGTTTTAATCGTGGACAGCTAGGACATGTGAAGGTAGATTGTCCTCTCTTGAATCAAAGAAAAGATAGAAGTCCTGAAAAGTATGAAAGAAGGGATAAAGACAAACGAAATCAGTACTTCAAGAAAGGCAAGAAAGCTTATATGGCCTGGGATGACAGTGATTCCAGCAAATCATCAAGTTCAGATTCTGAATCTGGAAATCAAGCTAATCTGTGCCTTGTAGCCAATGAAGAATCAGCTAGCCAAGTAAGTTCATGTGATTCTGATATGAGTGAGAATTATGATACCTTGTTTGATGCATTTAGAGAATTGCATAATGAAGCAAAGAAACTAGACTATAAGAATAATCGGTTAAAAGGTCTGAATAACTGGCTAGAAAATAAGGTACTGTAACTGGAAGATCATAATAGAAGACTAAAAGATGATAATAGTCAACTAAAAGACAATGTCCTGCAACTGAAAAACCAGATCGAGTCTGATAAATCTGAGAATGATAAAATTGAATCTGCAAAGTGTGAAAACTGTATTAACCTTCAAAATAAAGTTGGTTATTTGATTAAAACATTGGCAAAGTTTCAAATTGGTCATAATACACTTAATCAACTTCTACATTCTCAAATTGGTTTTTCAAATGGAAATGGCCTTGGCTATGGAAAATGTTATCATGCTGCAAAGAACAAATCTTATCCCAGGAACATATTTAAAACATGTTCTTATTGTTTGAAACATGGTCATATATCTAGATTTTGCTATGTCAAGAATTTTGGGATTTCAAGAGGTGAATTTTATTGGAAACCCAAAATACATGTTGTTCCTAACTTGAAAGGACCCAAATGGTTTTGGGGACCTAAATTTGTCAATTAAACCTTGTTTTGCAGATCTGTCATGGAGCAAAAAGAACTTTATGGTACCTGGACAGTGGATGCTCCAAACATATGACAGGTGATAAATCAAGGTTGATGAACTACAAGGAATGTGAAGCTGGTGCTGTTACTTTCGGTGATAACAGCAAAGGCAAAATCAAAGGATTTGGAGATATTGGCAACTGTAATTCCTCACAGATTAGAAATGTACTATATGTTGAAGGACTAAAACACAATCTGCTAAGCATAAGTCAGCTATATGACAAAGGTATGAAAGTCACTTTTGATGCAGAATTTTGTGTCATATTCAATTGTAAAACTGCAGTTATAGTGCACATTGGGAGAAGAGTAAACAATGTCTACATGCTGGACATCAACTCCTCAAATCACAAGAATATTTGTTTGTTAACCAAAGAAGATGATAGCTGGCTATGGCATAGAAGATGTGGTCATGTCAACATGCAGTTGTTGAACAAAATCAGTTGCAAAAGTCTTGTTAGAGGCCTTCCAAATGTGAAATTTGTGAAGGACAAAATCTGTGAATATTTCCAAAAAGGAAAGCAGTCCAAAAGCTCATTTGAGTCAAAGAATGTCATTTCAACAAGGAGACCACTTGAACTTTTGCATCTTGATTTGTTTGGTCCTTCAAGAACTGTAAGTATTGGAAACAACTCTTATGTTCTTGTGATTGTTGATGATTTCTCAAGGTATACTTGGACACTTTTAGTTTCTTCAAAAGATGAAACTTTTCATGCTTTCAAAAGATTTGCTAAGATCACTTCAAATGAAAAAGATTTGAAAATTGTTTCTTTAAGAAGTGATCATGGGACTGAGTTTCAGAATATGCATTTTGAAAAGTTTTGTTCTAAATATGGCATTTCTCATAACTTCTCTGCACCAAGAACTCCATAGCAAAATGGAGTTGTTGAAAGGAAGAACAGGACTCTACAGGAATGTGCAAGGACAATGTTGAGTGAGTCAAAGCTACCAAAATATTTTTGGGCAGATGCTGTATCAACTGCTTGTTATGTACTCAATAGAGTTTTACTTAGACCTATACTAGATAAAACACCATATGAGCTTTTGAATGATAAAATACCTAGTATTGCATATTTTAAAGTCTTTGGATGCAGGTGCTTCATACTCAACAATGGAAAAGCATCATTAGGTAAATTTGATGAGAAAGCTGATGATGGCATTTTTCTTGGTTATTCCATGACTAGTAAAGCATACCGTGTTTTCAATAAGAAGAACCTAACTGTAGAAGAATCTATCCATGTTGTTTTTGATGAGGTTTTATGCCAAAAAGAGAGAAAAGGTAACTCTCTTGCAGGGTCTGATGATGAGAAGACTGATAAATCTGAGAAGAATGAAGATCATGCAGAAAATTCTGCTGAAACTGTCAGACAGGATGAACAAGTCGACTATAACCCTGAATCAGTGGACTACTCTACAGCAGATAATGCTTTACAAAAATCCTGAAGAACACAAAAAGGGCTATCTCTGGACAACATCATTGGGAATGTTGAAAAGGGAGTAACTACTCGTAACTCTTTACATGATTTCTGCAACCATATGGCATTTGTTTCTCAAATAGAACCAAAAAATATTAATGATGCTTTGCTTGACCATAATTGGATAACTGCTATGAATGATGAACTGAATCAGTTTGTTAGGAATGATGTTTGGAAACTAGTACCTAGGAACAATGCAATGAATGTGATAGGAACTAAATGGGTTTTCAAAAATAAGCTAGATGAAAATGGTATTATTACTAGAAACAAAGCTAGACTTGTAGCAAAAGGGTATAATCAGGAGGAAGGCATTGACTATGATGAGACTTATGCACCAGTTGCTAGATTAGAAGCCATTAGGTTATTGCTTGCATTTGCATGTCTTAATTGCTTTAAACTCTATCAAATGGATGTCAAAAGTGCTTTTCTTAATGGTTTCATAAATGAAGATGTATATGTTGAACAACCACCTGGTTTTATTGACTCTAAGCTTCCTAACCATGTCTTCAAACTCAAAAAGGCTTTGTATGGTCTTAAGCACGCACCAAGACAGTGGTATGAAAGACTTACAACCTTTCTCATGTCACAAGGCTTTAAAAGAGGAGCTGTGGATAAAACTCTCTTTACCAAGAAAGTTGTCAATGATCTTATGATTGTACAAATTTATGTTGATGACATAATTTTTGGATAATCTAATCCCTCTTTGTGCCAAGAGTTTGCAGAATCTATGCAAGGTGAATTTGAAATGTCCATGATGGGAGAATTGAATTTCTTCCTAGGATTACAGGTCAAACAAATGGAAAATGGAACCTTCATTAGTCAAGCCAAGTACTGCAATGAATTGCTGAAAAAGTTCAACATGGAGAGCTGTAAAAAAGCCAATACACCAATGTCATCAAGCTGTTATCTAGATATTGATGAATCTGGAAAATCTGTAGACGCAACCATGTATCGAGGATTGATTGGATCTCTATTATACATCACAGCTAGCAGACCTGATATCATGTTTGTTGTTTGTCTTTGTGCAAGATTCCAAGCAAATCCAAAGGAGTCACATTTCACAGCTGCTAAACGTATCTTGAAATACCTCAAAGGAACTGTGAATGTGGGTTTGTGGTATTCAACTGGTAATGAGCTAAATCTTGTTGGATATACTGATTCTGATTTTGCAGGTTGCAAATTAGACAGGAAAAGCACCAGTGGAACATGTCACTTGCTTGGAAATTGTTTAATTTCGTGGACAAGCAAGAAACAGGCATGTGTTGCACTCTCAACAGCTGAAGCTGAGTACATTGCAGCTGGTAGCTGTACAGCACAGATTTTGTGGTTGAAACAACAGCTAAGTGATTTCAATTTACATCTTTCTGATATACCAATCTTGTGTGATAATACCAGTGCAATCAACCTAACTAAGAATCCAATACAGCACTCTAGGACTAAACACATTGAAATAAGGCATCATTTTATAAGAGATCACATAGAAAAGAAGGATTGTAGGATTGAATTCATCTCTACAAATGATCAATTAGCTGATATATTTACTAAGCCTCTTGGTCGTGAAAGATTTTTCAAACTTAGAAATGAATT
Source organism: Lablab purpureus (assembly GCA_030347555.1). Taxonomy (NCBI): domain Eukaryota; kingdom Viridiplantae; phylum Streptophyta; class Magnoliopsida; order Fabales; family Fabaceae; genus Lablab; species Lablab purpureus. The sequence continues at coordinate 30,977,157 of CM059264.1, forward strand.
GGGTATCCTGAACATCAATCATATCTCTTAAAATTTCCTCTGCTGAGTTGATTAGTTTGTTAATTCTATGAAATAGCTTGCTTATTTCATTAAACTGATAATTATATCTTACTGTTGCAGATTTCAATGTGTTAATTTCATGAAATAGTCGATTTATTTCATTTAACTGACAGCAATGTTTTACTGTTACAAAAATAATCTGCTTATTTTCAGGAAATAACAGACTTATTTCATTAATTGCACCTGCTGTTGTTGAACAAACCCATTAATTGCTTTGACTAGCTGACTAATCTCTGTAATCACAATTAAATTCAATTGCAGTTCCAAGAAATCAGTGTTTAATCAAATCAATTTCAGTCATTTCTGCACAACGAATGGTTCTGTGCATTATAATTCAAAGCATGAACAGTTATAGGTGCATGTGTATTCGTTTTATTGGGTTTCAGAATTGGTTTTCCATTTTTCAAAGTATTCTCTGCATCTTCTGAAAACTGAGCACCTGTGGTTGAGTCTGAATCTGTTCAAAATATTTTGTTCATTAAATCACAGTTGAAAATGCATACATTACCTTCTATATAGTCTAAATACATTTACATATTTCGGACTTAAACTGTTTTTCTCCATACTCTGTATTCTTGCATATTTCTCTTCAGTTCAGATTCACAATTTGCAATGTCGAACCTTGAGCATGGTGCTAGTGATGATTCAGATGCTCCTATTGGAAATATGTTTCAAAAACTAAGGAGATCGCTGAGGAACAGAACATCTTCACGTACAACAGCTTCTCAATCTGGGAGAGGTAACAGGGGCTCAACATCAGGGACTCAAGCAGATCCCATTGAAATTCCTGAACAGACAGCAGAGCCTTCGGAAAGGAGGTTTCCAAAAAGGTACAAAGTGAGGGTCAGACTCCCTCAACGAATGAACCCTCCACCACCTCCTTCTCCTCCTGCAGAAGAACCCAATGAGGAGACTGAGTCAGACGAAGAAGAAGAAGAAAATAATAATGAGGTTGTTGTATCTGTAGAACACAGAATGATGATGAAACAAATTCTCACGCCTAAGATCCTTAAATTCAGCTGGTTGGAAACTGAGAACTTGGCCTTTGTGAGAAACTCTCTCCATGCACAAGGTCTCCAGAAATTTATAGAACTTGAAGGTAATTTCTACATTGACCTTGTCAAGCTTTTCTATGCTAACATGAAAGTTGAAAACAGTGCACTTGTGTCCAACATAAGAGGCAGGGAGATTCGGATTGACAATACCTTATGGAGGAGAGTTGCCGGTTTGAGGAATGATGGAGTAAAAATCAGCAAAGGCAACACAGGTTCAGTGCCAAACTTCAACAAGGAAGTTGTCTACAAAGATTGCCTACGCTACTGTGATGAGGCCATGATCCTCAAGTACAATGTCGGCAGAATGAAGAGGGATGAAAGGCTTCTGGCGTTCCTTCTCGCATGGCAGCTCGTACCCAGGGGGAGCAATCACGCCCAGCTTATGGAGGAGGATTTGGCCCTGATACATTGCCTCAAAAATCGGATAAAAGTGAATTGGATTTATGTGATTAAAGGTCACATGTTTAAGGCCAAACGGTTGAATGATCACAAGCTTCCGTATGCCACTTTGATATCCAGATTCCTTGACTACTTCAACTTTCCCACTGATGGAGAAACGATGAAGATTGTTAATCACAAACACATGTTTGACAATTACTATTTGCGAAAGATGGGACTATCCAAGGTGAATGGCGAATGGACTTATGAAACTGGTGGATCAGCTTCTGGACATGGAGGCAATGCAGGAACTTCATCAGCACAGCAAACAGATTATACAGCTTACCAAATGATTCCCTACTCTGCACCACCTACATATCAGGGAGTCCCTATGTCTGAATTCGAACGCATGCTTATATCTCGTCTTAATCAACTTACATATATGCAGCATAATACGCATGAGACTGTGGTGGCTAGGTTCACCAACATTGACGTAGAGATTGATTTAATCCAACGTCAACTTGCAGAGTTGCAAGTCACTGCAGAAAGCTTTGTTGGCACAAATACTCACACCACTACTGCTGCTATGGAAGTGGATGACAATGATGCTGAAGACGAGGATACTGAAGAAGATGATGAATGATTCCATCTGCTGAAGTTTATGATTTTATGCATTATTTTTCAGTTGTAAGAACAATTTGATGGGTCTGTAATAACTGTTAAAACTATTTTCTGCTTAATCTGTACTTATTTTAACACTATATAACTGCATTACCTGCTATTTGCTAGTGTCAAACGGGGAGATAATCTACCATCTCTTCTCTTTGTGTTTGTTTTGCAGGTTGACATCATCAAATAGGGGGAGTTTGTTGAATGATTTATGATTTGATGATGTTTGTTAAAGCTTGTTAATTGTGTTTTATACTGTGCTGGATGCGTGGTTAATGTTTGTTGAATAATTTAGAATTGTTTTAGATGTTAGATTACCTGTAGAAGATTAATCAATTGAATAATAAATAAACTGCTGTTTTTGTTATTCATCAGTTAGTCTACTAATTCTACTTCTCTAGTCGACTGTTTTCATTAAATGTACCAGGCATACAGGTTTAATGAAAATAACACACTGGTCTGAGTCTTCAGTCGACTATTCTGTTCGTGACACCAACCTTGTGCAGTAAAATACATAGAACGCGGTCTTAGGACTTTCAAAAGGTGAAGACCCATTGCATATCAGTTGCTCTATAAATACAACATTCGTGGACGCATCAACTTGCGAAAGAATTCAAGAGAAAACTCTCAAGAGCTACAACTTTCAAGAGCAAGAAGATTTCTGCAAGAGTTTTCGTTTTTACTGTTCTATCAAGATTTTCTTTCTTTCACTGTATTTTGTATTCTTTGATCTCGGGTTAGAGATTCGTAAGTGGGTTTTAGAACCCTGTGACTGTGATTGGGGTAATCACAGAGACTCAATGTGAGTCAGTGAGTGGTGATCTATTCTATAGTGTTTAGAATAGGTTCTTTAGTTTTCTTGTAGTGTTCAAGAAAGGATTTTGTGTAAAGAATACAAATTTTGTTAGTGATTAGGATCTGCGGAGTTGCGGATCATCGACTGGATGTAGTTCTTGCATAAAGAACGAACCAGTATAAACCTTGGTGTCATATTTTCTCTTCCTTCATTATCTGTTATATTGTGCAGTAAGAAATAACCTACTATTTCGCGAATATCAGTCGGCTAATTTTCTGCAAATTGAACCAGTAAATTTTCTGTGACGAAAAAGTTTTCGTAAAAGCTAATATCAATTCAACCCCCCCTTCTTGATATTATTCCGCTGCAAACAATAATATATATATATATATATTACTTTGCTTACATTACTGCAGCGAAAGGAGAAAAGAAACGCTTACTGCAAGCGTTTTTAGAAGACCATAACTTTCATAAACCACTGCATACCGAGCTGTCTTGACTGAAGCTTCACGAAGAATCATTTCTGTATACATGGATCAAAATTATTGTGCAGATGCAAGAAAAAGAAGGAAGATGATTATTTCTCAGAACTTGCGACGAAACAATATGAACACTACAGGTAATTTCATACAGTTTCTCATGCTTTTTCATTTGAGATATTTAATCATTAACTAACATTAACTAATTAACCCACAAATAATGTATATTTTGCACATTATATGCACATGACTTGAGTGAAACCGCACCAAGTAACAATCAAAATGTGAAATCATTGACTGATATTAGTTATGGTAAGTGATTGTTTTGCAAAAATGTATTTATGTATATCTGAACCTACACTCATGTTTGAGTAACCATTGTTGCAGACCAAACGTGCTTCAGCAGCGGTGCCAGTGCGACAGCTGAAAATCAATATAGAAGACCATTAACAGATATTACATATAGTATGATTCAATACAAAGCAAAATGAATTCAATTTGGTTAAACTTTATTTCTTACAATCCTGTATTTCTTTGTAGATATGAGCATAAAGAGTCCTCATTTAGTTTCACTAGCAGTTCAAGGTGTTGCTTCCTCAATAAAATCAACACGCACTGCATGTTCTCAATATTCAAACAAAGAAAACGTTAACAGTCAGATGATTCCTGCACAAACAGGTTAAAAGCCTCAAAATATAATTCCAGTCTTGAAAGCTCATTTGATTTCTGTTGTTGACTTCACTGTTTATTTCTTTGTTATGCATGAATATAAAAATATATTGTAAGAATCTCAAATTAATTGACAGGTACTCAGATACAATCTCTTCAATGTGTTTCAAGTCCAAGTCAAAGTAATCCTTCTTCATATCCATCCATATTAACTTTATCTTCTAATCACTCAAATAGTAATAATACTCACAACTTTATAGGTATGTGGAATTTGTAAATTTATCATAAGCATAATAACAATAACAATATATTATCCTCAAAATTTGTATGCATTTTCTAGCTGACAATCAGTTTTTGAAAAATGCCTACAACACTCCTCAAAATGGACGCAAATCCACAGATTGTCCTTATGGTGAGCAGTACAATTTGCAAACTGCATTTCATTATATTCCACATTGACATATTTCTTTACTCATGTAAAATGGCATCACTGTCTAAAATGATCATTATTCATCTGTTAAATTGTATTGTTTTTTATCTATAAGTGCCTAAAATTTCTCTTTGATAAATAGGTCAACCTTTGTTTCAAGTTGATCGAAACTCAAGTGCAATTACGTGTTGTACATTCCCAGCAGTTGTAAAGTCATCTTCTTCTATTTGTAATCAGAAAAATACACACTATCCTTTGAATATCAGTAGTTCAATTCAAAAGACTTTACAACTTGAACAAATATTTGAAGAACAACCTAATGATGGTAAATCACATTGCTCTATGTTTTCTTATTGCTACTACATGTTTCATTTATTTCACATTTATTTATTATAACCATTAGTTTTTTAAAATTACAGACAATAATACAACAGACAACATAGAATCTACTTTTGGCTACAATTTGTACTCTAAAGCTGAACATCAAGGTGCAAGCATTTTGTCTAACTTATTTTTTGTTTCTATCAAATATTATCCAATGAATTATTTATTAATTTTGTTTTAAATCTAGATAATGTGAATTTTGGAATACCATCTATTGAATGTGCATACTGTTTTACTCAAGTGTGGTATGAGGAAAGAGCTGAGAAATAAAAAAGAACCAAGACAGTTGACTTCTCTATATGTTGTCAGAAGGGTAAAGTGCAACTTCCTTTTTTAGCAAAGGCTCCACAATTACTTCAAAGTTTATTACATGGTGAAGATAGTAGAAGTACTCAGTTTTTAAATAACATCAGAACATACAACAATATGTTTTCTTTTACTTCCATTGGTGGTAAGATTGAATCTTCAATTAATGATGAAAATGGACCTCCTCAATTCATTCTTAACGGTCAGAATTATTACCGCATTGGAAGTTTGTTACCAAATGATGGATCAGTTTAAAAGTTTGCACACCTATACATCTATGATACTGAAAATAAAGTAGCAAACCAAACTTTGCACTTTGGGTAAGTACAAAATTTATCTTTGTTATTAATTATCTTTGTTATTAATTGAGATAAATATCATTGCATCCATTTTAAATATTACGATTTCTCCATTTAGGTCCACAACAAAAATTCCACCAATTGATGCTTCCTTGGTTGTTGATTTGACAAAAATGATTGATAATTTCAATGTATTGGCTCAGTCATTTAGAAGAGTTAGAGATTTTTTAGACATTGATTCAACATCAGATATAACTCTACGAAATTTTCGTCATCATGGAAAGGATGTTAGAGTTTACAATACACCTTCATCTGAGGAGGTAGCTGCATTAATAGTATGTGACTTTGATAACCTGAATGCAGGAAGAGACATAATTGTGAAAAAGAATTCTGGTGAACTTTCAAGATTACATGAAACTCACACTGCATTCATTCCTTTACAATATCCCCTACTGTTTCCATATGGAGAGGATGGCTATCAGGAAGATATTCCAATTAGCCAAGCTCATAATCTTAATGCAAATCATAAAAGAGTTCGAATTTCTTTAAGGGAGTTTGTTGCTTTCCGAATTCAAGAACGAGGTATTGAGTTTGGTAATGTTGTAAATGCACGTAGGTTATTCCAACAATTTGTTGTTGATTGTTATACAATGATTGAGGCTCAAAGAATGTCTTTCATAAGAGCTAATCAAAAGTTAATACGTTGTGATATTCTAAACGGAATACAAGAGGCGGTTAATAGAGGAGAAACTGATCCTTCATCAATTGGCAAACGCTTTGTACTACCTGCCTCATTTACTGGTAGTATGCGTTACATGTTTAATAATTGTCAATATGCTATGGCAATTTGTAAGAGATTTGGATATCCTGACCTGTTTATAACAATTACATGCAATGTAAGGTGGGATGAAATACAAGATTTCCTTCTTGAAAGAGGGTTAGCAGTGTCAGATAGACCAGATATTGTTTGTAGGGTTTTCAAAATGAAACTAGATGAAGTGATGACTGATTTTAAGAAGAATAATTTATTTGGGAAAGTTAATGCAGGTTAGTAAAATTGTTTGTTGTATATTGTGAAATATAACTGTTTTTAATGTAATTTCATTTTTGTTAATAGGAATGTACACTGTAGAATTTCAAAAAAGGGGACTTCCACATGCTCATATATTATTGTGGTTAGATCGTGAACACTAATTGCAAAATCCAAGCGACATTGATGAAGTCATCTTTGCTGAAAGGTATATGATTCATGGTCCATGTGGAGCTATTAGAAGGAATTCACCTTGCATGAAAGAGGGTAGGTGTTCTAAATACTATCCTAAGAAATTTAAACTTTCAACCACCATTGATGAAGACGGTTATCCATGTTATAGACGAAGAGATAATGGTATAAACATTGTCAAAAATGGAGTAGAAGTAGATAATGGAAGTGTTGTTCCGTATAGTCCCATTCTTCTTATGCGATATCAAGCACATGTTAATACTGAGTATTGCAATAAGTCTAATTCTATCAAGTATTTGTTCAAGTATGTGAATAAGGGCCCAGACAGAGCTACACTGAATATTACAAAAACTTCTGAAGATTCTACCACTGTTGTTGATGAAATAAAAAGATACTATGATTGTAGATACTTATCTCCATGTGAGGCTATTTGGAGAATATTTGGGTTTGTATTCATCACAGATGGCCACCTGTGCAAAGGTTGACATTTCATCTACTATCAGAACAACCAATTATATTTAACGATGATGATGATCTTGACTCCATTTTGAATAAACAGCAACATGCCCAAACAATGTTTCTTGCTTGGTTTCAGGCGAATCAAGAGTATGTTGAGGGAAAAGAACTCACTTATGCTGAATTTCCAAGTAAATTTGTGTGGATTCCTCAAGAAAGAAAATGGAAGCCAAGGAAGCAGGGTTATAATATTGGAAGACTTACTTATATTCTTCCTGCCTTTGGTGAATTTTATTATATGAGAATTTTGTTAACAATGCAAAGAGGATGCACAGACCACAATTGTATAACTTATAAAAGTTATCAAGAAGCCTGTTATGCTTTAGGTCTTTTGGCAGATAACAAAGAATTCAAAGATGCCATAATTGAGACAAGTAGTATTGCCTCTGCGAATGAACTTAGAAAATTGTTTGTTACATTGTTGATAACGAACACAATGTCAAAACCAGATGTTGTGTGGAAATCTACTTGGAATTTGCTATCAGATGGTATTTTATAACAGAAAAGAAAGGAGTTTCATTTACTAGGTATTCAATGTTAATATTAGGCTATTTACTTAACACCAGCATATGCTAATAACCATAATTGTTTTATGCAGGTCTCCAAATTGATGAAGCAGAATTACATAACCTGTGTCTTCTACAGATAGAGAAGTTGTTAATGGCAAATGGTAGGTCTTTGAAGAATTATACTTCTTTACCACAACTTGATTTATCAAATTCTTACCAATTTGAGAATAGGTTCATTGTTGATGAGTTCAATTATGATAGAAAACAAATGACTGAACTCCATGAATCTTTATTTCCATTATTGACTACCGAGCAACTTCAAGTGTATGAAAATATATTGACAGCAGCTTTATCAGATCAAGGGGGTTTCTTCTTTTTATATGGTTATGGGGGCACAGAAAAGACATTTCTTTGGAAAACTTTATCAGCTGCTCTTAGATGTAAGGGAATGATTGTTCTAAATGTTGCTTCGAGTGGAATTACTTCCTGGAGGAAAGACAACACACTCTACGTTTTGCATTCCTTTAACAATAAATGAGGAATCAACCTGTAATATTCCTCAAGGAAGCCTTAAAGCCAAACTTTTGCAAGAAAGTAAATTGATTATATGGGATGAAGCACCCATGATGAATCGATTATGTTTTGAAGCTTTTGATCGAACCTTGAAAGACATCATGAAAAGTGACAAACCATTTGGTGGTAAAACTATTGTCTTAGGAGGTGATTTTCACCAAATTTTTCCTGTTGTGAGGAAGGGTTCTAAGCATGATGTTATTAAGGCATCAATAAACTACTCAGAAACATGGAAGTATTGTAAAGTTCTTAAGCTTACTGAAAATATGAGATTAAGTACTGCAAAAACAGATGAAAGTGCTACAAAAATTCAAGAATTTGCTGATTGGATATTACACATTGGTGATGGACATATGACTTTGAATGAGAATGGCGAAGGTTATGTTGACGTACCACAAGATCTCTTACTTGATAACAATGATAAACCTTTACTTTCATTAGTTGAGTTTGTTTATCCTGATTTTCTATCTAACATGATGTCTTCTGGATTTTTTAATGATGCTGCGATCCTTTGTCCAACAAATGAATCTGTAGAAGAGGTGAATGATTTCATTCTATCTCTGATTCCTGGAGAACAAAAAACATACTTGAGTTCAGATCCAGCTTGCCAATCTGATCATAATGAAGAAATTCAAAGTGAATGGTTGACACAAGAATTCCTAAACGAGTTCAAATGTTCAGGGATTCCAAATCATTCTCTTACATTAAAAGTTGGTGTTCCTGTAATGCTCTTGAGAAATATAGATCAAGCAAATGGCCTATGTAATGGAACAAGATTGCAAGTTAATATTTTGGGAGAACACGTCATTTCCGCTACAGTTATTACTAGGACAAACATTGGTTATAAAGTATTTATACCCAGAATGGATTTGATCCCTTCATATCCAGGTTTTCCCTTCAAATTTCAAAGAAGACAATTTCCTTTATCATTATGTTTTGCAATGACTATAAATAAGAGTCAAGGACAAACATTAACTAAAGTTGGACTCTTTCTCCCACGTCCTGTATTTACGCATGGTCAATTATATGTTGCTATATCAAGAGTAAAAACCAAAAAAGGTTTGAAAATTCTTATATTGGATGAGGATGGAAGTGTATGCACTTCTACAAAAAATGTTGTCTACAAAGAAATATTTGAAAATCTTTAAATCATACAAGTAATGGATTCACTTATTCATACCAGGTATACATTCTTTCATTTAATAACAATACCATTATATTCAAGTTTATATTTTCAAATTTTCATTCCTACTTATTAATAATTGTAGGAATTAATAATTGTAGGAATATCAAGTGCATTAAGATTCACATGTTGTAACGAAATTCTTCATTCAAAAGTGTATAACAGGTATGCTTAAATACAAATGTTCATGTCAGTACACATAATTTTTGTTAATGTTTTTGTACGACTCATATATTGATGATATACTATTTTTATATTTTTATATACGAAATCATATTATAACTATCAGGAATCAAAATATATCATGAACTTTCATAATACATAATACATTATATATCAAACAACTATTTTTGTTAAAGAAATAATATTTACATTTTTTTATTATTTTAAATTATATGCTCGTGCAGTGCACGAGTTCGGATACTAGTAAGACATAAAAGTAAAGCTTATATCTTAAGGTCCTAATTTGAAGGTTCATTTTAATGTATGTCACTCCTCCAACAATATTTTTGTAAGCATGACTCATTTCTTGAGTAAGTCCACGAAATAAACCTAAAAATGATTGGTGGTGCACCCATATTTTTGATAAACTCATGAATAAATTTGATTCACTTCACAGCTAACGAACCTCAACCTCACATAATTTGACATTATTAAGATTTGTACACAACATAACACACAAGCAACCAACTAAAGGGACATGTGTAACCATAAGTTCTTCACCTTACACCCTTCTCAAATATAAAAACATAGACCCAGGTTATAAAACCAATATCTTTTTACATTAATTAAATATTTTTAACATTTTTAGGAATTTTAATATAATTAATATAGTTGTTTTAATTAATTTTAGAATTTAATTTAATTGTTTAATTAGATAAAGTTATCGGTGGTTACTTTTCTTTAAAATACATAAAATTTATTCCTACTGCTTATTTTATATACTCTTTTTTTACTTTCTATTTTAAGTACTTTTACTCTAAGCAACAAGAAAGAGGAGAAAAGCAAGAGAAAAATCTTAGGACATCAAGAACATCGTCTGCATATCAACAAGGTAAGGGAGTAATGAGAACTCGCTTTGGGGTGTGAAACTGTTGGGTAATGGAGTTAGTCCCCAATTCCTTATTTTAAGTGTGTTCTTGAAATATGAGTTTTCCTCTTTCATATATGCTTGATTCCTAATTACTCTTATATTCTTTATGATGTGAATTGAAGAATAATATGTGTAATTTTTTAATTTGATAATATTTTGATTGCTTGACTCCAATTCCTTATTTTATGTATGTTTTTAAAAGAAGGGTTTTCCTCTTTCATCTTTGTTTGATTTCTAATTATTCTTGTATGCTCTTTGTGATGTGAATTGAAGAATAATACATGTAATTTCTTAAATTGATAATATTTTTATTGTTTGACCTCAATTCCTTATTTTAGGTGTGTTTTTAAAAGAGGGGTTTTCTTCTTACATATTTGCTTTATTCCTAATTACTCTTGTATGCTCTTTATAATGTGAATTGAAGAATAATATGTGTAATTTCTTAATTTGATAATATTGTTATTGCTTTAGAGCACCTTAAGTTTTCTTCTAACACTCTAAGAAGGAGATAGTCAAGGGTGATATAATTTTAATGATTAATGAAAGATAATGTGTCTTAATTGGATATTATTATATTGTTTTATTCACTTATTATGATAAAAGTATTGTGTTAAGTGATTTTCACTTAAAGGTTAAATAAGGTAAAAGGGAAGGTGTATGAGTGTATAAGAAGTCATTACATTTATGTGAACATGCATCAAATTGTGAGATCATAACATGAAATCATTGTGTATCGCTTTGGTGATCAAATGTGATATATTATTGGTGCCACATGCATTCATCATCATAGTATGTATATGGGTACAACATGCATTGCACACATTGCGATTATGATATGAATATGTTGAGCTTATGGATAATTATTATTGAGCTTAAATTAATTTGTTTCTCATATTTGGATATGATTAAGTATTGATTAATTGTTTGTTGTGTGTGAGACTATCCTATAGTGTTTTTACACCGCAACCAGAGTGAGATATTTTTCACTCTCTTTGTTTCGTTTCTTTGTCTTGCTTTTTCTTTCGTATTGCGGGTGATCCCTAATTTGATGTTAGTGATTTTAGTAGTGAAGCTTAGCTTTCATGGGATTGATCTAATAGGATATGTGACACCAGGATAGGACTATAAAATAATAACCTTGTTTTTGTTTTTTTATTTTTAATTAAGACTTTAATTGATTTATTTTACATTATGTAATGTTATAAGTGAATGTGAATTCTTTATCCTTTGTACACTAGTATTATAGATTTTATTAATTATGAGATTACTTTAGGCCTTATAAAATGTGTTACTTTTGTTCTTGAGATATATCATGTGGGGTAGAGAGTGTCACATTTAGTGGTATCAAAGCCTGGTTGTTCAAAACCAGACTTGTGTGTTATGTGCCTATTATTTTGTTGTGTTCTCTAATAATGTTATAATGTTGTGACTTACACTTAATCAGTTTGGTTACTTTTCTCAGAGCATGGCTGGTAGGAATGATTGTGCGATAGCTGACACTCTTCAAGCGTTAGCACAAGCTATAGGTAATGATATAGTTGGAGTTGTTCCTTCATGGTTGGAGCATTTTCAACATAACCATCCACTCTCTTTTAAGGGAGGGTACAATCCAGATGGCACTAAGGTTTGGTTGACTGAAGTAGAGAAAATCTTTAGAGCAATGGAATGCCCCACTGCTTAGAAGGAGACTCTGGCTACTTTTAGGTTGACTGCTGATGTTGATTTTTGGTGGAAAGGAGCTTTGCAAAGGATGATGGGAGAAGGGACCCCTGTGAATTGGGAGAACTTTAGGAGGGTATTCCTCAAGAAATATTTCCCAGACGATGTAAGATTCCAAAAGGAAGTAGAGTTCCTTGAGTTGAAGCAATGACATGGGATTGTTGTTGACTATGCTGCCAAGTTTGATGAACTTGTCTGCTATTGCACTCATTATCATGGTGAAGGGAGCGTGAGAGCCAAGTGTATCAAATTTGTGAATGACTTACATCCTAAAGTGAAGATGGCTATCAATTATCAAGAAATCTATCACTACCCGTCGCTTGTCAATAAGTGTCGTATATACGACTGTGACAACTGTGCTCGAATTGCTAGCTACAAGAGTATTGGTCCTGTTCGTGGTGGAACTTCTACTAGCTATAAGAGTAATCCTTACTCTACTCCTGCCAAAACTAGTGGAGGTAAGTCGTATATTGGAGGATCCACCATGAGTGCCACTGCTAGAGTTAGAGGTCCTGTAGATCGATGCAAGAAATGTGGAAGGCATGGTCACACTCATTTTGAATGTCCTGATAAGGCTCTTACTTGCTTCAATTGCAATGGTAAAGGGCACATCAGCACTCAATGTCCAAAGCTACCAAAGTCATGTGTTTCTGGTGTTGGTTCTCAAGTTGAGCATTCGAAAGCTGCTGGAAGAGTATTTGATCTTAGTGGTGCTAAAGCTACTTAATCTGTGAATCTAACACAAGGTATATGTTTCATATATGAGAGTCCTGTAGTTGTACTATTCGATTCTAGTGCAACCCATTCTTTCATTTCTATTGCATGTGTTCAAAAATTAAATTTGCACTTGTCTTATTTGAGTTATGATGTCATTGTTAATACCCCTACTGATGGTCCTATTGCTACTTCTAGAATATGTTTAAAATGTTCTATTAGTATTTTTTATAAGCAGTTTCTACTTGACTTGATCTGTTTGCCTTTTAGTTAATTAGACATTATTCTTAGTATGAACTGGTTATCTTCCAACCATGTCCTGTTGAACTACTTTGATAAGTCAATTTCGTTTGGTGAAAGAGTATGGAATTTCTAAGAGTTGTTAGAAATTAAAACTTGTTTAAAAGAAAATTATAAGGTATACATGATACGTGTTGAACTTGTTTAAAGTCATATTAATTCATTATATTGTTCAAATGTGGTCTTACGATCTTCAAAGTAATTATTAAAGAACTAATAACATTACTAATTATAATATTACATAAAATAAAAATCCAATATATTTAAATGAGTAAAATATTCATAAAGCATCATGGACTCATATATGATACAATATAAACATTTTTTGTTGTTAGTTGGGAATGGTAAAACTGACATCATCTAACACCACACATCAATGAAGCTTTTATGAATAAAGTACCCATCAAGACGAGTTCCTCCCTAAATATTTGAATTTCTTATTGTGAAACAAAATCTTGTCATAAAGACTAGCTCACAAATATTTCATAATACCAAGGACATTATTAGAGTTAATTTAATATTCACCAATGTGTAATAAGATATACTTTTTCTACAAAAACTTAGTGATACCATCCCACAATTATATATATTTCAAAACTAATAATCCACAATCAATAATTGCATAAATGAAACAAGTTATAAGACACATGTACATAATAAAAGTTCTCAAAAAATAAGTAACAGATAATGTTAAAAATATTTATTAATAAAGTAGATACTATTGTATTGGTTTTCAATAGAAAATCCTCTAATGTAACTTTAAGTTTCTCGTCATTCTTGTTCGTCTCTCTATTGAGAATAAAGTGTAGATATTCAAACAGACACACCTACTCATAATAGTATATATTTGAAAAGTTAAATGTAGTAACGGTAATGTAATAAAATAACTTAGATATCATGTTATGAAAAAAATTTATCATTGCCATATCAATAACTTTGCATACTCTTCTTTTATGTCCTAGTAAGTCTAAAAAAAACATTTCTCTATCCTTATATTTCATCCTATAACACCACCAAAGATCATTGTGTATTTTTTGGATGAAAAAAAAATATTCAACAATTTAATAAAATTTAGGTGAATTGATAACATATTCAAGTTATTTAAACATTTGCTTACAAATTGGTAGTCCAACAACTCCTACAATGGAATATTTTTCTTTGAATAAAAAATTGTTTATTCCTTCTCTGAACAAGTTAGGGCTTTTGCTTTGAACTTGTGTATTTCTAAAATAACATGAGTTTATAAAAACAAAAATAGTTACATTACAATAATGACTACTGTTGGAAATCCCACATCGACTAGAGATGAAGTCAATTTAATCTATATAAGTAGGTGCAAACCTCACCTTACAAGCCGGTTTTGTGGGGTTGAATTAGGCTTAAAGTTCACTTCTTAATATGGTATCAGAGCCATATAAGTCCATCCTAGCAAGGTTGTTGGGCCACCCGCTATCGGGCCGCTATTGGACCATCCATAAATCTATAGTCCACGCTCGAGATGTCCAGTCCTCGACGTGAGGGGGTGTGTTGGAAATCCCACATCGACTAGAGATGAAGTCAATTTAGTCTATGTAAGTAGGTGCAAACCTCACCTTACAAACCGGTTTTGTGGGGTTGAGTTAGGCTTAAAGTTCACTTCTTAATGACTACTATTAGTATGACACATAAATTATGAATGTTATGTTATATTTGAATTGTGCTTGAATGAGGGAATACATGACACATATGAATTTTTGGACCCTCAACTCATTATCTCCATAGGAAAAAATAGAAACACAAATGTACATCACAAATACCTTAGTCAAAGGGGAAAAACATATCTATTTCACTCCATACATATAGGAGTGAGTTGATTTTTATTAAAATGTTATACTTAATTAACATAGATATTGCGATAATTATTTTCCAACACACGCATCATTGGAAAACTTATTTTATCATTACATGACCATGTTGCATAATTTTTAACTTTGCACAAGAAGTCCTCAACTTACTTTAAGAAATAGTAGATTAGTGTGTACATTTCATTTATTGCCCCAACCTTACATAATATGATGTACTTTAACTAATAACCTTTTATGTTTATATATAGCATGTTGAGTGGTAAACCCTAAACCCTAAATCAATAGTAATATTACAAATGCTCACATGAATAGATTAGAAGATATTTTAATTACACTTTTTATTCATTACAGTAATTATTATTTTTTATATTAAAATTAGAATTGATATAATAAATTATTATTATTTTATTTATTATAAAAGTATGGTTATAGGATGACTAAGTTAACACTATATTATATTTTAAATTTTTATAAATTTAATGGAAATAATTTTGTGTTGAAAGAAGATTTGAATCATCTTTCCTAACTTATTTCATTCAATGCCAAAATATCACTAAAAACTTAATTCTAAATCTCTAATCATTTTATTTAATTTCAAGTTCACTAAAACTCAATTTTGAATCCCGAGTTTACAATTTTAATTAATAATTTTTTATGCAGTTTCATTTAAATAATATATTACATCTCAAAAAACATAAAAATATTATTTAAAATTAAATTATTAAAATTAAATAAGATAATTATAATAATAATAAATTATTTAGAGTATATTCATTATTTAAAAGCAACATTCAAAATTATCGAATATATTTTTTTCTTCTATATTAAACTTTCTATTTTTTCTTCTTTTAATTTATTTTCTAGGAGAACATAATTACCAACCTACCATTAAGTTATTGGAAATTGATTTTGGTATATTTTTTTTTGGATAGAACATAAGTATATATAGGACAACAAAAGGGATCAAACTGCCGTTAATTTGGTGGATAGAATAGGCAATGTTTTAACTTGTTAGCTCACTATACCACAGTAGAAAGGGATAAGTTTACCTTTGTTATTAATTTTTTATGTTATAAGTATACAAATATTGAAATTGTATTATTTAAATTAGAATTTAAAAGATTATAATTTTGACTTGAGTTGTTTGAATCTAAATATTTTGACTCGTTTTACCTCTTTTAGACATATATGAGTTAGGTTAGTCCATTTTGTTGAAATAACAAGTCTGAAAATGAAAGATTGAATAAAGCTTAAAAGATTTTAATAAAGTCTTTTGCAATATAAATAAGGGTAAACTATCTAAAGTACACCATCTATTCGTTCGAAGATAATTCACAAATGTTTTTGCAAAACCTATGAAGGATAAAAGAAGATAGCAATATAAATATGTAATAGATAATATATAGAATACTTATTTTATACTAGTTCACTCAAAATAAGTTGTCTTGTTCTCTTTCAAGAAACTTTGTATACTTATAATTCTATAATATCTTGAATTTGTATTCTAAAGCCACTTATTTACACTCCTAGTTCCTCATCTGAGCTTCAAAAGAATTTCCTTCCTATAGTAAAGAGGAACAAAATGTGCACACATACAAGTTTTTAAATCCTTCGAATCTGAAACAAATTAGTGATGAATTTTTGAAAAAATTACTACATCAATCTTAAACTCAAATCAACTCATTCTTTATACAATTATAGATTAAACCTTACTCTAATGATCAAATGATTTTAACTGGAATTATCTTGATTTAAGATGGTAAACATGAACTTATTTGTCTTTTATAAATTTTAAAACACAAACAACTTAAAACTAAAAAAATGTTCACCACTAGACACACATTTAATTCGTATGATTATATAAGTATGAAATTTTGTGTATAATAGAGGAACAAAAACATAAACTATCTTAGGAGGGAAATTCAAAATTTAGTGGTTGTGTGCCCTTACCATGTTTCTTCATAAATTTCTTTTTAGCTCCTTTATTTCTATGACGACTTACATATATAATGGACAAAGTTACTTCCCTAGTTTTTAAGCCTCATTGCATGCAAATTTCATTTATCATTCATGGTATAGTAGATCATTTGAAACAAGTTATACTCGGATAGTAATGAGATTAAAATAAATTGTACAAGGAAGATCTCATTCACAGTCATCCCCAAGGTCTTAAGCCTTGCTGCAATGTTTATCATTTCAATAACCTACTCATGCTACATGACCCATCAAACTTCATAGTGATCAATGTATTCATTAATGTGCCAACAAAACACTTATTGGTTGTTTGAGAATTTTCTCCCAAAAACCCTATAAACTCTCTTACACTTTTAGTTTTGGGAAGAGTTGTCTTAATATTGTTTAAGACAATCATCCTTATGAACATGAAGTTGAGTTTGTTTAATCTTTCCCAAAATTTATAATGGGCTTTTTGTTCATTGTTGCTAGAGTCAGTAATAGCAACATGTTTCTCTTCCAATATAACAAGACCAATATCTGTACACTAAGGTGAAATAGGATTTACTCATTCCACTAAAAGAAATTAAGCCCATTAAAGTTGACACATAAGATACATGAGAATTCATCATATTGGAAACAATACTACATAAAAAAATTATATACTTACAATTATATTCATTAATTATAAAAACTAATAGGTGACCTATAAATGTCTTATAATAATGAATTTCAATATACCCATAAACCAATAAACATATAATACCACATCTTTTATTTTATTGAAAATTGACATAAATTATCATTAATTTGAAATACATTAAACATTTAAATTTGGTTATTTTGGTGACTAACAAATTCATCATACTTTTAATTCCAGACAAATATAAAACTTTCAAATGATATTAATCATACATAACACTTTTATTTTCTCGTTTCCTATCAAACAACATAAATTATCATGAACTTAGAATTAAATAAAGATTTAAATTTGACCACGATAACTAACAAATTCATCATACTTTAATTTTAATCTAGTATAATACTTTTACATTTTATTTTCTGGTTCTACATCTAATAATATAATTATAACATGAATAACATACATACAAACTAAAAAATTCAATCAACTTGCAATAGAAACATAAATCTTTTATGCGTATTGTGGACCCTATACAACTTTATCATCCAATCAAGCAATATGTGGAGTGAAAAACTCCATAATATAGGATTAATGTTAAAAAAATTTCTTAAGGAGAGAGTATATAAGAAAATCTAACACCACTTCTAACATAAAACTTTAAGGCTCAATGTCTATGTGTCTTTGTTTTTCTTTTATACACCTCAAATTTACCATTTCTATTCATGGGACTTTTACTTACACTCTCACACTTGAATTCCTAACAATCTCTCCTTCAAGTGTGAGATTACCCTAACTGTTGTTGGGTTTACCACAATTGTCCCTTTGATACCTTTCCACATTGGTATATTTCCCTCAAGGAGATACTCAACCTCTACCATAGTAGTGACCCTAACTTTTGTTAGGCTTTACCACAACGGGACATGCTTGCCTCCGTCTGAGCTGGTTACCAAAACAACCATTATTGAAAAATTTTCTTAGGGAACGAGTATATAAAAAATTTGACATCACTTCTAACATAAAACCTTAAGGCTCAATGTCTATGAGTCTTTGTTTTTTTTATACACCTTAACTTTACTACTTCTACTCATGGGACTTTTACTAACGTTTTCATACTTGAATTCCTAACAATTAAAATAAATTATGTTTTCATGTCCACAATATGTAAAAACTTTACAAATTAAAAATCCTCAAATTTCATATTTAGAGTTTATCCAATTGAAAGAAGACATATGAGTAGAACCACATAATTTCAAAATCATACTTTGATACCACGTTTAAAAAACATAACGATTCTTCTAATAATTACATAATATAGAAAATCAAAACATTAAAGAAAAAATATGTCTACCTTCTTCTATGATAGATTTGTTTTCCAGTACTATAGGTTAATATATATTTAATTATATGAATGATAGATCACTTCTTTAACTCTACTTTACGATCTTTTTCTCTTTTTTAATAAAATAAATGAAGAGTAAAAAAATATATGTATTTATCACAGAGTGGACCTTACTCTCTTTTTTCTTTAATGATTTATATCAATATAAAACTTTATTATTCTATAATACTCAAACTTTTATAATAAACTGCTCTTTGATCAATAATTATTCTATTTTTTTATTAATTAATTGATCTATCGATTCCTTTAATTAAAAATTCTGGGTCTCTATGATAAAAAAAATCTTACATAGATTATATTCTTTCATGCATAGAAATCAAATTTAGAAACTTACTTAAGAATGTGAGAGTTTAATGTCACTTGAATTAACATTTTATTGGTAGGTTAATCTTCACTCTAATATTAACCTCATCGTCATACATTAAAACAACTAATAACTTTAACCTTACTTTTATATTCCTCAAGTAACTTTTGATGTATATAAGAATAAAATCCAGAAAATTCTAATAATTATCATTATTAACATTCATTCAACTTGAACGAAATTTAAGTTAAGAAAATGAGCTCAACAATATTATACTTACTATTTGACAATTATTGAAACAAAATAAGTTCATTCAAAATTTTAAGAACATAACACGTACTTTTTTTATCTTTCATCAAATTAAAAACTCAGTAGTTTGAAATACAAAATATGTAAACTATTTTAATAAAAATAACTTTTTCAACACGTTGATGCCAGGAAAAAATAAATAGACCAGTCCCTTTATGAGTGTTGTAGCCAGCAATCCCTTTTGGTCATTTAATTATGCAAATATGCTAAACATATAAAATTATGAGTTTTCAATGTAAAAAGGTTTTACATTTATGTTCACTAATATTTTAACACATAAATATAAATATAATATATTATAATATGCCAACATACTAACAAAATAGATCTTAATCTTCTTTGATTGTTATAATACATTATATACCAAATAAATTCTAAAGTTATAAACTTACATTGGTATAATAAGTGCACCTAAATTCTAAAGTAGTGCAAGTGTATATGAGAGATAAATATAGTAGTTTATCATCTTGCTTTCACACAAAAGTTAAAAAATCAAGTTAATCAGTACTTGGTAAATAAAAAGGGGCTAAAGAATAGTCACTTTACATGTGCAGAGGACAAGTGCATGATGACACAGGTTCTTGCCTCCCTGGTTCTTATTAATATCACAACCTCATTCTCATTTTATCTTCAGAAAGACAATCAAAATTGTTCTTTTTTATTTTATTTTATTTTACTTTTTACCAAAATCTGAGTTGACTATAGTTCAAGCTTTCTAAAATTTCATTAAACAGTACTTTAACATGACATGGATTATCATTATCATCAAGATGACATTACATGACTCAATGATTAGATTTTTCCAAATGTTCAGTTTATAGAAAGCTATTAAGGAGAGTGAGTATTAAACCAGCAACATGACTGCATTGGGGCAACTGATTTTGGAATTTATATTGCTAAAGATAAAAACATGTTTGTTATCTTCCATTTGTTGGATTTAATTCAATTAAGGCTCATGGAGGAAGTAACACAAGTGTTCCATATATATATATATATATATATGATATGACTCTTGAAAAATCAGATGAGCTAGAACATAAATGAACTATGCAATTGCAGAACCATTTACTTGATGAAGTTATAACAAAGCAAACAAAAAGGACACTCAACCATTACATTTTGCAAAATGCAGGTACAACCCAATATACTTAATTACATTAGGCCTTTGCAATCTGCCACTTTGAAAACTATCAAAACACATAGAGTTCAGCCAATTCCTCCAAAGACTCAGAACTAAACTTAGGATCTGCATTTTCTAGCATCCACAATAGATGATCAAAGAGAACCACCTCACAGTTGACCACCAACACACTACTCTCATCACTGCTCTTTGGCTTTGACTTGTTGATTAGTTCATTCAGAAGAGGATGATTCAGATACTTTTTGCTGATCACGTACCGTTTTCTTGTGCTGCCAACAAATATTGTTTCACAATGTTCATCTTCTTGCATGCCATGACCACCCCATATGTCTTCTTTAGTGGATTTGGACCTCAGGCTACTGTATGATGAAGATCTTCCTAGCTGCCTTGACAAACTCTTGCATTTTCTGAGTAATAGATTGATCTTCTTCATGCTTCTTTTTTTTGGTGTGTGAGTGTTTATTTCATATTTAAATGAGGGAGAGGGGTTGATTAAGAAGAACCAATGGATGAAAAGAAAGAGGGACAAAGAGACTTAAAATACACTCACAAAAAGTGTGTGTGAGGTACTTTTACTGAGAGAAGTGGGTGCAAAGTCATTGTTTTCCGGTGCTGAATTGTGGGGTCAATTTGCAACCAAACATTTTTAGTGACACAAACAAGTCATCTTTTAATAAAATTTGAGGCTAATAGTTTTAACCTGCAAACACCACAACAGACAAACAGACACAACTGAAGCTCTGGTCACTCATCACTGATCATGGCACCCTAGTACAGAGCCCATTGTTTTTCTAAACCCATCTGCTTCTGAGCAAGGACTTGAACCCCACTACTAGTGCTCATGTCACCCCAAAAGGAACAGTTTGAATTAAATAAATAAAAAAATTGATGCCCAAATCCAGTCTTAAATAGAAAAGAACATTTGTTAAATTGTTCATGATTTTTTTTCATAAAAAATGAAATTGAATGTGATTTTGTCACATACTGGCTTTGATAAATTTTAATAGTACAGACAGATATCAGTGTTAATTTGTGCTTTAAATGAAAATAACTTTTGATACATCATACACTCTTGAGAAAACTCAGTATACTGATGTGTCAAAGTACAAATTGTAAAAGATGCTTAATGCATTAGCACGGTTGCTTCTTAAAAATGAGTATCAGTTTTTCACTTTTTTCTAATAAAACCAAGTACAAAACTTGTTACTGCACCATATATAAGCAGAATTGGGAAGGCTTGAAAGAATCTGAGTTTCAATTTTCAGGTGAAATAGTCCGAAAGATAGAGAACTAATACCAAATTAATTCACTCACGCCAGATATAGATTTTTTTAACTAAATTGTGTTTTTCATTCTTATAAAGAAAAGAAAGAAAACTTCATTGTAACAGTTATCCATTTTGGTGGTGTCATTTTCATTTCTATTGTACTTAACCAAGTCTTTGTAAGTATTTACTAAACAGGTTTGGTTAGACACTGTTCAGAGAACCTGGTCTTTTTCGGGGTACAAGGAACATGGTCATTCCATAACCTCTTATCATCTTTGCTACTTACAAACCAATAAGATTGGTGCATGACATGGATACTCCAAGATAACATTCAAGATGAGAAGAGTCACTATTCTGACATGTATTTTAAATGTGCTATTTCACAAAGATGTTTTGTTTCTTTGTTCTAAAAATATCTATATGGTTTCATTAAAAATAGAAAATGGGAGCCATGAGGTTAATGTCCCACAGGCATGGACCCTTGACTAGGCTCTCTGTCTTATGTGGCAGATGCTTAAGGTTGTGCATGCAACTATTTGTCCCAAAACATCTCACTTTTTTTTTTTCTTTTCTGACTTCAGGGCCTTCTTTATTTTTGGTTTTCAGTTAGAACACTGTAATTTTTCTAACCAAAGATGGTAGGAGTGAACAATTATTGCGATTTATATCATTGTTCAAGTTGCATGCACAACAACTCATCCAAAGCTAACACTAACACTAAATTTTGTCCACTTCTAAAACCTATATCAATCACAACTTTTCTGGTTTAATATTTGTCTGTTTTTTAACAGTTTTCAATATTTGAAGTACAAAGACAGGGTTAATTCAGATGTTTGTACTATGCTGTGAACTCTCATTTTAATCAATGAAAGCTCAACTTCTTGAAAACTATGTCTCTTCATTTAATTATTTGAGATAACACGTATCCATCTTTACCTTAGGCTAAATTCATTGAAAGTCTTCAAGATTTAAATTCTAATAAGTAATTAGTTGATTATTTAAGTACAGTTGTTCATATGATTATCCAGATTGGATTTAGTGATCTCTCAGTAGAAATCCAGCAGCATGTAAAGCTCAACTTGTAACTTCAACTTTAAATCAAGATAAAGATATTTACATTTTCTTCCCTATCATGCACTTCCCTAAACGATAAAATATCAGCATCCTCCACAATGACAGCAAACGGTTTCACTTCCTTTTGGTCCTTTAAAAAATTAAACAATTCCCTATTGATTTTATCTTACATAATGCATAAAAAGTTGGATTTTTTCGATATACAACACCAAGTGAATCAAAAGTCAATCCATATAAAGAGATATTATGACAGTATTTTCAATAAAAAGTTTTTTTTATATATTATTCAATTGATTATTTTTATTTAACAGTGGAAATCACTCATATTTGAAGAAGTTTCAGAAATTAGATATTAGTTACCGACATGTAAAGAATACCTTATGCAATTTGGAATTGGCACAATAGGTGCAAATTGCATAATCAATTAGGTGGATAAAGATATAGTTGCCAAGTAAGTCTCATATAACAGAACAAGTTTATGAATGACACACAAGCAATGGAATTTATGATAAGATGCATTTTGGAATAGAGTCAAAGAAGTAATGAGATAAGTGGGACACCTTTAGTCCAATCCATGGTTTTCCACATTTGGTATCTAGTTGATATTGAGCCAGCTAAGATTGACACAATAAAAACACATTAAAAAAATTTATCATTATCAAATGTCTTCAACAATAGAAAATGTTTGTCAAGGAACTTCAAATTATGCACTAATCATTTCTGTTGTTTCTGTTAATGCCTATTTTCATTATTTCCAAGTCATCATTAATTAAAACTTCTAAGGTACTAATAATCCTTACGCAAATTGCACACAATGTTTTTCAATTAAGGATGTTGCTTGCTTTGTCCCAATTTTAACTTACTTTTCCTTTGCTTTTATTTTTTATTTTTTATATATAAAGTTATTATGTTGGACCCAAATAATCTAAGTCCACTCAATTGGAATTTTCTAAAATGGGATTTTTTTTCCTTGTTAAGATCTCAACTTCATATTAAGGATAACAATAAATTAGGGTTAGCACGTGTAATAGTTATCCCCTACTCTTCTTATCCTTAAAAGATTTGTTTTGTTATCTGTTTTTTTACTTGTTAGATATTTGTGAATTATTTTATACTCTTGCATATTTAAAAAATCCCAAATAAAAATTATTAACCATTAATATGAAAATATTATTGTTAAAATTAAAATTATTAAAAAAAATAAGATTTATTAGTTGATACAGAATGTAAATTATAAATATATTCATTTATAATTTATAATATTATTGGGTGGTGGGTATTTGTAATTATGAATACAATGATAGTTGTGGTCACTTTATAAAAATAATTAAATAATTAAAATACTTATATCCAATATCCATAAATATTTATCAATAATGAATATCTGCTAAAGATATTTAATTTATATTTAAAATAATTATGAATTTTATTTACAAAGATCTATAAGAATGAAAATTTTCATCATCTCTACTTAAGATCTTGTTTAAAGAAAATCAAGCTCCAAGTAAAATTATATAATTTTTTTAAAAATAATTTATCTCCTTGATATTTTTATGGTCCAAAGAATTATGATTTTTGATGGTTAAATGTGCCATTTTGACTGTAATGTCTGGTCAAAAGGAGAAAAAGAAAGTTGTAAATTTCTTAGCAATCTTTTTAAAGTATGAAAATGCATTGAGATGTCTTGTATAATTGCACAATGAAAATGATATCTCATCTTAAGTTTGATGCAGAAAAACTATCACATAACCTGCCAAATCACAACAACATAAGTTATTTTTCACCCTTTTAGTCTAACCACTTAATTTGTTAGTAATCCAACACAAACTTGTTCTATACAAGTCAATGAAAAATACAAAATTTTGAGCTTAAAAACTTCTTGGAAACTAGTGCCTTATCTTGAACACCAAATCACTAATTGAATGAAGTTAATGCTTTAAAGTTTCATTAAGAATTGAACTTGTGTGTCACACTCAACTCCATTATTCAGAACATTGAAGCTTAATTAGAAATGTTGGTTGGTATATGTTTTGGTATTTAGCATGTACACTCATTTGGGCCATAACATAATTAGTATTAATAGTTTACCTAATCATAATCTTTAAATAATGATTAATAAATTAATAAAAAATTATTACAAGTTACTGTATTGGTAATTATATATTTTTTAATTCTTTTAGCTTCTTACGTTGATATTTTATTATATTATAAGTTTGAGTTTGGATTTTTTAAATTGGGATAAACACAAAATTTAATTCGTTTTTTTACAAAATCACATTTCGTTCTCAATTGTGATGTATGTCTTATGAGATTTTAATTATATCAAATTAAATCAAGATTTTTGTCTCTTAATTAATTATCTTAATTTTAAATACCTTTTGTTTTATTTCTGACTTAATATTTTTATCTCTTACTGTTAATCTAGCTATAGTTAATTATAATGACTTAAAAGACAATTAGATAGGGCTAAAGAATTTTAAAATAACAAATTGTTTTGGACACTCTAAACCAAACAAAGTCAAATCATGTTTAAACCTTAATTACCTATAATAATATATTTGTAAATTTTATTACTAAAATTACTATTTCACTTATTAGATCATTTTAAAAAAAATAAACATATTTTAAATCTCTACATGACTCCATAGTTTAAAGATTGTAAATTCATTTTAGCTTTAAATCCCTAACATTTTCAAAGTAATTTTTTTAAATCGCTATCATTAATTACAGTGAATTTAACACCGAAAATAAAAATAATAACAAAACATACTTTAAACTTAAATAATTATATTAATTAAGGTACATAATTTAATTATATATCTATTTGAAAAAAAAATTCAATTCACAAACTTAGTCTATATTTCTAACAATTATATCAATATTTAATTTTTGAAAGTTAATCAAAATTTGTAAAATTCTTTTATAGTTTAAGCCCTGACAATTTTACATTTATATGAATATGAATGTAGTATATGATGTGTTTAATTCTCTTATAACGTTTTCTTTTGTTTTAAAAAGTGTTTTCTATAAATAATCTTATCAATCAAAAATTCATTCAAAATTCATTATACATTGAAAACAAAATTACACACTTAAAATTATATTATTATTTATATTGTTGTTGGAAAAAAAATTTAAGAAGTGAATATATAAGAAAGATGACACTACTTCCAACATAAAACTTTAAGATCTTATGTTTATGGGTTTTTATTTTTCTTATATACCCATCAACTTTATCATTTTTATTCAATATGAAACTTTTACTTACACTACTTCTAACTGTTTTTGATACCTTTTCACGTTGATACACTTTTCTCAAGGAGATTCTCATCCACTACTAGTGTTGGAAAAAAAATTTAGAGAGCGAGCATATAAAAAAGATGACATCATTTTCGACCTAAAACCTTATGACCCTATGTTTATGGATCTTTGTTTTTCTTGTATACATGTCAACTTTATTATTTATATTCAATGTAGGACTTTTACTTACACTCTCACACTTCACAACACTTCCAACATAAACATAGGGTCTTAAGGTTTTATGTTGGAAGTGGTGTCAAATTTTTTTATTTTCTTATATACTTCTCTTCTCATATGTGTTAAAATCTCCTAAAAAAATTTCCAACATATAGTCTTAAACAAAATGTTAGAGATAAAAAAATATATTAATTTCAGATTTTGGATAAATAAAAACTGAAAGAAAATTTTTTACAAAACTAAATTATATTTTACTTATTTAATAAAAAAATATAATATATTAATTTCAAATTTAAGGAAGTTGAAAAAATAGAAAGATTAAAAGTACAACACTGCTACAGGAACCGGAATCCACGTCGGTTCTGGGGATGATTTCACGACGGCCCCAAAACCGACGTTGAAAGAGCCGACGTTAAAAGTAATATTTTCAACGTCGGTTAAATTTGAACCGACGTTGAAAATTACGAGACATTCCACGTCGGTTAACTAAAGAACCAACGTTGAAAGTGTCCCAGACTTTCAACGTCGGTTCTTTATTTAACCGACATGGAATGTCTCGTAATTTTCAACGTCGGTTCAAATTGAACCGACGTTGAAAGTTTCCTCCCATTTTGCAATGCAGTTTCTAATTTTCTCATTTTCCCTAAATTTTAGTACCTGCATATCAAAGAAAGCTCCAGCAAACCAGCAAACAATTTCAAATAGCTAAATTTCAAATGAATTATATATATTGAATAATTATTTAAATTTGATCTATTTACAATTGTATAAATAAAATTACAATAAAAGTACTCCTATTGTTCCCTATTTCTAATTTCTAAAAACTTTTGTGTCCACTTTTCTCGGACTTGGTCGATAGACTCTGTGGGCAAGGGTTGGGTACCAGTGAATACCTGGAACAAAATGAAAGTATGTTAAGTATCACAAGTAGGAAACTTTACCAATACAGTTTTGGAGGAATAGGGTTTTGGAGGACTAACCTGTCTCCAAGTATCTCTGATATTCCCAACATCCAATACATTACGTAGTAGCCACATTCGTAGCTACCCGTTTGTCTATTAACCTATAATGAATTGAACAAGTCATTAGTTCTGAAAAATACATATTCAATATTCATTAGAGAATTAAAAGTAACCTTATATATAGGATTTCCCAATGTGGGTTAGTGGCTTTGCTGATGTGCATTCCATCAATGGTACTGCACACCTTAATAGCACTGCTGAGAAGTTATTAGTCAATATATGAACATTACTTATATTTGAAAACACAATAAAATAAAATACAGTCTTCTCTGGACGACTAATGAGGAAGAGTTGCCAATGATGCCTTGAAAAATAAAATGTTTAGAATATAATTCAATCACAATAAAAAGAATAATAAACTTATATTGACTTACTGGAATAAATATGCTCCAAGATATATCTGCCTTTTAGAGGTGAGGATCCAATTTTGGATATATCTTTGGACTTCCTCCCTTCTATTTCCAGCTGCTTGGATTGACTAAGGCTCAAAAAATCCATAGACATCTGAAGCTCCCTGCTCCTCAGCCAATTCATCCATCATCCTAAAAAATGAAAAATAATAACATGTTATATATTAAATAATGAAATTGAAATTATAATAATAAATATGTACTTACATTGTCCAAAGTTGTAAAATAGAGATGTTGAGATCCCTATCACCCAATGTGACCTCTGAGATGTCAGAATATGAAATGTAGAGAGGGAAGCTTGCATTATCTATCCCAAATCTCCTAGCATCCCAACGAATCTCAAAGGAGTTGGCATAATATTCTGCAGAGGCATGGATCAACTCAACAATTGGATTTTTGGGAGAGCTGCTTGTTTTCCTTTAGTATGTTCGAGACGAGCACGACTTTTAGGCTTCCGAACATCCTACATGTTTAAAACAATACTACTTAATACTGAAATAACATTTTCGAAGTCATTAACATAAAAATTACATACCTTTTTAGAAACTTGTCTCACTAAATGTTGGGGCCAAGCAATGAATGTGTGAAGGGCTCGTCCCACCACCTGTACCTCATCGGTAGGCACGGGGACTCGAGCATCGACATCTCGAATCTCTTCTACCACCACTCTCAAATAACCAGGTGGCAAAGGCACACTGTGGATGGTAGAAGCCCCTTCCTGAACTGAACCAAGGGCCACCAATCTTGGTTCAAGCAACCCATCCTCCACCAATAAGGCGCATTGTTTCATCCCAAAAGATGGACTCGTGGATGCATGATATATTTCAATTAACATTTTTAATGAAGACATATATGAAAAATAAATAACGATTTTACCTATCGGTGTAGGTGCGGCAGCAAGCAACGAGGAGAAGCTAGAATAGGAGCGAGGATTACTTGGAAGTACTTCCCATTGTGCCAACGGATGGAGGAGATGGTCGAGCGTGTTGGTGGGAAGATGCCATCCTAACCGCCAAGTCTGGAAACATGCTAAGTAGCTGCTCCTGAACCTGTGCTGCGATGACCGGTGTCAGCTTCGCTGTGAGCTTCTTCTCCAACTCTTCTTCATTAATTGTTGAGCTCTAGGTATTTTTCACTGGTGCCCCAAAATAATGTCGAATACCCACACCGGTCCCCACACCCCGAACACGGTCGGGGTGTTCATCTTTACCAATAGCAGTGGTCAGTATATCCTGACGACCACATGGAACGAAAGTTCCCTGTGTACACTGCTCCTCCAAGGAATCCTACAATAAATTTAACACATTATATATATATAAATATACAAGTGTAACAAATTAATCATATTAGGGTTAAAAAGAATAGTAACTTACAATCCTATCTGCTATATATTGGGCCTCCTCAGATGTCATCCCACCGGAAGGCTTTTGACGAGCTCTCTTCCAAGTTTGATGACGTTTAGGAGGAGATGGTGGGGAGATCATCCTGGCTTATACCGAAGCCGGCTGCTTCTTTTTCTCCGAGTGCAGCCTTCTCGTACATCATTCTCTCGGACAAGAGATCATACCCCCACGAGACGGACGGTGGGGGGTCAAATTCTTCTTCTGAATCTCCTTCGCCTTTAATCTTTTCCCCTGCAAAATAATTGATATTAGAATATAATACAATAACTTAATAAATTTAAATTAATTTATACCTCCCACTCTGGGCCAGTCCTAATCTCTACAAATTTCCTCCACTCCTCCTCAGATATGCCATATCGTTGGCAAGGAGTAAGTCCCTTGCTAACGACATCCTCAGCATAAACCCATTTCGTAGTTAATGTGGACTTGAACTGCCTCCACATTTTTGCAATGGTGGACATAATCTTCTTCTTAATTGCCTTGGAGTTTTCAATATCAAAATACTTCTGCAAAAATAAAACATAATTAGCATCAAAATTAAAAATCAATATTCAAGAAAAGACAATTGAATAAATTTAAACTTACCAGAATGTCCTGCCAAATCAGATTCTTCACCGTGTCGTCAACATTATCCCAGTCTGGATACAAAATAGATATCTAAAACATAATCAATAGTTAGATGAAAAGAAGAATTATATGTAAATATGTAAAAAACTTCAAATATAAACTTAGAATTACCTTCTCTCGTGCAACGGTACCCAAGTAGCTGCTGAAGTGGGTATGATGCGGACCAGACACCTTCCCAGTGCGTGGATCAACAGACACACTGAGCTTCTCTCCTGTCATGTGTCTGGCTGTCATGCTCAGTAATCGTGTAGCTTGCCTGGTCTTCTTTGGTGGATGAGGTGGTGGAGGAGATGAGGGAGGTGAGGGAGGAGGTGATGGTGAAGGGGATGCCATGTGTCTGTAAAGAAAATATAAAACAATATAATTTATAAATCTTAAATACACAAACATAAAACAAATACATAAAGAATTTTAAGTAGAAACATACTTAGACAACTAAATTTTCCCATATCCCTTCATCATGATCATTACGAGTTGCATGGACCACATCCTCTTGTACATCTTCAATACTACTAGGCGTCGTGGTGAATTGGGAATGACAATGAAATCATCCGACTCATCTTCATTTTCATGGTTGACATCAATCCCTTTGCCTTGAAGGACCACAGACCACCTATCATTACATGGGTCGGTCACATAAAAAACTTGTTTTGCTTGATATGCCATGATGAATGGTTCTTCCTTATGACCTAGCTTATTAAGGTCTATCATAGTAAAACCCATTTCGTCAAATTGAACACCGGTATTGCTATCGACCCAAACACATTTAAATAGAGGAACTCTAAATTTACTGTAGCCAACCTCCCAAATTTCCTCAATCACTCCAAAGTAACTTATGGATGCCATGATGGGGTTTTTATCCTTTGAACTAGAAAAGTGCATGGATGTGGCCTCAATAGATACTCCACTATTTTGAATTGTGCTATTGTCATCTTGTGACTTTGTGTAGAAGGAATATCTATTAATGTCGTACCAGTCCAAGTGATGACGTTATGTTTTGGTCCATGAGCTAGCCATTTCAATGTATCGGATGCATGCTTGATCCGAAAATATTTGGCTTCTAAACCAACTCGACAAACTTGTTGTTATGCTCCTTCACTAACGACCGTTCACCCATTTTGGGGTTTTGGGTCCTCAACATTGATTGATGAGCGGATATGTAAGGAAGAACTTCATCCGTATTATTCAAAATATACAAGTGTGTCCGACTCAACTCGAGTAATATCCTTTGCTTGAACTTTTATACCACGAGTACCCTTTCCATTTATCCTATCATCATGTCGACTTGTAGGAACACCCACGGCTTGTGCTTTTGCCAAGTATTCGAACAAAACTCTGTAGCTTCTTACGCAATATACCTTTCAACTATAGAAGCTTCGGTCTGTATGGATTCTTAGTATACCCTTTGAAGATCTTCATGTATCGCTCAATTGGGTACATCCACCGCAAATAAACTGGGCCACATAACCGTATCTCTCTTACAAGATGAACAATTAAGTGAACCATAATATCAAAAAATGATGGAGGAAAATACATCTCCAATTGACATAGTATAATTGCTGCCTCATTTTCCAATTGATCTAATGATTTTTCATCAATTACCTTGGCGCATATAGAGTTGAAGAAAAAACATAGACGCATAATTGCATTTCTCACATTCTTCGGGAGTATGCCACGTATAGCTACAGGTAAGAGTTGTTGCATCAAAGCGTGATGAGTAATGTGACTTTAACCCAACTAGTTTAAGATCTTTCATTGACACAAGACTCTTAATATTTGAAAAGTATCCTTGTGGAACTTTAATACTCCGAAGGCACCGACAAAGACTAGTCTTCTCTTTTTTGGATAAAGTGTGACATGCTGGTGGAAGATATGTTCTCTTGCCTTCTGATCTTGGATGCAATTCCGGACGTATTCCCAATTCACAAAGATCTTGACGAGTATTCACTCCGTCCTTTGTCTTACCTTTGATGTTCAAAAGTGTGCCAATTAGACTATCACACACATTCTTCTCAACATGCATCACATCAATACAATGACGTACATCTAGATGACACCAATATGGAAGTTCAAAAAAATTGATCTCTTTTTCCACTTGCTTCTGTCAGTAGATTTCTTTTGGGTCTTTCCAAATTCAACATTTATGTTTTTCACTCGATCATAAACTTCCTCACCGTTAACGGTGACTTAGCAATTTCATCCTCCCGGCAACCGTTAAAAGCTTTCTTCAATCTTCGGTATGGGTGGTTAACTGGAAGGAATTTTCTCGTGTTTATTATAAATTGTCTTCTTCCCATGTTTCAATTGCGGATAACTTGTATCTTCTTGACAAATAGGACACGCATGATGACCCTTGACACTTGTATCCACTCAAGTTACCATATGCTTGGAAAGTCATTTATGGTACAAAATATCATTGCATGTAACTTGAAATTCTCCTGTCGATTTGCATCAAACACCTCTACTCCTTCCTCCCACAACAATCTTAAGTCATCTATCAAAGGACTTAAATAAACATCTATGTCATTTCCTGGTTGTCTTGGACCTGCAATCATCATAGATAGCATAACATATTTCCGCTTCATGCACAACCAATGTGGAAGATTGTAGATCACCAATAAAACTGGCCATGAACTGTGGTTAGTGCTTAAGTTACCAAAAGGATTCATTCCATCTGTAGCTAGTCCAAGTCTAAGGTTTCTTGCATCACTACCAAAACTTGGAAATAGACGGTCAATTTTCTTCCATTGTGGAGAATCAGCCGGATGTCGAAGTTGTCCATCTCGTTTCTTTGCAACTCGAATGCCATGTGAGATTTTTGAATCTTCTTCATTAGCAAACAATCGCTTAAACCTTGGAATTATTGGAAGATACCATATAACCTTTGCGGGAGAACCCTTTTTATGACTATCTTCACCATCACCATCACCATCCTTGACTTTGTAACGTGATACACCACATTTTGGACACTTGTCAAGAGATTCAAACTCTTTTCTGTATAAAATACAGTCATTAGGACAAGCGTGTATCTTTTTATGTTCTAAACCCATTGGACAAAGTATCTTCTTTGCTTCATACATACGGTTAGGCAATGTGTTTTCATCTGGAAGCATCTCTTTCAAAAGTTCTAACAATTCATTGAAACTTTTATCACTCCAACCAAACTTTGCCTTCAAATTCACCAATCTTAATACGAGAAGACAATCGAGTGAAAGTTGTACACCCGGGATACAAAGCCGTCTCCGAATCGGTCTTCAATTTATCATATACAGGTGCATGTGCTTGAAGAAAGCTTTCCTGACCCACATCACGAAGCATATCCTCTATTCGATCTTCCATACACACATCCTCCTCCTCCACGGTTTGTGATACTACTTGGAATATCAATAAGTTCACCATGCCATATCCATGTAGTATAATTTTTCATGATACCCTCACAGATTAGATGTTCTTGTATTATATCTACGGTTTGAACTCTTCCATTAACACACTTAACACAGGGACAATAAAATTTTCCATTCATCTTTAGACCATTTCGTTCAACAAAACTCAAAAATTGTTCAACTCTATTCTCATACTCTTCTGATATACGACTTGCATTCATCCAACTTCGATTCATTTTCGGATTTTACACTACAATTAAGAGTTAATAAAAACCTTATCGGTCATCAATGAATTTAATATCATTGATTACTATAATCAAAATTATCATTTAGTAGACTTTGCTCTATAAGAGAGACAAACTCATTCTAACGAAATTTCAGCGAGTTTCCTCCGTTATTTGACTAAATCCAAATTTTTACACAACATCGGATACATAAACAACATCAAATAAAGCCCCATGGGCATAGCCGGATCATCGAACAATCATCTACGGGCATTTCAATAACCTAATCATACAAACACTATAACATTATTTAGTACAGTTTACTAGAGACAAACTCATTCTAACGAAATTTCGGCAGAGTTTCCTCTGTTATTTGACTAAATCCAAATTTTTACACAACATCAAATACATAAACAACATCAAATAATGTCCCATGGGCACAGCCAGATCATCAGAACATTCATCTACAGGCATTTCAATAACCTACTATCTACAAAACAAAAAATAATAAAAACAATAAAAACCCACTAACCTGGCGCGATAGCGGCGGCAACTGATGACAGCGGCAGCGAGCACGGCAGAGGCAGGCAGCGGCGGCAGCGACACTGACGACGGCAGGGTTCGCGGCGGCAGCAAATGAAACCTCGCAGCGCGGTTCGTGGCGGCGAGGGCACGCGAGGCAGCGGTGGCGAGGCGAGGCGGCAGCAGCCAGCGGCGGCGCAGCGGCTACGCCGAAGGCAACCACGCTGGCGAAGCGGCGGCGCGGTTCGCGAGCGCCGGATTCGAGTGCCAAACGGATTCGCAACGCAGAGGGGAGGTTGGTGGCGGCGCAGCGGCAACAGGCGGCGGTGTCTCTGGAAGGAAGGGCGTTCGCGGCGGCAGGGAAAACCAGAAAAACCAGGTGCGGCAGCGGAACTCGAAAACGAAGAACGAAAAGTGAGGAAGAAGAGGGCGCGGGAACGTGTTATAAAGGACATTCTACGTCGGTTATTGGGCGTAACCGAGCGTAGAATGTGAGCGACTCAACATTCCACGTCGGTTGCTACCGAACCGAGCGTAGAATGTTAGATCTACAACGTCGGTTCTGATAGCAACCGACGTGGAATGTTGAGTCGCTCACATTCTACGTCGGTTCTGCCCAATAACCGATGTAGAAGGCCCTTTGACACTCTTCTACGTCGTTTGTAGTTTAACCGACGTAAATTGGCGACGTTAATTTCTATTCCTATAGTAGTGCAACTTTCTGAATTTATTGAAATTTCAATCTGATTTGAAAATGGTGAATATATTAGTAAGTTTATAAAACTATGAGCGTAGAAATTGTGTTTGTACAATTGCTGGATTTGAAGATTCGGTGCTTTTAATTAAGACTGGACATAGGTTAGAGTAACTATAGATTTATGATAAGCTAATATCATATTTAGGTTAACCTAAACTTTTTTAAGAAAAAATTCCTCTTCTTAAAATGTCTATTTAGTTAAAAGTGTCATCCAAAAATATTTATAATCTTAACAAGTCATATTTTCCAAAATAAATATAAATAATTTTTTTATATTATTATCATCATAATGGTTAAATATATTTTTAGTTAGTGAACTATTTTTTAAAATTATATTTTATTTTTTAAATAAATTTTGAACATATTTTATCATTATACTTTATAAATTGGTATAAAACGATTCTCGATGATAAATAAAAATATCTTAAAAGAAAAAAAAAGAGAAACAAGTTTAGAAGGTAAAAGACGACAAAATGTGAAACTATGACGAGAAAAAATAAAAAAATAAAAAATAATTCCAACATTTCTTCAATGATGATTAACATCAATTTATAAAGTATAAGAATAAAATAGGTTTAAACTTTATCCGAAAAATAAACATAAATTTAATAAATAGTTTAGATATTAAAAACATATTTAATCTAATTTTTAAAATATATTAAAGTTATATATTTATTTATATTTCTTTAGTTACTAAATATAAACCTATAGATTATACAGATTTGCAAACTTAAATCTACATTATTTTAAACAGAAAAGTTACACAAGTAACCAAGTAAAAAGGGAAATTTTATTTAATTTGATAAATCCTAGTTTGATAAATTTTAGTTCAATAAATTTGTATCTTAATAAATAAAAAGAAAAATAAATAAAGTTTTCATTCAAATGTTGAAAGAAGGAAAAAAAAACCCTTTTAATAAAAACCAAACCAGATACCTAAATTATGTTACCACTGTTCTTAATCTTAGAAAAGAGTTCATGCAAATTGTTATAATGATACATAATTATCCTTATTAATGTTGGCATCAAATATTGAAACACAATCTGATGTTTAAGCCTTTGATTTTACGTACGCATGGCTGTCTTTGATGGCATATAATCATACTAAGAATCGATTATAAGCTACACATTTCTACTTTTTATGTTTACACAATCTAATTTTCTTTTACTTTATCTCACTTTCAACTTCCCAAAATGATGTTCGAGGGAGATTTATATGAATTTTATATTATTTTTAATCTAATTATTAAACTATGAATTGCTCATAAAAAAAAATATAATTAGATTTAGAGAAAATGAAATGGGGGAGACAGTGAGAATCTCTCTTCAAATAAAATATATCACTAAAAGAATTACATTTAAGAATTATATTATTAATCTTTAAAATGATAAAATTAATTATTAATTTAATTAAAATCAATTTAAAATCTAATTTAATAAATAACTAAAATTTTAATAATTAATAAAAAGATTAATTTAAATTTTTATTTAAAAATTAATTTAATCATCGTTATATAAAAATTAATTAATATTTTTTATATAGTCAAAAAATTATAATTTTTATTTACTTTATTAGTAATAAAATTATTTTAAATATTAATAATTTTTTAGTTTATAAATTAATTTTTAAATTAATTAATATAATAACTAATTATATTTTTATAAATTAATTTTATATTTAATAAATTTCTTGTAAATTGATTAATAAAAAATATACAAGAAATAAAAGTAAAAATTAAAAGTGTTTATAACGTCTCTCCTAGGTGTGATTAGTAAGTAAGCTTAACCACGGGAAAGGGTACAATTTTTTTAATATAATTATATAATAGAATTTTTAGTATTACTTGTATAAATAAATTGAAATTAATGTTTTATTTTATATTTTTAAATTAAAATGCGATATAGAATTAAAGGGTATTATTATGTTGAGTAGTAATTTTATTTGTGTGTTGCATTTACAAATATAATTACATATTAAATGAATTTTCAGTTTACAATAAAATATCAATAAGTAGTAGATATATGATGATAGATTTAAATTTGACTTAAATTACTTTTTATCCCTCGTAAGTTTGTGAGTTTTGCATATAGTTATTCCTAAAATAAGTTTTCTATTATGTTCCTTAATAAAATTTTAATTTATATTCATATTTTGTTTTCTTTAATTTGTTAATATCCATTAAGGATATTGAAATATGAATAATATGAATTGAACTAAAGAAAAAATTGAAAATCAAATTCAATCTAATTCAAACTAAATTAAACTGTAAAAATAGGAGAAGATTTTGAATTGGTTTGTTTTTTATCGTCATATATATTCATTATATTTTTTATTATAATAATAATAAATTATAGATTTTAACCTAAATCTCGAGTTGTTTAGTCTGGTTCACAAATATGATTTGTGAGTTTCTTAATTCTTCTTCACCATCAATATGGATGTCAACTCCTCTTAAGGATGATATCATCAATTTCACTCTTACTTGACTTTGTTATTATGTACATTCTCGTTTTATTTTATCAATGTCATTTATTTTAGCACATTAGCTTAGAGTAAGAGAGTACTTACAATTAAGATAAGAAAAGAATATTTTTGGAGAGAGTGAATAAAAATTAAAGTTTGATTACAATAGAATCATATACATAAAAAATAATTGATTATTTGTTAAGCAAAATGAGAATAACCAAGTTTCATAGATTTTGATTGGTTTATAGATCTAAATGAATATTTTATGAGTGAAATGCATAAAAAAATTCTACATTAATATATATATTTTTCCTTGTTCAATCATATTAAATTTTGATTAACATATTTTATATTATATTAGTATATTTTAATTTAAAAAAATAAAAAAATAGAAAAATAAAAAATATTTAATAAAAAAATAAAAATTAAAAAAAGCATAAATTAATCCAAATTAAACCATACAAACTGATTTTGTTTGTTTTGTATTTTCTTTTTCTTCCAAACCAAATGGAATCACGTATATTTTTATATTTAGTGTGGATATATTTTTACTCAAAAAAAACAAATCAAACTACCTTACAAACACTCCTAATATCTATTAAGTAATAACATGTTTGTTAAGTACCACCGACATATGTAACCTTTTTTTTTTTACTTTTGGTCATCCACAAATTTTTACATTTTCCTTAAGTCCTCAACAAAAGTTTTTTTTTCCTTTTCATTCTCCAGAATTTTTATTTTGGTTTTGGCTTCCATCATTTATTAGCATTTTTTTAATAATGAGTTGTTTGTTGAATGATCATTATTTAAGTAATATGACACTTGTATTTTTAAATGACATTTTATCAATAATGTACAATAATGATAAACCTAGAACATTTTATTTGAGAAAGAAAAATATAAAACTTAAATTATGCACATAAAATTAACATTGAAAAAAAAAGATAGATGTTATGTATATTATAGCCTTCAATTATTGATGCATTCGGCAATAATATACTCATGTTTTTTTGTGTGTATATCCTTCAACAACATCTAAAAATTTAATTCCTAATGATGTTAATTATTGGGTCAAATATTCATGATGATTAGGTTAAAATATCACAATTTAATTACAACTTAACTTTTATTTTAAAGGAGAGAGTTAAAATATCACAATTTAATTACAACTTAACTTTTATTTTTTTACCTAAGTCAACTTATTTTTAAAATTATTCATGAATATTTAGTTTAAAAGAAGTAAAAACCAAATAAAAAGATAAACAAACAATAAATAAATAATAATAATAATAAGATAAAGCTCACAAGTTTTTTTAATTATTTCTTCTTCTTTTTTACTTTCACCAAAACCACAAATTATTTCTATGTTCTTTCCCATCTCATTTCTTCTAAACCAAACAAAGATTTAGGAGAATAAAGGAGACTTATTTTAATTCAGTGTTAGTGTCATATCATGTTAATTCTTTGAGTGCATATATTCTCAAACTTCTTTCTCGAATGTTTTGACTATTAACACATACATTACATACATATAATGTTCGATCATGTCTTCAAACAAAATTAATTTCTATTCTCCAACCGGAAATGCACACTTATTCTATCTTATTTTGATGAGTTAAAATTTAATATTTTTATTATTTTTAATTTTATATATTTATTTAAATAAAAATATGATTGTTTACTTTAGAAGTAATCGTGGAGAATTCAAGAACGATTTATCTGCTTAATTCAGGATTAGAAATTATCTACCATTTTAACTATTGAGTATACTAATAATTTTTTATTTAGAAAAATTGAACTCTTTAATTGTTTGTTTGTTCTTTAGAAGAGCATGCTAATATTTTTTTTTATTTAGAAAAACTTAACTCTCTAATTGTTTGTTTGTTATTTAGAATATGAGAGTAGATAATTGAAGTACAATCAAATATGCATAATCATGGATATTAAAGTTTCCAATCACACCACATTTATAAGACAATTGTAGTATGAATAGTTTACTTAATATTGGGATTGATAACTTCTATTTAAGTTTAATGTTTATATATATTTAATTTATAATTTGAATAAAAATAATGTTGAAGAAATAATATAGAGGGTAGATTTATACAAAAGAGGAAGGTAATGAAATCAGAATTATATTATGTAGTAGTTTGTGTGACTATTTTAAGTGAATAGGTAGTTTATCTCCTTTATTTTTTTCTTATTATTAGTGTAACATAATTATAGTTTTGATGTTCAAAATATTAAAATATAATTAAGAGAAAAATAGAATAAAGAAAAAAAATTAGACCTATTTTATTAATAGACAATAATATATACATCTATTCAATATTTATTTTTTCTTCCTATCTCTTCATATATTTGATCAACTATCTATAATTTTTCTTTTTTTTCCTTTATTAATTTATATAAGGGGCATTTCACTATGAGAAAATTTTGCCTCCCTATTTGTTTTTGTTTTTTTGGTCAAAATAATGTCAATTATAACTGTGGAATTAGACTTAACAATGACCACTTCTTCAAAATGTTTTAAACAAGGACATCTTTGAAGCCATTTTTGTTTTGTTACATGTGGGGAACTGTGAGTGTTCTTTGCAAGATAACCACTGGTTTCTCATGCACATTGATTTTGCTTC
This sequence comes from Lablab purpureus, assembly GCA_030347555.1. Taxonomy (NCBI): domain Eukaryota; kingdom Viridiplantae; phylum Streptophyta; class Magnoliopsida; order Fabales; family Fabaceae; genus Lablab; species Lablab purpureus. Next base: position 31,017,373 of record CM059264.1, read on the forward strand.
AAAGCAAATGAAAATCTTCTCCACTTTCTCATCATGCTTCATATACCTCATTCTTTATATTTTTTTTCCTTCTTTGCTGAGCCAAAAATTACTTATGACTTGGAAGCTAAGGTGATATAGATTTTAAATTATATATTAGATGCCTAAGCAAGATTAGCTGGTGGATGGGTCTTGTCTACTCAATGGTGACAATCACTGATGATGATCCTTCTCAAATATAATTGTTTCCTTACGTCGCAAGAATATAGTTATCAATGTTTAACCTTTAATCTCCATGCTTATATTTGATTATTCTAGGGGGGTTTTCAAGCACTCATGATACCAGCCATTTTTTTTAGAATAAAATGAATCACGTTTGGTAATGGATACATACCAAAATTAACAGTCCTGAAAAAAAATCACATGACCCAATTTGATCCCTAAAAGAAAAACAATCACAAAGCAATCTTGAAATTTGATTAGTCATTCTTTGGATCTAACTCCTAAATTCTAAATCTTGACTTTTGTTGAACTCCCATAATTTTTAAAATGATCATTTTATCTTTCATAGTATATTTTAACAGCGACTTCATAATAACTTATTCTAAAAACTTCCTAGAACAAACATTTCAGAATAATCTTTTCTGAAACAATTTTTTTGAAATAAATTTTTCAGAACAAGCTTTCCAAAACATATGATATATTTTTTGAATTATCTAACCCAAAACATATGATATATTTTTTGAATCATCTAACCCAAAACATGTTTACAGAACTTGTAATCCTGACAGATGTTCTCTATTAGACAATCCAAAAAGGTGTTTATGAATAACCAATCTGGAACACTGCATAAACATCACCTCCCCTTTGCAGATTGTGTAATAAAAAAACATTATTGATGGAGAAATCCGAAAGTTTTCTAGATTAAGAAATCTAGAAGGTAAAGTATGAACGAGATGGATGAGTTCAACAGAAGTATTTCTTTCCCAATGTTGTAACGGAGGCATGGGTGAGTGCAACAGAGGTGCTTCTTTCACAATGTTGCAGCGGAGGTGTGGGTGAGTACAGCGAACAGAGGTAAGATATTTTAGTCTTTTAGATATTGATATGAGGTGCTGGGGTTCAAGAAGTAAAAGCCTAAATCTTAAATATGTGTACCATTAGACTCTAAAAGTCATTGGTGGCCTTAGTTGGTCATTGAAAGTATTAATTGAAATGGATGAAGGATTAAAATGTTCCATATTTGTAATCTTGATGCACTATTTGTTGACCTATTTTTCTTCAGGAACTAAATTGGATCCAGTAATTTTTGTCTGTGATGAAAATGGCTATTCACTCAATAATATCATATCCTACTTGAGCCTTGTCAGAAAAATTTGCCAAACAATGTTTTGTGTTCCTCTATCATAATCTTAAATCTTACACCCAGCAGACATTTTTCTTGATCATATTCCAGAACTTTTTTCTGTCACAAATTTTAGTAACTTTCTTACACCTATGAAATCTTGCATAATTCACTAATGCACTCTACTATAACTTCAGCATTACTTAATGAGGCCGAATGCTACAATTTAAAAAAAAAAAATGCATGTAAAGAGAGAGAGACTTTTCACACTTATTATTATATTATAAATATTCAAGCACAGTTATTGTATCATGCTATGAAAAAATCAAATTTGTTTGAAGACAACTAAACAATATCTGTTAAAATTATTATAACCAGAAATTGGCTGCCAAAAAAAAACTCTTGACCTCTTGTCATCAATTTTGCCAAAATTTTCTGACCTGTAGTCATAAATTATATCTCAATTTCTCCATTTTCTCCTAGAAGGGGAGCATTTGTCAATTGACACTATAAACAAGCAATGCTTATCCGAACTATAATCACCAATTGGCTGAAAATAAAAATTCTGATCTTAGTCAAAAATACATCTCAACTTCTCCACTGCTGGTACAGTAGTAAATTCTGCTAAACATTGAACCGAAACAACATGACATCTCCTTCTTGAACAACATACTCTTTACCTTCAGATCTCAACTGCAACAACATAATGAAGGTAACCAATTTCATGAATTACATGAGAGGCAATAGACAACCTTTCATTTCAACTTATTCAGATTATTTAAGAATGCATGCTCTTCGTTCCTTAGCCTACTATCATTCCACTATTGACAAGTAAAACATTGAGCAGCGTTTACTTGACCAGTTCGGTTTTAATATCTCAATGAAAGAAAATAAAAAATAAATCTTGGAACAATAGTTCCAACCTCATAGGTATACAAAGATTATGCAGTGTATTGAATAACCTAATTAATCTGCCATCAATGTACCAGTTCAGATTATCATTTATAGGCAGACGAATGAGAGAAAACAAAGTATAATTCCTTGATTAAAGTATTTATTTTAAGCCATGTTGAACAAAAATCCAAATGATCAATTATTAAAATCGAATTTTTAAGTAAGGGAACATTTTACAAACTATGAAGCACCATCCAACACGGACATTGGACATGGCAAATGTCCAAAAATACAAGACATATATAATTAAAAATGACAAAAATCTCAATTGAGAATTAATATTTATATAATTCACAGCATAAAAAATAATTCTGCTATGTTTTACAGTTTCCCTATAATAATGAAACTCAATAGAATTCTAAGAAACATACCTCTTAATAGTTAAAATAACTAGTTAAGTATTATTATGGATAGGAACTTGACAAAAAATAATTGAGTCTTGTAATATTTATAACATCATCAGTTGTTTTCATTTAATTTCTTCTTACTCTTTTATGATAACAGTATCTAGAAAGTGTTTAACTAAGAATGGGTGCCGGTTCACTCTCTTTACCCGTACCCAAACTACAACAAATAAGTGTCGAAGGTGTGTCCATCGAGTGCCATGTCCAAATAATGTTAGCTTGTTGACACTATTCTAAAGAGGTGCTTCTAGGTTTACAAATGCTAAATCATATGAATATAAAATAAAACATAGTTTACTGGGAGTAAAATGATATAAGGAACTTACGAGTCCTTTCTCTCGTGCTGCAGCAAGTGAACCAGCACCAACAAAATCATGATAAGACACCTAATTTAAAATAACATCTTCAATCAAGATCAATGAATACATTAAGCAAACATCGACATACTTAAAATAAACATAATAATAATAATAGGACAGGTCACAGAAGATGATATTAAACTAAAACCATGTAGAAATTATAGGATTTTGGAATAGAGGAACGAAAAGGAGAGGATAAAAATGAAATACTCTGATATTGCTAGTAACTTGATGTTATGTCATGTAATGTATTACAGCCTGATACTAAATCATAAAACACTAATTCTTATTTATACTAAGGCTAGATCATAATCCTAACTAAACAAGGAAACAAATCATTGAGTAATAGGGAAACTAAGAAATCCAGGAAATAAGGAAACTAATCCTACGAGATACTCTGATGTACTCTAAAATATATAATATATAAGATTTGATGTTATAGACATATTTTTCACATTCTAGCATAAACTATGGAGAAAAAAACCTACAATTCTAGCCATCAAAGTTTCTCAGATATAGCCCCTGCATTATCCAGAAAATAGAATATCAATCGTCACCCTTTTCTTTTTGCATTTAATTTTTACAATATCTGCTATGCAAAGTCATATAATATATATCACAGATAGGAGTTCAAAGTTATATCCTTGATGCTTACTGTCTCTGCTCGAATGAAACCCTTCTCAAAGTCAGAGTGAATAACTCCAGCAGCTTGAGGTGCAGTCATTCCTAGAACAACAAGAGGCTTAAAATTAGAGGAGTAATCCAATCTAAGTATAATTCTTATAATATTATTAATTCAATTTGGTTAATCGGTAGTTACTTATTCCAAAGAAAAAATGGGCAATCAATCTTTTAAAAGAATATTATTATTAATTCAATTTTGTTAATCGGTCAGGTTAGTTATTCCATAGAAAAAATGGGAAATCAATCTTCTAAAAGAAAGGTGCACAAATTCATTCATCACGGGCATTTATCAGCAAAGAAAAACAGTATCTCATCATTGCCATCCAGAAACAAAAAACAAACTCTATTTAAAAGCCTCTTTAAATTACTATATGACCAATTACTCGAGCAGGGAGTTCAGAAAAAGGATAAAATCAAGTCAAATTAACGTTATAGTATTGTGCAATGTAAAAGTCTCATCCAGGGAAAAATCTAACCTGCAAGTATTGTCCATGCTTTTGTCTCCTGTATAGCCGTTAGAAAACAAAATTAGTTTTGAACATGAAATATAATTTGCAATCTAAACATTGAGAGTTATAATTCAGGATGTCTTGGTGAACATTTATACAGTTTAGGGTAAACAATTATTAATTACTAGAATAATCAAGCAATTTAAATTTTTGAATGCCGTTACCTTGCTCCAATATAAAGGTTTAACAGGATATTCCAAAATGTATTCTCTCTAAAACATTTCCGGTTTTCCCTTACCTTCTCACCAGAAGTAAAGTAAGTTCTCAGACCCAAAAGGTCATAAGTTGCCCGGATCAAGTTTCCAAGACCACTTTCACTAACACCAAGAGATTGCAAATATTCTTGTCGTTCTTCAATTGGTAGCTCAGTAAGCTCTGCCTCAACCTGCAAGGACAAATATCGCCATCTTGATTTGCTGTACTTGAACAAAAATATCAATAATTGTTCTTTTAATATTCAGAGATTATGATGTACAGACAAGGAACAGTTCTAGAAAAAAATTTATATCACACAACTTCCTGTGATCACTTTATGACCTCATAAAGTTTCATTAATGACAAGGTGCAGCTGTGAACATTACACGGTGTAAGGATCAAATGAAAAAATAAATCATCGGGGGTCAAAATTGAAATTTTCTGCTTTTCTAAGGACCAGACCAAATACGTATTTAATCCTTTGTTTTTGCCATAATTAATGGTTGGCATATCACTTTGTTAACTATTTCAATGTCACATCATCCCTCAACAGTATGAAACTAATTGCAAGTTGATTTGAATTGACAGGGGCAAACAGTGGCCAGCGGAGTGGAGCATGGGCTGCACACACCAAAATTGTGGCAAAAGAGGCTTCTGGAAGGGCAGTTGGTGGCAATTTTCTAGGGACTGGTCAAACAGAGGGTGCTGGTCCCAATGATAAGAGATTGAGTGGTTGCATGAAGCAGATGGTAGTTGACAGCAAGCATATTGATGAGAACAGCAAGGGGCCACAACAAACGCAGCAAAGGTTTACCAATTGGGTGCACTATGAAGGTGCTTTAATACACTGAAGGCAGGCTTATATGTCACCAAAATTAAGCGTGCTTAGGATTCGTGGAAGTAGAGTCTCCAGGATCGGAATTCTAATACCAACTTGAAATAAGTGAACTGTCAAAAACTCGAATATTATTTCTTTGATAATTTTTCTACAGGGAGATTACAAATATATAGGCAGGCAGACTAATTATTTCTAAATAGTAATTATTACGCTGATATGTCGTCCTAATTATAGAAATAATTCTGAAATAAATCTGTACAAAAACGGAAATTAGAAAATAAATATCTCGTGTCACAATACTATCAATATGAGAATCAGCTTGTAAATATCCACTAATCTCAGTGTGACCCTCATCTTCATAGATATTTTCATGGAGCTCCTTTGATATATTTGACATATTGTCTACCCATACTTATAGCAAAAGAAGATAGGCTAAAATCTATTTTTTATCTCATCTCATTTCACTAAAATTTGTTTTGATCCTTTATCTTTTAAAAGATTCCTTTTGGTAATCTATCTCATAATTCGAATCTGTGTGGCCATTTTGAAACAGTAATAATTTTTTCTATTGGGTACAATTTTGAATCCTTTTGTTTATAATAGATTCACCTACATGAGAACTATGAAATCCTACTAATGTTTGAACCAAGAAATCCTACTAATTAATGTTTGAACCAAGAAAAACCATCAACATCGAGAAAATAATGTGAAAAGTGAGTCTCAAAAAAGCAACTAGAAAAGAATATGATATTAGGCTTTTCAATTTTCCAATTGCTAACAGGACTCACATTTATTTTGGGCCTTTTTTGTTTGAACATTAGTTCATTTCATAATTTTCATGTAGGTGAATCCAGTGAGACAAATTTCACATCTTCAATTAATCAAAAAAATAGTTTAAAATTGTGCTTAGAAATTGAAAGCAATCATTGTTTCGAGAGGGAAACGTTGATCCAGATTTAAGAGGAACTGAAATGAATCTTTAAAAATCAATCTTTTAAAAGATACAGGACCGGAATGAATATTTTAAGAAATAAACTATAAAATCATATTTTAGCAAAAAGATAAGTGACAATATATTTTAGCCACAAAGAAGAAATCAAGTCGCTATATGATTATTACTGGAGTACTTGTACGTACACTTTTTTATAATCTATAATGAAGAAAAACATATTTTAGTATCCAAATGATGAAGAGACAAAGGAGAAATGGAAATCATAGATAAAGAGATGAGCATAAGAAATTTGACTTTGAGAGAACATATTACTAGTCTAGGTGAAAAATCTTACTATAACATTTAGCAAGCAATCATGCCTTAAGGTGATCAACAACAACCAGAACGAAACCTTATTCCACTAGGTGAGTTGTGGCTATATAGGTCACATGATATCTCAACTAACCAACGTGTGTTGGAGCCTCCTCTCTGTGACCCTACCCTTATGGTGGCGGCTCCATTGGATTTCATTTGGTGATTCGATCTAATTTTCTCTCTGGGATCATTTATTATATTTCTCCAGATTTCAAAAATGTCTTCCAACACCTAATCAACATCCATAATAGATTCTCCCATCTTTTCTAACCATATTGTTAGTATTGAGATGGACAACTCTAACTATTCAAATTGGGCTTCTGAAATCAAGTAACTATTAAGTGGGTTGAGCACAAATCCCATCTTACTGCCCACTACTGAGTCCGTTCCTATGGAAGAATGTGAACAATAGATAAAGATTGATATTCAATTTTGTAGTATTATCAAGTGATGTCATGTGTCACGTGAAGTTGCAGAGCTGCAAGAGAGAAGACTCATGTGGATGGGTGGTTTGTCTCGACGTCTATATATATTGTTAGTGAAAAAAAAGTTATATATATATATGATGTTGTTATATGATGCATTTAGTTGTTGAATATTAAACTTTAAACTTTTAAACAATAATATAACATGATTTTTTATGAACATAATTATAATTTTTTTAATTTTTAATTAGGTCAAAACTGGCTCGTTGGCCTGATATAGGGTTTAGCTAGACTAAAAATTATGACCCGTTTTAAAATGTAGGTTATGACCCGTTGGCCTAACATAGGACTAGGCTAGGTTGGCTGAATTGTCCGTTTTGACAACTCTAATTTTAAATGATCTCTTAGGATTTACTCTTCTTTAATATTTGATTTGTTTCCTTACTTAATTATGATCTTTATAATTATAGGAATACCTAATTCGAATCAAATTTATTAGAATAATTTATAGGCATGTCATGTCATGTATCTATTGCAATTAGCTCAATATAAAATGCACTCTGTTGTGTAGTCCATACACAGTTTTCAGCATCTCCTCCATCTACTTTTTTCTCTCTCAACATTAAGAATGGCAAGTATGACCTCAATGATCACCACATGCAGTGGGTGTAGATGTCATCCACCCTTTCCAGATACCATTTGAAACAAGAAGGGAAGGGAGAAACCATTGAACAGGGGAAGTGTAATCTGCCAATACTTCTGACATTTCTATCAAATCAAGAAAGCTTGTTCAAGAAGCTTAAATAAATGCATAAACATTTAAAAAACAGGAGGCTAACATCACTATTGATCTAACAGTGTAGTGAACTCAAAAAGCCATCTAAATGTGTACCTGTGCTGAAATTGTTACAATTCTGGACTGCAACTCAGATGCAACATTTGTAACATCCTTGACATAATTATTGTTTGCAGGATCTGCAAGATCAGTTTCTGCAACATTTGCCACATATATAATAGGTTTCATGGTAAGTAAGCAGAGATGCTTTACAGCATCCCTTTCAAAATCTGTTAAGGTCACAGATCGTGCAGGCTTTCCATCCATAAGTGCCTGTTGAATCTTTTCCAATGCAGACTTTTCTGCCTCTTCCTAGAATCAAGATTTTCAAATTCAGGATGAAGGATGTATTTCAGCCAATAAACACAAGTTGATGACATGTGGTAGAAGTTAAAGACTATAACCTTGAGTTTTGATTGTGAATCCTTTGCCTTGCCCTTCTTTAGCTTATCAATTCTTTTCTCAATCTGCATTGCTTAAAAAAGGAATATCTTAGCTTATCAGTAAATTTTGTCATATAATTTCATAGCAAGTGTTTGTGCATGCATAGATAGACTTCAAAACCCAGAAGCACGAGGAAGGAAAATAATATAATTTCATCCAAACAAATTAATAGATCATGACAAATATCATAAAAAGTCAAATGTGCCACCAACAGAATTAGAATGATAAATAAGCAGTAAAATGGTGTAGAATGATAGTTAGTAAGCTGACCTGGTCCAAATCTGAAAAAACAAGCTCCAAATTGATAACATCAATATCCGATTTGGGGTCAACTTTACCATTCACATGAACAATGTCGTTGTCTTCAAAACACCGTACAACCTGATTTTATTATTGAAAATCAATAGATTGACCGAAATTTTAAATCAGTAAAGGGAATAAAAACTACCCTGTATTTTTACCACATACAAATGTTTCCAAAACTTCAATTTAAGATTGGCACTATGTACATAGCTACTAAATTGGTTCATAAAAACGGGAGAACAACTAGAACAAAAAGATTAGATGTAATCATCTAAGGTCATGATAACAAGGAAATGAAGATAGATAAACACCTGAAGTATAGAATCCACCTCACGAATATGCGACAAAAACTTGTTACCCAACCCCTGCAACAGTGGAAAAGAGAATAAAGATAAATGCAATGCATATGCCAACATACTACCACCAAACGTATGAGAACTATAAAGAATAAGATAAAAACAAGTGTTTGACAAGACCAAAAACAAAGGGTAGAGAAATTAAAAAAACCTCGCCTTGACTTGCACCCTTGACAAGCCCAGCAATATCCACAAATTCTATTGATGCTGGAACAGATCTTTGAGATTTGCTGAGATCAGAGAGTACATGGAGACGAGAATCGGGAACAGCAACAATCCCTACATTTGGCTCTATTGTACAAAATGGAAAATTAGCAGCTTGGGCCTTTCCATTTTCCACCTAGACATACAAGACCATCATATTAATTAATATTTGATACATTATGATAGCTTTGGAAACTAGGGCTACACACAAAAAAATCAATAAAACAATCAGTACAAACATTGAACACAAATTAGAAAACCTAGATAAAATAATCCTCACAATATTTTGCTAGTTCTTTGATTATACAGAAGCATAAGTAGTTACTGCAAAATTAATTCTAATATAATAATGATATTTGAATTTTTGAAAAGTAGTCATTCACAAGTTCATATTTGTCCATTGCTATTTCATAAAGAAAACTTAGAATTGATTCAAGGGTAGACTATCCACTTACTTAGAATAACAAATCCAAGCCATCATTTCAAAAGCTGTAAATTCAAAATCTCATTACACGTACTCTGCTGTTTGGTATGATTAAGTCAGTTTTGAAATACAAGTCACCCCATCACAACAAAGCCTGCTCTAAAGTATATAAAGAAGACTTTTGAAACAGCACTTAGACTCAACCTCAGTGTCAACTTTTCAAACTTCTAAGGGATCTACTAAGCAACTCCACAAAAAGCTATTGCACACTGATAGTGAACTGTACATTTTGTGTGCATTTTTAAAAGAATTCATTGACATTTATAGAGTACTTTTCGTACTATACAAATATGTGGACAATTAGATAGGAATTTAAACAAATATACACATCTATTTCCCTTTGTAATAGCTACAGTTACGCACATCTTCACTATTTAATATTCATGAGCAGAGAATTCATGTCAAAATGTTTACCAAGTATACGCAGTATATTGGTTACACAGAAAGTATCAATCTCCAGTCTTAAATCAAGCCTTTGTGATCCATGTAGCCAACCTCACACGGTTAAGGCTTTTGTTTTTGTTGTTGTGAAGTACGAATTTCAAAATAACAAGGAAAGCTTGGAATTCTTGCACATTTAACACTCCTCATCCACTTTAGTCAAACATTCTAGCATTCTTACACAAAAATAGTTCTTCCATGGTTAAAAAAGTAATGCAATATCAGATGCTATGTTCATTACTAAGAACAATAATCTTCTTGTCCTCCACCTCTCCCCTGCTACCAAGAACAATAATCTTCATGTCCTCCCCCTCTCCCGTGCTACTAAGAACAATCATCTTCATGTCCTCCCCCTCTCCCCTGCTACCAGAAACCCACAATTGAAAACTTATTGAATTCAATTTTAGATATGTTTCTTAAAAAAACTTGTAAGTTGAGAACTACGTTTTCACAAATTATTAAAATCAAAACTTGACCATTGAATGATCCCTGATTAGCAAATTTAATGCTTGACATCTTGTCTTCACCATTGTTGCAAAATCCCATTTTTCAAAACATCAATATTTTATTTGAATAATGTTCTCTTTTCAATTATTCGTCCTATGGTTCTCATCCAGACAAAGGAAGAGATATTTGCATAGATGTACAGACCAATGTTGTCAAACTCGAGGATCGTAAGAGGATCGGAAAAGGAACAAAAATCATAACTCGGGGATCGTAACTCGACTCGTAAGAGTTACAAATATATAAAAAATTAAATTTATAATTTATAAATATTATTTATAAATAACAAAATTAAAAACAGGTTCATAATTCATAAAATTGGTCATAACAATTAAAAACAGGTTCATAATTCATAAAATTGTTCATAACACAATTAAAAATAGATTCATAAAATGTTTAATACAAAGAAACTATTGAAGGAAATCCTTCATATTAAAAGTAGGATAATCATCCTCCTCCTCCTCCGCATGATCTTCATTAATTTCATCTCCATTGTGACTTTCATCATTATCAGCAATTGGAGGAACCTCCAAATCATCTATAGGTGCAGCAACACCACCACCACTAGCATCTTCATCTTCAACTTCAACTAAGATGTCTTCATCCAAAGCATCCAAAGTTGAATTTGCTTCATTCTCCTCCACAGTCCATTCATCATCAGAAGCAAGATCATCAATGTTATATTCTCTTGTTTTCCTAACATCCTTCTTCTTCTTCAATCTTGAATTAGCCATCACAAACACCACATCATTCATGATCTTTTGTTGTAAACGATTTCTTTTCTTGGTGTGGACCTAAATAATTATAAAATTAAATGATAATATTCTCTCAAAATAATTATAAAATCAAGTTCAAAGATTTAAATTCTTTCTTACCCTCTCAAAAGCACACCAATTACGTTCACAACCGGATGAACTACAAGTCAAACTCAATACTCTAATAGCAAATCTTTGTAACTCTGTATGTTCATCACCATATGATTCCCACCATTGTGCTGGAGTTTTGGTTTTGAGTGCACGTTGAGCTATTTGACTATCAAAGAATCCAAATTTGCTCTTGAAACTCTCAATTTGAGCATCAATCTTGCTGATCTCATCAATGTCTCCCACCAACCTAGCCAAGCAATCATACATTCCACGTTTCACCTCATAATTAGCCTTAAACTCAACATCATAGTGCAACATGGGATTAAGATAATAGCCTGCAGCATGCAATAGCCTATGCAATTGGTTGTCCCATCTTTGATCAATGATTTCCCAAAGGGGAGTGTAGCTAAGTAACATAAAAATAAATAAATTAATCTCCAAGCATAATCTAAAATTTTAAAAAATAAAATACAACTGGAAGGTATAAATTACCTTTTACTAATGCCATTGAAAAGACTTTGAATCTTTTCTTTTGTAATATCCATTTCTTCATAAATGTATCCCATAGCTGGTTTCTCATCTGAATCAACCATGCGCAACACCTTGATCAGGGGAAGAGCACCCCTCATGCAATTCAAAATATTTCTCCAAAATCTTTTTACCCAGTATCAAATTTTCCACAAACTCTCCATCCCTAGTCTTTACGAATTGACTATCTTGCCACTCCTTGGATGTGAACATCCTAATAAGGGATCTTTTATTTTCATTCAGGCATCCCAAGGTCAAATAAGAAGTGTCAAAACGAGTATTGGCTGGTCTTATCAAATTTGTGCCTTTAGTAAACTTGTGCAACAAAGAAATAAGACCAGTTCTTGAATAGATGTAAGTTGTAATTTTCTTACAATTTGCTATTGTCTCGTGATGGAGAGGTATTTTTTTCTCAAAATCTTCCAACATTAAATCAATGCAGTGTGCTGCACAAGGTGTCCAATATAACTTTTGTCTTTTTTGCATTAACAAATCTCCAGCTACCTTGTAATTTGCTGCATTGTCAGTGACAATTTGGATCACGTTTTCTTCTCCAACCTCCTCAACAACATCGTCCATCATCTTGAAAATTTTATCCAAGATCAGATTATGTTCATCCAAAATAGTTTATGTTCCAAAATAGTTTATATTCTTCTTCCAAAATAGTTTATGTTCATCCAAGATCAGATTGGTCTTCTCAACTTGTTGCTTCAAATATTTCACCCTAATTTCATGATATGATGGTGGCTTAAATCCAGGACCATGTTTGGAAACCAACTCAAACATCCTCCAAAACTCTTCGCTCTTTGCTACATTAAATAGAATAGTATTGTTGTAGAAAAATAGAGCAATTTGTTGACATACATCCTCCCTCTCACTTTTCTTGAAAATGGCATTGATAGTACTTTGACTGCCCTTTTTCCTAAAAATACTTGAAGAGTCCTCACTCTCTTCTTGCCTTACTCTTTTTCCAGCATTTTCAGAAGAATCACCCACAACACTACTTTCCCTTTCAAATTCTCTGAATTTTGATTTTTTAATCAAATTTTGTTGTAGCACATAAACCACATCCAACATTAATTTTTTAACATCTTCTGGGACTGCTATACATGCTCCAACATCTTTTGAAGTTCCTGCTAGATGGTGCTTCAATCGATAAATTCCACCAGTTAATACTTTCTCACAATATTTACATTTCAAGTTTCTTGTCTTTCCATCAACAGAAACACGGTGATTCCATGCAGGATCAGTTCTTAACCCAATTCCATTTCCTCTTTTAGCAGCATCTCCTGACCCAGATGCCATTTCTATATATTTTAAATAAAAATCAGAATGGGTAGAGGAAGAGAACCAGAGAAGTTGTGGGCGAGAGAACAAGTGCGAGGCAAAGCAACCCGACCACGGCGGCAGTGGCGTGGCCAGCAGCGGTGGAAGCAGCGGCCAGCAGCAGCGGTGGAAGCAGCAGCGGTGGAAGCAGCGGCGGCGGAAGCGGCGGCGGCAGCAGGCAGCTGGCGGAAGCAGCGCGGCGGAAGCAGCGGCGGCGAAGCAGCGGCGGCAGCGGCAGCGGTAGCAACAGCGGCGGCAGCGGTGAAACACAGCAGCTTAACCCTTGCTTGGAAGCGGCGGCGAAACACGCTTCAACGGCGGCGGCGAAACGTGCTTCACCGGCGGCGAAATGTAACGCGCAATCACTGTGGTATGCGGTGGAGTGGGTCGCCGGTTTTCTCAAAACCCTAACGCGAGAGAGAAAAGAGAAGAAGACGACGCGAGAGAGAAAAGAAAGAAAAAGAAGACGCGGTGGAGTGGGCCGGGTTTCACATGACCCAACTCGGGTCGCGCGACCCGAGTCCAGAACGAGGTCGCAGATCGCCGCGCGCCAACGATCCACCGATCTTCTGAGCAAACGCGCGATCCGCCACCGATCCGCGTCTCCGGCGATCCTCCAACCGCGTCAACGTCCCGGATCGTACGACTAGTGCGAGTTAGCGAGTTAACTCGCGATTTTGACAACATTGGTACAGACCAACCAGTAAGAAATTGCCTTCAATTTGTTTTAGGGTTTACGCAACTACAAGAACAATGTTTTCATTAACGCAGAAGAATCTATTACATAGGAACTAGAGCTGGAATATATGAACTGAAATTTAACACACGCAAGATACAGAATCGCATTTGGAATATATAATGAGTATCACTCTCCCTCTCTAAACACATTCATTCAAAGCCAAGAAACAAATAACGCAAAATTGATAGTAAATTTGAATAGGGCGCATGTATGAGCTTCAGAAACCAAACCACGAATCAACAACAATCATTCCCTCTACAAATCACATTAAATAAGGACAGCTCACATCATTAGGGAAAACCATCAAAAGAAAAATCTTGAACTCAAAAAGAGCCATTCAAATTCCCAAAGGTGTTCACTGAAGCAACTCAAGTTATAAGCATACCAAAATACATACCCATCAAAGAATATTTAGACACGACGAGTTTATGACCAATAATTAACCTTCACGACCAATGCTTAAACTGATGTAGTTATTCTAGGAAGGTAGAAACCTCGAAGAATATATGGAAGGAGTAGGGAATCCAAGAGAAGAATGGATACCGAACAAATTTGTATTGCTGAATCAAGATTACAAAGGATTACAGAGAAAGAGAGTTTTCTTTTCCAAATTGAATGAATAAATGAATACTAAAGCTGAAACTGCTATATATATAGCAGTTCCGTTACAATTCAATAATTGTTTTTATATAAGATCCTGTAACAATCCTCCCTCCTAAAGGTAATCCTTGTCCTCAAGGATTAAAGTCAGGAAACTTCTTCAAATCAAAGAAGAATTCCCAAGTTGCATCCTCTAGTAGAAGATGCTTCCATTTGACAAGCACCTTAGTAACAGCCTTGTTTCCTCTCTTGACTGTCATCCTTTCAATGATTGCCTCTGGCTCTTTGATTCTTGCTTCATCATCAGTCCTTGGACAATGAGTTGATGTGCTAGCTTCTCCCACAAACTTCTTTAGCTGAGATACATGAAACACATTATGGATGAGTGATCCTGTTGGTAATTGGATTTTGTAGGCGACTGATCCAATTTTATCAATTACAGCATACGGTCCATAGAACTTTGGAGCTAATTTGGCACTGCTCCTAAATGCTACAAAGACTTGCCTATAAGGGTGTAATTTCACAAATAACAAATCTCCAATTTCATAGCTCTTATCTGATCTACTTTTATCAGCAAGTTGCTTCATTCTCTCTTGTGCCCTTTTCATATGAAACTTGACCAACTTAAGTTGTTCCTCCCTCTTCTATAAGCTCTTATCAACAAGTCCAATCTTAGATTCTCTCGGTAAATAGGGTTTAAGTTGGAGGTGGTTGCCCGTACATGATTTCATAAGGACTGACCTTAATAGTGCTGTGATATGTAGAGTTATACCACCACTCAGCTAAGGGAAGCCACTTGGACAATTGTTTAGGATCATCCGAACACATACACCTCAGATATGTCTCAATGCACCTGTTCACTACCTCTGTCTGCCCATCTGTTTGAGGATGGTAAGCAGTAGAAAGCTGAACTTGAATTCCCTGGTAAGCCATGAAGTCTTTCCAGAATTGACTGACAAAAACCGGATCCCTGTTGCTTGTTATTGAAGCTGGACAACCATGAAGTTTAAAGACATTATCCATAAAGTATTGGGCCACATCAGAAGCAGTATATGGGTGCTGTAAAGGATATGAAATGAGCGGCTTTGCTCTGTCTATCAACAACAACAAAAATCACTTGTTTTCCAAATGAATTGGGAAGACCCTCTATGAAGTCCATGGTAATGTGCTGCCAAATCAGGTCAGGGATTGGAAGTGGTTGCAGCAACCCAGGAGAAGCAGAATTATCATACTTACATTGCTGGCAGGTAATACATTGATGAACAAATCTTTTAACATCCTTAGACAATCCTTTCCAATACACCACTGTCTTGACTTTTTGACAAGTGGCATCTCTCCCCGAATGACCACCGCAAGATGAAGAATGCAACCAATCAAGTATTTTTCTTCTTAATTCAAGATTTCTACCAATGACTAGCTTCCCCTTCCTCCTCAACTCTCCATCCGACCAAGAAAAATTTCGATGTGAAGAAGGATCATTTGTAACTTCAGTAATCAATTTTTGTAAAGCATCATCACCTTGCCAAGATGCTTTAATTCTTTCTAACAAATCAGAATCTGGTTGGTGAGTGGAAATAGCAGCACATTCGACCCTTGAAAGTGCATCAGCAGCTTGGTTCTCACTTCCTTGCTTATATTCAATAATGAAATCGAACTCCATAAGTTTCACTAACCATTTTTGTTGGAAGGCTGTGGAAAGTCTCTGGTCAAGAATATACTTGAGACTTCTATGATCAGTTTGATTACAAACTGTTTTGGTAACAAATAATGCCTCCATTTCTGGACAGCAAACACCACAGCTAGTAACTCCTTCTCATAAGTTGACAAAGATTGTTGCTGAACATTCAAACTTCTGCTTATAAAGGCTATGGGATGGTAATCTTGCATGAGAACAGCTCCTAACCCCACTCCCAAGGCGTCAACTTCCACTGTAAAAGTCTTTGTAAAATCAGGTAAGGCTAATACAGGTGTCTGGCTTAACTGATTCTTAAGATACTGAAATGCAAACTTGGCTTCGTCAGACCAAGAAAAACCATCCTTTTTCAACATGTCATTTAATGGTTTGGCTATGGTACTATATCTCCTCACAAACCTTCTATAATAGCCTGCCAGACCCAAAAAAAACCTCTCAACTGTTTGAGTGTCTGCGGAAGTGGCCAATTCCTCACTGCTTCCACCTTAGCAGGATCAGTAGAAACTCCTTCTCCAGTGATAAAGTGTCCTAGATATTCTACTCGAGTAACGCCAAAGTAACACTTAGATTTTTTTGCCAACAATGCATTTGCTCTCATAGTAGACAAAACTGTTTCTAAATGATACAAATGATCCTCCATGCTCTTGCTGTAAATCAGAATATCATCAAAAAAGACCAAGAGAAACTTCCTCAAATATTCTCTAAACACTGAATTCATTAAACCCTGAAAAGTAGCAGGGGCATTGGTTAAGCCAAAGGGCATAACCAAGTATTCATAATGCCCTGAATGAGTTTTAAAAGCTGTTTTATGTATATCTGCCTCTGGCATTCTAACTTGATTATAGCCAGACCTCAAGTCAATTTTTGAAAACACAGTAGAGCCATGTAGCTCATCCAATAGATCATCAACCAACGGTATAGGGAACCTATTTTTTACTGTATTCTTGTTAAGGTTCCTGTAATCAATGCAAAGTCTCCAGCTTCCATCCTTTTTACCAACCAAGACTACCAGACTAATGTAAGGACTACTGTTGTTCTGTATAACACCACTCTTTAAGTAATCTTGTACCAATTCATCTATTATGTCCTTTTGTTGTTTAGAATACCTGTAGGGTCTCGTATTCACAGGGTTAGTTCCTTGCACCAGGGGAATACTGTGATCATGATCTGGCCTTCCTGGTGGTAATGTAGTGGGTACAGCAAACACATCTTCATAATGAAGTAAAAATTTATCAATACTGTCAGGAATTGAGGAAGATGTAGCATGAGTGGACAAGGAGTGGAGCAACAATCCTTCTTCAGACTCACATATTTGTAACATAGAAATGTGAACACCTGCGGCCAGTGTTTTATGTAACTGTTGCCTCCTAATTGTCTTAATATTTGTAGAAGAATTGCCTCTCAAGACATGTCTTTTCCCTTTAACAATGAACTCCATAGTTAGCTTATCGAAATTCCATGTGATATTTCCCAATGTAATTAGCCATTCTATACCAAGAACCATATCGCAGCAACCTAAGGGTAATCTGAACTAAATGTAGTGTTTTGTAAAAGCCAAGAGAACCCTTTCACCATAGTATTAATCTGCACTCTAGCCCCATCGGCCACAGTGACTGTAACAAGATCCATATCTTCAATTTTGCACCCAAGCTTCTTGGCTACATTCACATCCAAGAAATTGTGGGTCCTCCCACTATCAATGAGAATGTGTAAGGGCTTTTTCCTTACCTGACCAGTGACCCTCATAGTCCGAAACTTAGCTATTCCAGTTAAGGCATTTACTGAAATGAAAGGTTCTATATTGGTTTCACCATGAGAATTTTCAGGAGATCCTAGATCTTCATCAGAGTCAGAATTTTCAGCTATTTCCATGACATGAATTTGGAGTTTCTTATGGGTTTGGCTACGGGCAGGTGTAAAAGGTTCATCACAGAAATAACAGAGACCTTTAGCCCTCCTTTCACTCATATAGGTCGGGGTTAACTATTTAGTGGTTTGTGTTTTAGGTCTTGTAGGTTCGAAAGGTTTAGGAATGTTTAGTAAGAGTGGTGGTTTTGCGCCGGGGTTGGTTTTGAGGGTTTTAGAGAATGGTTTAGCTTGAATGCTATTGGCATTTTCATACATCTTGGCTAAGGAAAAAGCTTTCATAACATAGGTTGGTTGGAACATTCTAACCATCATTTGAATCTCCCGTTGTAGCCCACCAAGAAAACAACTTAACTGATGATCCTCAGACAGGTCAATTCTTGAAGCAATGGCATCAAATTCATTGTAATAATCACTAACAGTACTTGTATGTCGTAGTCGCATAAGTTCTGCCATTGGATCCTCACAAACTTCACCAAATCTTTCGATCAAGATTTTCGTATAGTCATTCCATGACGACAAATTCTCAAGTCCCACATTCTTCACATATGCATTGTGCCATTGTAGAGTTTTGCCTTCAAAATGGACCACGGCCAATCGCACTTTGTATTCTTCAGGAGTTTGATCAACCGAAAAGAATGTGTCACACTAAATAATCCAATTCTTGACGCCCTCACCATTGAATCTACAAAAGTTCAAACGTGCGAGTCTAGTGTTGCATGAATAAGGTCGAGAAGACACCAGAACCTGACGGAAAAGATCTTTTGTGGCGTTGAAACATATCCTCAATTGTGCGCTGCAATGAAGCTCCAAGTTCCATGAATCTTTCTTCCAATCGTGTATTGAGACGTTCTTCAATTTCTCGGAGTTGCGTTTGATTTCTTGTATTATCAGCCATAGCAGAATTGCAGTTAGGAAAGTCACCATCTGATACCAATTGATGTAGTTATTCTAGGAAGGTAGAAACCTCGAAGAATATATGGAAGGAGTAGGGAATCCAAGAGAAGAATGGATACCGAACAAATCTGTATTGGTGAATCAAGATTACAGAGGATTACATAGAAAGAGAGTTTTCTTTTCCAAATTGAATGAATGAATACTAAAGCTGAAACTGCTATATATAGCAGTTCAGTTACAATTCAATAATTGTTTTTATATAAGATCCTGTAACATAAACCCCCAAAATACTCATAAACTGTAGGAATTAAAAACAATGATAACAAAGACCCTTCATTTGCCAACTGGAATTGATGTTAGGAATTCAAGTGTGAGAGTGGACATAAAGTTCCACATTTAATAGAAATGATAAAAGTTGAGGTGTATAAAAGAAAAGCAAAGACCCATAGACACTGAGCCTTAAGATTTTATGTTGGAAGTGGTGTCATCTTTTCTCTTATACACCCTTTCCCTAAGAAAATTTTCCAACAGTGGTATCAGAGCCTGGTTGTCTTGGTAACCGGCTCAGGCAAGGGCAAGCATGTCTTACTGTGGTAAAGCCTAACAGTAGTTAGGGTCACTACTAAAGTAGTGGTTGAGAATCCCCTTGAAGGGAGTGTACCAATTCGGAAAGGGATCGAATGGACCATTGTGGTAAACCCATCAGCAGTTAGGGTAGTCTCACACTTGAAGGAGAGACTGTTAGAAATTCAAGTATGAGAGTAGGTATAAAGTTCCACATTCAGTAGAAATGATAAAAGTTGAGGTGTATAAAAGAAAAGCAAAGACCCATATAGACATTGAGTCTTAAGGTTTTATGTTGGAAGTGGTGTCATCTTTTCTGTTATACACCTTTTCCCTAAGAAAATTTTCCAACAATTGAGTCTAGTGGAAGGAACTAGTCCTCAGAATACGGGGGAAAAGGTTCGAATTTCCAAGATATGTGTCCTGTCGTACATAGGAATACCCCCAATAAACTCAACTTATTAAACCATACTCAAATAAATACCCATCAAAGAACATTTTCACCCAAATGAGTTTATGAACAATACTTAAACCCTCCAAATACCCATAAACTGCACGGATTGAAAACAAAGAGAATAAAGACCATTTATTTGTCAACTATATTTGGTCTAGCAGAAGGGGCTAATCAGCGTGGCAAACTAAGGTTCAAATCACACCTTAAAAGAGTATCCACATTCAATGTCTTACAATGCCTCAAATAGGGTGAAAAATTCATTTCAAGGAATACCCAGAGAGAGAGAGAGTGGCTTACAACGGCATTGAAGAGAGTGGATTTGCCAACGTTGGGGAGGCCAACGATACCAGCCCTGAGGCTCATGCTTATCTTGGATGAAGAAGAGAACCTTCGCTGAATGTCATAGAAGCGAATGCGTGTAGTGGAAAGAGTGTGATTTGTGAAGAGGGTTGACTTCAACGGATGAACTAAACTGGGAACCAAGTGAAGGTGATTGCAAGCTGCTCTAGCCATTTGCTTGCACGAACACACACACACGCAGAGAAGATAAAGTACAGTGTTTTTCTGTTATCTGTTCTTCTGCTGCATTGTGTTATAATACTCTTCTTTTGAACGTTTTCCTAAATGGGTGTGTATGGTGGGTGCTTCTATGCCCCTAGTTTCTGATTAGGTTTTTCTTCCGATTTTATGAAGCCTTGTTTAGGGTACACTTTTCTATTTTTTATTTATTTTTATTCCCTGAAATTTTGAAGAAATCAGATTTTGCTGTCTAAATTTTAAGGAAAAAACAAATTTAAAAAACATGTTATTTATTTGTTTAAGTTTACTGTATATAAACTAAAAATAGTTTTAAAAAACTATTTATCTCTTAAATTCAGTATTTAAGAACTATACACTTCCATTAGAAAAAATACAAACCTTTTTAGTTTAAAATGTTAATTTTTTTAAAAAATTGAGATATCAATATCATATTCATCTTAGCTTTTAGGATTTTTTTTTCAATTTAAAAATAAATAAATGGCAAATCTAATAGTAAATCAATATGATTAACTAAAAACAATATAATCCAATCTCGAGGAATAAAAATGTCTCCTAGTATTAACATTTTTAACTAAATAATCTTATAAAATATCAGGACAAGTTTAAAAATAATTCATCTTACCATGAAATCAACGATATCTTAAAAACAAAACATGAACAAGATTTCATTTTTGTAACTTTAGACCTTGCATGCAAGGAGCTCTTCAGATAACAATTTTTATAGAAAAAAAACAAATATCTAATTAGCGTGGTTATATTATAACATCATATATTACATTGCATTATGGTTTAACCAAATTAATTAATGTTTAGTTTAGTTTGACATAAAAATATGTAAAAGAGCTCCAAACAATATTATGTGGGGATTGATTTTGTGATCGATAATATGTAACATTGATTTCTTTCTCATATCTTTTTGTTTTGGGAAATTGAGGTAGAATAATTTTTACTTTCTTAAAAATAATAATATAAATAAAGTCATTAATTTTTTTTGTCTTCGTTTATGTATAATTTTCTTTAAATTTTTCATTTGTTTAATATTAATAACTCTATTTATTATTATAAGTAATGTTTTCTTTGTTTTTCAAGTCTTATGCGTTAAAGATATATAATATTATGCCTTTATCGATTTGAATTGGTGATAATTAAAAAATTAATTTTTTATAAGAGTTTATTTTAACAATTAACATGGTGTTTGATAGAATAACAATAAGCAGAAAGTTATAAGGAAAATTTTCACAAGATATGAAAATAATCTTGAAAATTATCTAAATATAAATATTCACTTCACAAAAGCTCTAAAGGAAAGAGAAAAATAAACAAAACATTAAGAACAAGAGATCACAAGTAATTGGTGTGATGATAAAGGTGCTGGAAAAATAAAGTGTAAGAACATAAGAACATGGAAATGTAAAATGGAGGAAGAGATTAAGAAGGGGATGGGAAATGAAGTGTTACACACCACTTGGGGGTGGACCACCCCAAGATAAGTGTAGTAGCCACCACTTGAGTCAAGGCTCAAGATAAGACTCCAAAGAGATGATGAACAATCTCAAAAAACAAACTCACAAAACTGAGAAACAAAGTGTATAACTCTAAATTTTTTAACCTTTTACAAGTGGTGGGGAGGTCTCCTTATATAGGCATGAGTGAGGGTAAAAATAGGAGAAGAAAAGCTTTTGATCCTAGTAATATTCCTTCTACAAAATCAACCCAAAACTCTTCTAAAAACGAGGTTTTCCCCTCACATGTGTGGTACTCATCCCTAGAGAGTAAGGGTTTCCTTCTCATCTTCTAGATGGCCAAAATGTGTTTACCTCTCCCTCTTTCATGATCCGCCCAAGGTCTTGGGTTCTAGGCTCAAGTACTTCCTTACTCCAATAAGGCTCCACTTGTAAAAAAAAGGGGGGCTCCAAGAGCAAACCTACAAATTAGACAAAAGAAATTATGAGTCTAGGAAAATTAAGGCATAATAAAAATGATAAATAAACTATAGAAAGAAGGTAAGGAGGAAATGTCCCTTTTTGTCATGCTTCTAGTAATTTTCCTAGGAAAAATATCAATAAATTCTGAAGTTATTTTAAATTAAATGTTTATAATAAAGTGTTAAAACATGAATTTGTCTAAATATTAGATCTTGATTAGTAACGTTTCGTTTGATGTTGATAGATGCAAAGCATCTTGCATATATATCCTCGTTTGCTTAAGATAAATGTTAAGATATGTGTCTTAAAGCTTACATAGTATTATTTTTAACTATATAAATGTTTTTACTATGTTTGCATATAATGTTATCTCATATGACCATCAAGAGAATCTCACAAATAACATCAATATCAAAAGATTTCCCAAAGAATGTGTTAAAGTTGTTTCACACTAACAACTTCTTTGAAATGATAATCTCTCACCTTTGTAAAGTCCATCTGCTTTGTATGGTCCTAACTTTTACTCTAGTTGAGATAAAAGAAATATAACCTAGGCATGATAAGATATGATGAGTATCATAATGTTTCTTCAAGTAGAAGCATGCATTCAGTGTTGCACGGAGAGCATTTAATGCAACCCGTAGCGTCTATGGGACAAACACATCTGAAGAATGAAGGACATCTTTTAGTCTCACAATGACTAACTAAGGATTTGCAACGACTATCTTTCAAAGATCTCTATATATAGAAGACACCTCTAAAGAAGAAATGTTATGATTTCAAATACGAATTCAATCTTACAAATAACTTTGCATAAGGTTAGAATCTTAAGCTTGCAAGCATATCTTATTGATAGAATATTGTTGTATACGTCTTACGACACAACACCTCTTTTAGTAAGCAAACAAGTAATATTTTAGATCACATTTCTTGTAAACCAAGTGTTTTACGTAGAAGTGATTGCATTTCAAATAATACTTAGTTATCATAATCAAGAGTAATTATGTTCCAAACAATACTTAGTTGTTTAGAGTACTGACTGAGGTCTAAAGAATACTCATCGTGTATTTGCAGTGATGATCTCCTCGGTGAAACTTGATCAAGAAAGCAACTTAAGATATATCACACTTTATATGATGAAAAATCATTAAATTTTTACTTATTTTATATACAGTGTCAAACAAAATCAGATCTATAAACAAAAAGTTTTTTTTTCCTAAAAATATTATTAGCCCGAAAAATACATCTAATCAATCTTCATCTACCTTATGCAAAATAAAGCGATAGATTCACTTCTTTCTTTTTGTCAAAGTATCTACAATGGAAATCTAGCCATAACGATAATACTAACAAAGAACCAATATCTCTTCACATGGATGACTATTGATATGTTTGACATACAGCCCCAAATCATTTCCCACAAATTGCTAGTATCTTAAGAAGCTCCCCCAATCTCACAAAGAAATAAAGAATATGAAAGGAAAAAAGATTAGTTGTCGAGCAAGAGGTTATAAAATTGTTACAAATTGCTTTCGTTTGAGAAGTACAATACACAACTAGGTTAGCTAACATCGTCCTAGTCAAGAAGGGAATGTGCAATGATGAATGCGAACGAACTACATTGATCTAAACAAAGCATGCCCAAAAAGATGCTTACCCACTCTTAGGTATAATCAACTTGTGGATGGAGTTGCCTAACATAAGGTATTATTTTTCCTATACACATATTTTGGTCATAATCATGAAAAAAATCTATCGAGATTAGATAGGAAAGAACATTGAGATATACAATCGACTAACCTCCCTAAGATATTTGCATAACTCAAAAGGTATAACATGAGACTAACCCCAACAAATGCATTTTCATAATCAAAGGTTAAAATTCTTAAGTTTTATGCTCACATATTGAGGTAAACCTAGACAAGTGTTAGATATTGGCTACTATGAGGAGCCCCAGAAACCCAAAAAAAGTACAAAGACTTTTGTTGGATGGTTAACTTCACTCTATCCTTTCTTGCCTAGATTGGTAGATAAAGCATAACCCATTCTGAAACTTATGAGAATAGCATAAACATTCAAATGGAACGACGAGTGAGAAGAAGCCTTCTTAGTTGTTAGGACCTTTACATCTCACCATCAATCCTAAAAAGCAAATTTTGGGTAACACACCCCTCCTTTACCTCTTAGTGTCTAAAGAGGCAATCAACGCCGCCTTAGTACAGGAAACACATAAGTAAAAAGTCAATCTACTACATCAATCGAGTGCTCAAGGACA
The DNA here is from genome assembly GCA_030347555.1 of Lablab purpureus. Taxonomy (NCBI): domain Eukaryota; kingdom Viridiplantae; phylum Streptophyta; class Magnoliopsida; order Fabales; family Fabaceae; genus Lablab; species Lablab purpureus. The sequence continues at coordinate 31,042,215 of CM059264.1, forward strand.
TTGAAGCAAGATACCAACTTATTGAAAAGGTGGTGATGACACTCATTAGTGCAACTCGACAATTTTGGTCATATTTTTAGAGCCATCAAGTCAACGAAGGATGATAGTATGGTTTGTAGAGTTGTCAGAATTCAAAATCAAATGTGATGAGAGAACTAATCAAATTACAGTGTTTGGTTGACTTTATTTGCAAACTACAAAGTTGTGCAATACAACCAACAACCATGTGGGTATTACATGTTGACGGATCCTTTGACGAAAGAGGAAGTAATATAGGCGTAGTCTTTAAAAGACCAAGAATCTCTAGATAGAGAAATCTTCATGTTTTGAATTCAATATATCCAACAATTAGGCCGAATATGAAATGCTCATAATTGGATTGCTCTTGGCCAAAGGCATGGGGACATGCAGAATCCAATGCAAGAGTGATTCACAACTCATTGTGGGTCACCTTAATAGGTAATTCTAGGTTTAAGATCTTTCCTGCTAAATTATTATCATCGTGTTGTCTGACTAATGGTCGAGCACATCTATCAAGAAGAAAACTCATGATTGTTTCATCTATCCAAACTAGAAAACACGAAGAAAGTTGGACATGGAACCATCAATCAAGAAACATTCTCGAGACCTACTGCACAAATTAAGAAATGCATGAGCGCAACGACTACCAAGACAAATTGAATGCAATCAATCAAATTCTATATTTAGAAGCAATGAGTTGTGAAGGAGGATGTCAATGAAGCGATGGCTAAGAAAGTTGCCCGATTCATGGTCATTGACAATGACCTGTATAAAAGAGGGCACTCAACAACACTTTTGAAGTTTGAGAATCACAATCAAAATCACGACCAAAAAAATCAACCACATAAATCCAATAAAGAACATCCATCATGGAGATAAAAAAACAATGGAGAGAAAAGTGTTAGTGAACATATGTTAACCTTAAGAATAAAACAGAGTAGACCATAAAAATTACTTTGTCTTTAAACTAGCAAAATGAGTTCAAGAACAAAAATGACCTTCTTTTGAATTTAGTGTCACCAAATCATCGTTAATAAGTTCGCCCGCTGCAGTAGAAGAAGAGTTCAAGAAACAAAAATTACCTTTTTTTCAATCAAGTGCCACCAAATCAATTTTTTTGTAAGACCATCCAACAAATGTAAGCTTTTGAAGAATACCTACGTTGTAATAAAAATAGAATGGAAACATCCACAAGAAGAGTTGAAGAAACAAAAATAACGACATGTGGGTTAAAGTGGCACCAAATCATATTTTTATTTAAAGACGAGACCATCATCCAACAATGCAACCTTCAAAAAGTACATACATCGTTATGAACATCAAAATAATAAAAAGAAGAGACAAAACCCTCAGATCAAACCAACTAAATGCACTACAAAAATCCAATCAAGAAATAACTATAAGAAGAATTGAAGAAACAAAAATTATCTTCTTCTAAATAAAATGGAACCAAATCATAGTTTTTTTAAAGACCAGACCATCATCCAACAAATCGAATTACCTTGTTTTTAAATCATTAGATCTTCAAATGTCGAGAACAAAAAAAGAGAAACAAAAGAGTCATGGGGTGAGGAGGAAGATTCGTGGGCCGAAGAAGAACCAGGAAGAAGCTAGGGTTTTCGGAAATAGAAAAGTGGAGGAGGAACAAAAAGAGGTGTGGAGTGAGGAGGAAGACTCGTGGGTCGAAGAAGAAAAGAAACAAAAGGAAGAAAAAGCTAGGGCTTTTGGAAAGAGAAAAATGGAGGAGGAAGAAGAAGAAGTGTGGGATGAGGAGGAAGAATTCTGGACAAAAGGAGGAAGAAGATAAGATTTTTAAAAGTGAAGGGAGAGGAGTTCATGAAGAGAGAAGGTAAAAGGAAGAGAAAGGAGACGTGGCGTATGCACATTTAGTCATGTGTTGTTCATTGAAGTAATTTGAATTTGTTAAAAATTATAAAAAAATGTTTAGTAGGTTTTTCAGTCCCAATTTTTTGTGGACTTTTACAATGTTTTTTCTCTTTATTTTTTTTCTCAATGTAGTTCCAATTTTGATTAAAATCAATCAACGTGATCTCTTTTGTTAAATTAGTGTAGATGAGGTTAAAAGAGTAATGATGTGACAGATGATATGACACGTGTCATATGCATTGGACTCTCAAAGAAAAAGAGAAACGGAAGAGAGAATATTCTGATATTACATTTAACTCATGTCATATGTTACCTCATCACCTTTTAACACGGTCCATACCAATTTAATGAAAAAGATCATATTGATTTATTTTAATCAAAACTAACATTATATTGAAAAAAAAAATAATAATCAAAATACATTACAAAAATCCAAAAAAAATTAAAAATAAAAAGTCTGTTAAACTATAAAAAATATATGAAATTATTTTGGCAGAAAGATTATAAAGTGGACAAACGTGAAAACTTATCCGAAAAGTATTCTTTATTTCTATATTATATTAATATTGATTGATATATTGATATTAATATGGATGAATCTCGTTTTATGTTGTTTGTGAAACTTGTTTTATTTGAAAATTTCACGATCTTTTGTCAACCAGTTTTGATTTTAGTTATTATTAATTGAATTCTATATTTTTTATATGTAAGTTAACGTAATTAGAACAAAGTTTACGTCTTCAATCAGTAAAATTATTCAAAATTATTTCTCAAAATTAAAAACAATCATCAGTTTGAAAAGATAAATTAACTTAAATTTTAAAGTTAAAGGACAAAAATGTTAAAAAAAAATAAAAGACCAAAATGAATCTTACAAAAGTATAATTTAACTTATTTTTACATTAACAGAAAATGATAATTTATTTCTATAATTGTGTATAAAAGTATAAAATTTTGACGTACACGTTTTTATACTTAATTATTACATTCTATGAATATAAAATGCTTCTATTATATTTATGGAAAAGTTGTACTAATGTACAATTCACACTTATTTTATTAATAAAAAGTATGAATAACTTTAGTAATTTTTAAATAAATATTCATATATTTTACAATCATTTCTTATATTTCATTTAAAAATAATATATTAATTAAAAATTAAATAAAAATTTGAAAAGTATTTTTTAAAATTAAAAATATTAAAAAATTACAAAAAATTGAATGATTTAATTATAAAAAATTCAAATAAACTTTTTAAAGGTCTTCTTAAATAATATTTATATTTAGTTTTTATTTAAGTATTGATAAATCTAATATTTTAAATAAAATATAAAATATAAGACAAGGAATATCTAATTAAAAATTTAAGAAAGTGTATATTTTATTATATTAAAAATTTAAGAATTTTGAAGGTTAATTTTAAAAAATAATAGTAATAAAGTGAATTTCAAATCACTGCAATTTCACCTATTTTTCAAACCATTCCCAAAAAAAAAAAACTGAAACACAGTCTCACCAAAAATGTTCCCTCAGTTAAATTAAAAAAAAATTAGGTACGCTATCTCAGCCATAACACACCCTTTCTCTCTCTGGTAGGGTTCTTCTCTGCACTTTCTCAACCCAAACCCATTCCTTCAATCTCTCCCATGACCTAATTCACATCACTCTCCGCACACATAACTTCGCGAAGCGCGTTGAAGTTCGCTTCTTCACTGTTTGCGTTTCTCTCTTCCTTCATGGATGGGTTTGGTGCTGCTCCCAGCACGGGTGATAAAAAACCATTGGGACACACTTCCAAAGGTTCATTTCTTTTTCATTATTTTGTTTTGTTCTGTTTTTACTTCCCCTGCGTTTTTTTTTTAAATTTTCCTTACGCGCTTGATGTAATCGCTTCTTTGTTGTTTTGCGTTCTTGGATTCTGCTTGTGCATGTAGATCTGGTTCTACTTAGGAGTTTGATCGCGAAAAGGGACGGGGATTAAACTATTTGTTCTGTGTTTCAGTTTTTTTTAATATGCTTAGTTCACTTCAACACAATGAGTTCTTGTAAGGTCTGAACTAAGTTTTAGAGTTTTGCAAATTTTAAAAAGTTTATCCCGCTTATTGAAAAGTCCAAATGAATATTATTTTCTGGTTATCTTTGGTTATGCTGTTGTTAGTCCCTTCAGTGTGTAATTGTAGTGTATATCCCTGTTTCTTGAATGTATACTGCCAAGAAGATTGCAAATATGCTTGTTTTTGTATTCTCATTGAAGATCTTGTGCCCTTTCATCGTCGATACTTTTGTCTTACAAGGGTTTTAGTTTGTTTTTCTTATCGGTAGGATTTTAGATGTGCAAACTGCGAACTGTGTTTTGTATGTTAAAACTGTTGAAATGTCTTTGATTTGGTTTTCTTCTTTTATGCAGAAGGTGAAGTATTTGATGCGTCACAGTATGCATTCTTTGGTAAAAATGTTGCCGAGGAAGTTGAGTTGGGGGGGTTAGAAGATGGAGATGAATATAAGGCCATGCTTGCTGTTGAGTTCAATGAGGAAGATTTCTTTCTCAACAAAGAAGAGGTCATTATTCAGTCTAATTATGTCATTTTTTCGACATTTTAAAGTTTATATGGCTACAATATGTGTAGCTTTTAATGAAGATAACCTATCTCAGACTTATGATTCAGTAAAAATATCTATCATACTGCATCATTTGAATTGATATTGATGCCTGAATAATGAGTGTTTTCTCTAAAAATTGATGATATCTTAAGTGGTTACCACAAACTAATGTCATTTGCATGATCTCCCCAAACATAATTTTTTTGTTGTAGTTGATGCAGTCAGATGAGATGGTTGTGGATTGATATTCCATGGCAGCACTTGAACTTATATTTGATATGTAATTCATGACCGTTTTTTCTAGCATGTCGTGTTGTCTTGGAAATTTGTAGTTGTGTTCTATTTAGTCTTTGCTAAAACGTTATATTCGACTTTTATCTAGTCAATCTCAATTCCTAGTCTATGTGGGACGTAACAAATTAGTATTTGCAGATAAGATGCTAGAATTTCCTCCAACTAACTGATACTTCCACATTACAGGCGGAGGATATAAGATCACTTTCTGATATTGATGATCTCACTACCACCTTTTTAAAGGTAAGGTTCTGAAACTGTTGTGACATATCATGCTTTCTCTGCATGTCACGGAGTGTTAGATAAAACTCTCAAGATGGATAGAAGTAATTTTACTATTTTATAGTAAAAAGTAAGTTAGATAATGTCGCAAAACAGAATATAATATTCTGCATTTATTGTAAATATAATGGTTTATAGGCATTTATCTTTTATTTAGAGGAATCAAAATATTTTCTATATAAATTAATGTAATAAGCTTATACAAACTCACATTCGCTGTGTTTTCAGCCATACAGTTCAGTACAGTGTCTCTTTCATAACATGCTATCCAGGGCCCCTTACAAAGGTCCCAAGAGCTGTGCCTCTACAATTTGCCTCCTTGTTTGTTGCCCTTCTTTTGATGACTTGTTTTTGCTCCTTTGGTAACTTTTTTGACACTGTAACGCCATTGGTCCTAGTGGCTAGTTTAGTGACATTGCCAGTCAAAGACCCCTTCAACTGCCAACCTACTCAGATCAGGCCAGTCAAAGACCCTCACCGCACCTCAATTTGACGTTGTTTGACAGACCCTAAAGTACACACGTTATCTTCCAGGCACTGTTTTTAATGTGTTTAATTTTTTTCCCACTAACCATGGATTTTAGTGGTTCTTCAAATCCTACAAGGATTGACTACTTTTTTCTAATTTCCCACTTCCATTTGATAAACCGACTGTTTAAATTACTGTACTTTGGCTTCTGACAACCATATGCATTGGCTGGCTGGGGTATCAATATCATCTGTATCAGTTGTTGCTTGTGTCAAATGAGAGAAGATTGACACTCACTCAGTTGTGCAATGTGATCAGTCTACCCTCCACCCTACTATCAAATTGATTTTTCACCCTCATGTCTCCCTTGTAAATTGGTTTGGACTGAGGTTTGTGCTTATGACACTCACTACTTTTATAGGATTTGTCAATACTTGATGACCCTGGTCATATATCTGCATATGTTTGGCAAATTTGTATTGCTCTATAAGAGTATAGTTAACTCTTACCTCCCGCCTCTATACCTACTAGATCTAAGAAAGAACTGGAGAACTGTTGTGCATTCTTTAAAGTTCCTTTGTTGTCTGCTTGCAGTGCATTCGGCTAATCATGAATCAATTCTTCAGTCACCCATGGCCCTATGATGATATTGTCCTCTTCACTTCAAACTCCATCAAAGGTTACTATTGAGATCCTTGCTCCTACGGTGGAGGATACATTTGCCCATGCCTCCTTGATACATTTTGTTTTAGTTTTGTCAACCTCTTGAACAGGTTCCTTGACATTCTTCCTTTAAATCAACTAAAACAGGTTTCCTACTCCTCTTCCTCCAAATCTTGCAACTTAACTTTCTTAAATTTTCCCAAGTCAAAAGCTCTTCCATTTCTCTCCATAAATAAAACCGATGTATTGTTGCTAAATTTGGCTAACATGATTCTTACAACCGAACACCTAAAATAAATTTCAGCTCTTGTAATCCATCCTATGATATCATATCTATTAAAGAAAGGTATTCAACCTTTGTAATAGACATTTGATTCTCGTCCATAAAATGATGACAGCCAGAATTAGATCTATTTGCAACCATCCCTTCTTCATGATGATCTGAATTTCCATCTATTTTATCCATGCACCATTATTTTCCTCATTTCTAAAAATCTTCTTGGAATTTTTCTCCAATCTAGCCATTTGTTACCCAAAATTTCTATTCTAGTTCGATGTCGTCTAGTTTAATGTATCTTTAGAAAATAGACTTTAAGCTTAACTTAACCTCATAAAGCTGGCTTGTAATGTGAAGTGTATACTCACCTATATACTATAATCTTTTCCCATGCTTTACATGGTTTCAATTCGTGATTTAATTTAGTATTTCAGTTTTACTGTTTTGAAAATAATGCCATTCCGTTGATGATCTTATATTCTATTCATGAAAATGGATATTAAATGTTTTTTTACTTAATTTCAGCTGAACAAGGTTGTTAGTGGACCAAGAAGCCCAGGAGTTATTGGTGAACGGGGTTCAAGAGAAAGTGAGTAAGCAATTGCCATGAATTTGGCTAATTGATGTTACTTTTCAACATTTATCGTTTTGTTAAATTATATATTTTTTAACACTTGAGGTTCTTTGGATTGGATTCAATATGTTTAAACATGACATTATTATCTATTTGTTGCTTTAAATTGTGATAGCAATGATAATCTTGTGGCGTCAAAGTTAGAAAATGACATTTGTCATTTTGTTAACTTTTATATTTTTGGCTCTTGAGGTTTTTAGGATTGGATTCAATATGTTTAACATGACATGACAATCTATTTGTGGATTTCAATTGTGATGGCAATGATAATCTTGTGGCGTCAAAATTAGAAAATGTTTGTTACTTTCTATCATTGGTTTCTTATGGAGATATGATTAGTGCCCTTAACAAAGTAAAGTAGATTTTTTTTTAAAAGCAAAGTACTTATTATATGTTAAAAACAAAAAATCCTATCCGATTTAATACATTTTTTAAGTAATTAGAAGATTTTAATAGTGTATTAAAAATGCAAAATCCTATTACATTTAATACGTTTCTTAAGACACTTGTTAATGAGATCGTTTCTAATAATTTCTTTGAAGTTTGTCTTAGATTTACTTTATGTCAATATTACTGTACACAAGAAAGTTGGAAGAAAGAAATTGACAACACCACATAAAGAGACTATTTAGAAGTTTGAATATAATTTAGTTGAAAGAAAAAGAATTTGTAAGATAATTATGTAGAATGTGCAATCACTAATCTCCTTTTCGAGGGTAAACATTAAAAAAGGGAAATAGGGAAACCAAAATTCCCATGATATCCTAAAACTAAATATCCTAGTCTTTAGTTTCTTCCACGGTAATATTCTAGTTTCCTCAACTCTTTCATTTTTAAAATGAGTTTCTAACCTTTCTTTCAAATTTACTGTCTAGTCATCACCCCCAATTTTCTCTTGCCTTTCCTCAAGGTAATAGGTATATCATCCATAACTTAATCAGAATCATTATTATCACCAGGAACAGTTACCTTCAGTTTAGATGACTCCAACTACTGAGGGACTAGAGTGGGTTTCTGTTGCCTTTGATATTTTGTTCCAAAGAATTGATCTTCGACTTATGTTTTATATTGACTTTCCTCAGCTTCTTCACTTTGATCTTCTTATGTAATGTCTTGATTAGTTTCTCAGTCACCTTGCAAAGGTATCCAAGACAAACTGAACTTCTAGAATGCTATCCCTCTGAAGTTGAGAGCTGACAGTGTTTTGTGAAATGTGAAGTGACAGAGACCCAACGACTTTGTTGGTGATAACTCTTGTACCCCTTTTTACTTGAGGAGTAACCAATTAAGACAGAATAAGGGTTTTGAGAATGGACAAATGCAACACACAAACTCATGGGAGACAAGAAGTAAAGGTGAAGAGGGAATGCGTGACATGTGTTCAGCTAGACTTGAGAAAATAAATAACAAGAGAATATATATTTTGAGAGCTTGAGAAAGTCTCCCTTAGTTGGTTACATTTATATACATTAGATCTGTGATACAATACTGAGAAGGGAAAGAGAAAAGACAAGTAATCCTAGGTACAAGTAGGTACTACAAAAAAGCCAGTTTTTGAATAAAGCCTACTTAGCCTACTCTGAACCTATTCTACTTGACCAACTCTGAACCTATTCTAACACTCTGGCACGATCTTGCGTAGGCTCTAAATCGCACATAGAATGCTGCTACTCCTTTGGGGGTGTACGTGTATGATTTTCAAAGTAACAAGTTGTTAACAAACACTAGAAGGAAAACGAAGAAATAAAATGTATATGGTTTTTCATTTTCTCTCTCTTGTTGAGAGGTTCAATTCGAGTTATATCTTCATTGGTAAGAAAAAATGAAATAAAAATAGATCTAGATATATTAATTGTGTAGGATGTACAATCATTAATCTCCCCATTAAAGGGTAAGAGATTAAAAAAGAAGATGACAGAAAATAGGGAGATAAAAAACCCCATTAAATGCTAAAAATATCCATGATATCTTAAAGATATATGACACATCTCAACAAATTTTAAGATGGGTTCTTCAAGTGGAAATGCATAAATATAAAAAGACAAGTAAAATAGTCTGATTTTTAATGCTTGTACCTTGGCGATTTTGTGTCTTCACTTTATCTTGGACACGCACAACCTTGGTTACCAAGTAAAATATTATTACAAGTCTGTTCAAATTAGTGGTAAGTTAAAAGAAATTTGGGTTATATGATAATTACCTGATGCTTGAGAACATGATGTTCTAATAATCCAAAGATTTTTTGTGGTAGTTTTTTTTCTGCTGTTATGAAGAGTTTTTTTTATCTGGGTGCTTGTGCTGTTACCTAGGCCTCTATACAGATTTGTCAATAAGAACCTTGTTAACATGCATTTACTTTTAGACATTAAGTTGTACTTGCGTTAATTTATTTGCAAATCTGTTGGCTTCTGCTGCAAGCTTATTATTGACATGATGATCTTTCGAGTGGGGGAAAGTTCCACCAGTTATCGAAGGGGCCTATGAAATGTTAGTTGAGTAACATTTTGGTTGAGATTCAGCTGTGGGTTTCTTGGCTCATTTAGTAGTAATCATACTAATAGATACAAAGTTGTGCAATATGTGTTTATAGAGGAGGTTTATCTGGTTTTGTGATAATGCAGGAGGCCTCTAGTGTGTGTAAAGTTCATTTGCATTTTGACAATGGTGTAAAAAACACAGGAATGCATCAGTAAGGTGTTTGAGAATTTATTTGGTTGATAGCTTCACAATGTTTCCACTTCCATGAGATGATGCATATATAGTATTTTGAGTGAAATATTTTTGAGATGATGCATATCCTTTTCTCATCATGCATTGTTTCAATTGACTGAAATATTTCTTTTCCTAAATTTGACAGATTCCTCTGCTTCTGAATGGTCACAAAGGGATGACATTCCCTACTGGTTTGATCAGCTTAGCTATGACAGTGAAGGGCAAGGCTCTCAGGATGGCAATAGATGGTCATCACACCCACATTCTTCTCTAACTCAGCTACATGACTCAAGGCCCTTGTACAGAACATCTTCATATCCCGAGCAGCAGCGACAGCTGCAGCACCAGCTCCAACATTGTTCTAGTGAACCTGTTCCTAACTGGTTTGATCAGCAATTTTATGATAGTGAAAATACTGAGGATGTAAAGCGATGGTCATCACAGCCACATTCCTCCAGTGCCCTATTACAAGAATCAAAGACCTTGTATAGAACATCATCTTATCCTGAGAAGCGACAGGAGCTTACTCGGTTTGCTAGTGAACCTATTTTGGCACCAAAATCTTCATTTACTTCTTATCCTCCCCCTGGTGGTAGGTCCCAACACTCTTCCCCAAATCACAGTACAGGTCATTTGAACGTTCCTTTACATGCTGGTGGAGCTCATGTGGCTTTACCATCACAACATCGTTCTCATTATTTCAATTCTGCGCTACAGTTGAGTGGATCAAAACATGAGTCACATTTTAGTGGAAATGTGCTCCCGTATAGTACTGGTTCACCTCTAAATTATCGAAAGCAGAATCCCTGGGTCAACCAATCTGGGTTGTATTCTGGAGATCATCCAAACCTCCTCAGTAATATGTTGCAACGACAATTCCACCATCAGAGTGGATCATTATCACCTCATTTATTGACCCAATTGCAGCAACAGCAGCAGCATAGACTGCTTCATCCCATTCAGAAATCAGGACGCTACATGTCTGGTTTTCAATCCCATTTATTTAATCCTCAACTCTCTTCTGCATCATCCATGGTTAGCAAATATGATCATATGCTTGGTCTTGCTGATGCCAGAGAACACAGGCCTAAGTCAACTCATAAGGGTAAACAGAGTCACCGTCTTTTGCAACAAGGTTCTGATGCCAGTAGCCAGAAGAATGAAAGTGGTTCATTGCAGTTTAGGTCCAAGTATATGACTAGTGATGAAATTGAGAGTATTCTTAGAATGCAGCAAGCTGTGACTCATTGCAACGATCCCTATCATGATGACTATTATCACCAAGCTTGTCTTGCTAAAAAAACTGGGGCTAAGTTGAAACATTCATTTAGCCCAACACAAATAAAGGAACTTCCTCCACGAGCCCGTGCCAATATGGACTCCCATAGTTTTCTTCAGGTCGATACTTTAGGGAGGGTTTCATTCCTGGCTATTCGTCGACCTCGTGCTCTTCTTGAAATTGATCCATCAAACTCTTCCAGTAGTGGTAGTTCTGAGCGAAATATTTCAGAGAAGCCCCTTGAACAGGAGCCTCTGTTTGCAGCGAGAGTCACAATTGAGGATGGTCTTTGTCTTCTTCTTGATGTAGAGGATATTGACCGTTTTCTACAGTGTAATCAACTACAAGACGGTGGGACTCAATTAAGACGAAGACGGAAGGTCCTTTTGGAAGGACTAGCAACATCTCTCCAACTTGTTGATCCACTGGGAAAGAATGGAAACAAAGTTGGGCTTGGTGCCAAGGATGATGTTGTTTTCTTACGATTAGTATCTATACCCAAAGGGCGTAAACTCCTGTCAAAGTATCTTCAGCTACTTGTTTCTGGTAGCGAGCTTATGCGGATAGTCTGCATGACCATTTTTCGTCATTTGAGATTTTTATTTGGTAGTCTACCATCTGAACCAGAAGCTGCCATGACTACAAGTGATCTTGCTAAGGTTGTTTGTAAGTGTGTTCAGGGAATGGATCTTGGTGCCCTAGGCGCTTGTCTTGCAGCTGTGGTTTGTTCCTCAGAGCAACCTCCTCTACGTCCCCTTGGAAGCACAGCTGGAGATGGTGCCTCCCTTATTTTAGTATCTGTTCTTGAGAGGGCCACTGAACTTCTTACTGATCCCCATGGTGCTTGCAGCTATATAGCTAATCGTCCATTTTGGCAGGCCTCATTTGATGAATTTTTTGGCCTTCTCACTATGTATTGCATGAATAAGTACCAGAGTATCATGCAATCACTGCTTGTACAAGGGACCCCAAATGTGACTGTAATTGGATCAGATGCTGCTGCTAAAGCAATTAGTAGGGAAATGCCTGTTGAACTCTTGCGGGTAAGTCTTCCTCACACCAATGACCACCAGAGGAAGTTATTACTAGATTTTGCTCAGCGCTCTGTTCCTGTCGTTGGATTTAACAATTATACTGGGAGCAGTGGTGGTCATGTGAACTCAGAGACTGTGCTAAGTTGATAGATGATTGGAGATAAGTTCTCGAATATAATAGTTGTGCTGAAGGTCTCATCACTGTACAACCTTGCGTCTGTGCTTGTTGAGTATATATGGAGCAATCTGAAGTGGAAGTGCAAGTTGCTTCTGTGGCAAAGTTTTATGCCCCTTTTGTATATTTATCATAATGCCGTAACTATGTTGAAGCATTGTGATATATTTGCAATCAGGCTCTCCGTGTATCATGATATACTCAGCTTGATCTATTCCCTCTTGTCTTTTCTTTTTCTCATGACAGGGGACCTTACTTTGTTACTGTGTGGCTGGTATAAACTTTTAGTGGTTAGCCTGTACAGGTTTAGGCACATTTGATTCCCATGCTCCCTTTCTATTATATATACAAGGCGTGGGGTGGGGTGTATTCAATTTTACTTGCGATAGGTCACCGTTCTACTGGAGGAATCTTTACTGGGAAAACATGTTTCAAGCTGGTGGTGGTGTACTGAAATACATAGGAACTAATGTGGAATAAATCATGTTGATGCATAATTATATCTCATCATTTTCTAAATTGTTAACTTGCAGATATATTTCCTTATAGCTTCCCTCATGATGTATTAGAGCCGTTTAATTTCTGATTTTCTTGATTTTGGTTGAAGTTTATTTGGAGATTTGGAGATTCTATATATGCTGCTTCACGTGTTATTAGTCTACTTTTGAGGAAAATGTGACTTTCGCTCTGCTGCCGATTCTTCTTTCGTTATGTAAATTGGTAATTTTTTCTGGAAATAATTTTTTTCTGTGACAATCGATCACAGATGGAAAGGAAGTGAAAGCAGGGAAATAAAGAGAAGAGGTAGGTTGGTTATTGAATAGATAAGGAAAATGATCCTCAGAAAATGACATGGCGACAAACTTGAACTTGAAGAACAAAAGTATTGAGATAAACCAAGGAAAATGGAAGAATGAGCATGTGCGTCACATTTTTTTATGCGATTAGTAGTGAGAGCTCTGTTATAATAGACACCCCACAACAAGAAGATTGGAAATATGACAAGGATGTTAATAAAGCTTTTCATAAAGTAAAATGTAATGTAAAAAAGTAGGAATGCATTTTACTAAAACATGCAACATGTAGATGTACAAAACACTGAAAACTGGGAGGTAAATTTGATTCAAAAAAGTAAAATAACATGTTTTGACGAATGATAACAAATTTAGAGCCACATTAGTGCAGATGTGTTTATCATGTATGTCAAATTAAGTTTCAATGTGTAATGAAATTGATTATATCCTTATGGAAAACATGAGATGAATCTAACTAGATCACTGATCATCCAAGATGGTTAAAAAAAATATTTGTGCCTATGCATGCTAATTTTGGAATATGACCTTCGACCTTGGATATCCAAGTATAGAGAGATGGACATTATCGGGTTGAGTTGGGTGTAGTAGTATGTTATTCACTCTGTTTAAAAGATGTCTTGTTATCTATTTGGTATCTACGTATATTTGTAAATATTTGTTTTAATTTTTAAATATAATCATTTAAAAATAATTATTTCAAATATAAATTCTAATAAAAAAATAATTTTAAAATATAATTTAAATAAATTTTTATAATAAAATATTTGTGTAAGTAAATTTAATTTTTTCAAAAAATATATTTAAATAAGTTGGATAATAAAATATAAGTTTTAAAAAATTAATCTTAAAAAAAATTTCAGTATAAATAAAAAATATTAATATAAAATTAAACTCTAAACAAATGTTAAAATATTAATACTTTTTGGTATTTACATTCTATATAATGTAAGAATGAGAAAAAAAAATAAAAAGGCAATAAATGAATTAATCGGTTTATAAATGGTAAAGAAATTAAAAGTGAAATTAAGAATATAAAAGTATCAACTAAATAGAAGAAATAAAAAAATTTGTCAACTTCAAAATGGGTACATGAGACATGCTCACTAGTGGGTAACTTAACAACGACATCAATCATAACATAAGAAAATTGATCAAGTGAAGAAAAAATATGTTCATTAATTTCTAATTTCTCACATATACATTGCTTGAAATTTATGTTTATAAGACATTGTTAAAAACTAGTTTTTATAGATAAGGTACACTTGAATATTGAATATAAATCATTTTGTACAAATACTTTAAATGTCTTGAGAGCATGAGATTCTTGTAGTTATTATCTAGAAGAGCTTATTCAAGTAGCAAATCTACATTGTAGTTATTCTTAACTTTCAATTTATTTTTTACTTTTATTTGAATTGTTGTTCTTGTTTGTATCTTTTCAGTTGGATTGTTAGTTTATTCATCTTTTTTCATGGAGAATGACTTCTTCAACAACTTATTGAGTTTATAGATTCTTTTCTCTTTCAAGTAATGCATCATTCATTGACCACAAAATTGAATGTCATAAATTTTAGCTAAAGATTTGGTTTTGAACTCCAAATAATCAAATTTGACAATATGATTTTCATCTTCCTTTGTATCTTATTATTGGTGTTCATTTTTCATGCTTCTTTGAATTTGATTATTTTTTCTATCCCAATATACATTTTCGTCAAATTGGATATCCATGTTTATATTAATATTTTTTTATTTGAGATTCTACACTTATATAACTTTGGAGCTTGCATTATAGTCTAGAGAAATTTCATATCAAATGTCATGTAACTTAGATCTTTTACACAATACCTACATACACGCAACATACGCACACGCATATATGCATATGCAAACAGACACACTCATACACACGTGTAAATATTTTTTTAGTCTTCAACTAGTTAATTATTTCTCTAATTGAATCTAATTAGATAACTTAAGAATGTTCTTACTTTTACATGTTAAATTACTTAGTTATAATAAATCATTAGAATTTAATCCTTTATAAAGTACTCATGATTTGAATCACAAATTGTATTTCTGAATCCTTTAAACAATGCAATACAAAAATTCTAATTCTTTACATTAGTTTTTTATTCTTATTATAATTATAAAAAAAAGGGCTCGTGAGCAACTCCACTGCCTCTGGCTTGTCAAAGCAAGCTAAAAATGCCTGTCAAAATTAAAGGCTAGTCAACCATTTTGTCGTCCCTAATTCATGGAACCCAAATTACACGCTTGAGTGGTCATGAAGAAGTGATCTTAATTAGCAATTGCTGACTGGTGAATTTGACTTGATATGCATGTCATGGCTGAACTTGATTATGCTTAAATCTGCATTAGAATAGATTAATGACTTGAAGGAGCAGTGTTCCTTCTGTTGTTCCCTCAATTTACCTTGAGTTTGAATAAGTGTTCCTCTTTAATTGTTTAAATAAATTTATTTCCTTGTCACTCCATAATTAGGACAAACGATATACATCTCGCTAATATCTTTCGTGCTACTATATCATTTGAAATAGTATTCAAATATGGTTCTCCTTCTATAAAAATGAAACTGAACTTTTTACAAGCTTTTCAAAAAATGTTTGGTACAACTACAACTTTTACATGGAAGAGAAGCCCAAAAGAAGTCGGCCAAAGACAACCTAGTTATAACACCTATTTCAGTATGCTACTTCTGTTAATTTTACGTACAAATTATTGTATAGATATTCACGACATGCATGTAATTCTATTTAGTTCCTAACAGTCTGTCTGACCATAGGCATTAACTTTTCAAAAGCTCCTGAATCATATTCCTTGCCTCAGCCAGAGTGCGTGGGTAAGAGACTTCTTCGGCCCATATATTGCGCATGTTATGCACATTCACCATTTCTGTAAGGTATTCCTCTTCCAACTGTCTTGTTTTCTCTGCATCCATCCCACTAGCAACAACATTCTGCTCATATCAGGGTAAAAGCCTTATTTAGACAAATATGTAATACCCAAAGAAACTGAAATGAGATGTGGCCAGATGGAAATTGATTAACTTATAAACAAGTGGAGCAAGCAGTGAACAACAAATCATAGAAAGACATACAGATTAAATCACCAAACTTAATATTAATTATTAAAAAATGAAGTTTTTCTTTTACTTTTGCCTGTGAAGAATGTAGTTTTGACAAAATTGACGCAATTATGCCAGTCTCATATTTTCCTACTCCAAAATCTCCATGATAAAATAATTATGTCTGCCTACTTCCAATCAATATATGTTAACTCACCCATATTCCACCGATGCATGCATTGAACATCATCAACTTAAGGATGTTTTCATCGGAACTGCAAAGAGCATTACCAGAAGCAACAGAAAAAATATGATCTTGGTAAGGAGAATCAATATATAATCCATGGTTTTTCACAGTAATTTTCTTGTGCTTTTTCAAAATTCTCCCTAGATGATGAGATGTGGTGAGTTCTTCATGCAGTCTCAACAAAGTTGCTGCCCTTTCAGCACTAGCCCAGCAACAACATGATGATGACCCATCTTCTGCATGAATCAAGAAATGCAAGGGAAAATGTCATAAAAAATTGGTCATAGAGAAGCTAGCATAAAGTGGAAATCTAAAACATGAGAAAAAGTGGAGATGAGATGATGAGTCTGCTTGGTGGATTGCACATCAAGGCTCACCTAGAAGGAGCTGCTTTCTTTTATGACAAAGCAATTGTCGTAGGTGAAGTATTGCTTTAATGTGATAGAAGAAGGCACATGCTAACCATGTTAATATCTTAGAATCCTCACAACCCAACAAGAAGTATTGCCTTTGTTAAAATAGTGTAATTCTATACTTTAAAAGAAGTTCGTTTCCTATAAAATTTGCTACAACCCAACATCTAAGTATAACTTATTGACACTAGGAAAAATTTGACACAATTGATAACAAATGTCTATCATGTATAAGAATGCTGACAAGTGAATACTAATAGATATGGGCATAACACAAATAATTGAACAAGGAACCCATGTCAGAAATGAAAGAACAACACAAACTAAATAATAGAAGATAGGAAATAGAAACTGGGCCAAGCCAAAAAAGGGGACATAAATTATGTGGAATTATTTATAAAATATTTAAAAGATGTTTATAAACACTAAGTAAAACTGTCATTTGACAAACAATACATGCACATGCAAGACATGGAAAGAGATTATAGCTGACTTTTCTTGAGTAACACTTCAAACGAGCTTAATTTTTAACACAACTTACCCAACAAAAAACAAGCAAGTGGAATGTCCAAAAGTGTCCCCTGAGCATTAATTTTTGTTTCTGCAATAAAATGTGTAGTCTTTCTCTCTATAACTAAAACAAAGACTGCAACTACCTGTTCACAAAAGACAACATAAAAAATAATGTTATATGAGAATGAGAGCACAAATATTTCATGGATAAATGTAAAATCAATTTACCCTGCATCGAAGCACTATTTGCTTGTGGCTCAAACTCTGAGGCAATTGGGAGACCAAACAAGAGATATAATCTTGAGATGCATCGTCAGCATCTTTAGTAGAGTTTAAAAAAGAGGGCCTATCACTGCATTGTTTATCACATACTTTTATGGATTTTATTACAATAAATGACACTGGCAGCAACAGAAATTTATTTTGTGCCCTGCAGAGCAGAAGATAAGGAATCAATTATGCTGCAAATTAAAGACATTTAACATAATCAATGGGAGGATAATCCTTCATATAAGTTCATATGAAAGAGTAAAATTAAGTATACAGAACGGATTGGCATACAAGAATGCATGCAACATACTAGTCAATGAAATTTTGCTTTTACAGACTGTTCACAACTGTCAATATTACTATTTTTCTTTAACAGTGCAGTGAAACAAAAACTGGATTCCAATTATTTCTTGCCAGTAATCTAATGCATACCTTGTATCGAGAATTCGATGAAATATTGCAGTTACACCAGGTCCAAATCCAGTAGGGAAAGTATGTTTATTTACAGAACCACAAATATTCACCTAATAAGAAATAAATTAACAAGATTACGTTGCAAAAATATGTACAGAAAATATGAATATAAATATAGGGTGAGATGGGATTGCAGTTACAATATGGTGATGCACTAAAACGTGAATGCAGAAATTGCTTCTAGTCCCAATGTGACCTTTCAACTGAAGAACATCAACGTTTTCACCACTTGAGCATGAACTGAAGAAACAAGAGCCGATTTTATGAATTTCTATCACATTTCCCTCAAGAGACATCAAATTGCCCTCAGGGAACAAGCTGTTTGATCTCTGAGTTCCAAAACAAGATTTAGGTCTATCCACTAAAGTCCCAGTACTTAAAGAAAGGTTAGCATTATCTTCTGATATTGCAAACTGCAAGCTTTGACTATCTTCCAATTCCATAACATTATCCTCCAAGACATCAGCAAGACTGATGGGGAGATAAAGGCAAACATCTGAACTGACACCTGAAGGTTCACCATTGGACCTCGGCAGAGGTTTTTGATGATTAGGTGAAACTCCATCAATCGTAGGAGATAAAGAATCTTTTGCAGATGAATATTCTGATAGATGATCACTAAGGTTCTCATCATAAATAAATGAAAGGCTCCAAATATGTTTTCCAGAATCAACAAGTAATTTAGCACTGTCACTGCTACCAAAGTCAGCATCTTTTTTACTTCCGAAGCAGTCTTTTCTGTTATGATCTATGATGTAATAATCACCAATCTGCAACAACTGAAATGCAGTAGATATTAATTAATACTTGGGTTTGCACTACGATATAAAATCAGTTAATACCTACTATCCTTGGTAGGCAGACCAAAGATAATAAGATACCTGGTACTTTAAAAATCTATCTGATGAGAACTCTAGCAAAATTTTCCTTGAAGAAGGTTTTGAATTAAAACTTGTATCTTTCATGGGTGATGTACAGCGCAAGATAGCTGGGCAAACCTCGTTTTCATTTTGAAGGTTTTTAAAAGTAACCAGACAAGACAAATCATGAGAAGATTTCATGTCGATACATTTTTTGTTCTCGTCTGGTTTCCTGGAAGAATTAGAACAAGCACTCAACTCATATATGGAAGGGTAAAATTCATCCTTTGATGAACTTACTGATTCCTTACTAAGTTTCTGCCTCTTATAGGAATATTTGTCTTCATTATTACCATGCAGACAAGATTTCGAAAGTTCCCTTGTCTTGTCCCAAGAAGCATTGCGTGGTTGTGCAATTCTACTCTTTCCAGCAAACAATAAAATGAATGGAAAAAGTATGGCTTCAACAAAAGTACTTGACTTGCTACATCCTGCTTTATTAGAATACTGCAATAATTGAAATAGGGGCTTTAGCAGACTAGAATTGTTGAAAAAGAATGTGGATATTTTACAACCATGGAACATTTTAGGACGAGTAATGCTACTACACATGAAAAGATTAATAACAAAAAAATGTACCTCCTTTATCACATCAAAATACTTCAGCAAGGTTTTACATGGATCTGCAGGCAACTCAACAGCTATGCACACCGGAAGTGGTTATGCTTTTTTGAATCTCAATATTCTACGCATCTAACGTTGATATTTAGAGTACATTATTGGATTATTGTTAAATAAAAAAAATCCACTCTTAAGCATACGTAATAGCTTAACCTCTTAATCCTTGGTAATAGACATGACATCAAAAACAGAGGTTAGGACTTCAAATCTACCAGTTCACAAATTTAGGATTCCATCTCCCTATGCAAATCAGAATTCAGAAAAACTCAGGTCTGTGCTCCTAAGTATTAATGGGTTAATTTGATATTTACTAGATCAGAGAAACTATAATATTAGAAAATTCTTCATTCCTGATCTCATAATTCATAAATCTTCAGGATTATTTAAACAGATTGTATTCTTAATAAGATTTTAAGGAATTTCAACCGACCAGAGGGCATTTAATTATGTAATATGGATTTTGAAATTATCACAATCAATAAAGTTTAGTTATAACAAATAAACAAAAAAATACTTAAAATATAATAGCCTGCCAGTCTGTCAAATAATAATATTAAAATTACAGAGAAACTAAAACTTCCAGAAATATCAGATACTTTACAATCTTCTCATCTTTAACTCCACTTATTTTTTTTACCATGCAACTGCTCTAATGAAGATCTGATAGCAGTTCATAATGAACTTAATGATTATAATTTCTGACTAAATATAATGTTAAAACAAACCTTTTCTTGAAGAGGAAATTTGTGAGATACTCTTAGCAAATGGTAGGATCCAGGCTCTAGTGTCTCACTTTCATTCTTACTATTTATGCATGAGTAAAGGGGAATGTTTCGGCATTTAGCATTCTTCCAATGACAGAAAACAAAAAAAGGTGTGCTTAATTCTCTGTCTGCTTTGGAGCAATTAAAGATTGTCCTACATGATAATGACTCACTCCAAAGCCTTTCGATCTGATCCACAGGTTTGTCTATGCTGTCCACTAAAACTTCATAGTCCGTTACCTGTAAATACAAAATGACTGTTTAGTTTAAACACATAATTCTGAGGAACACCTAATTACCTAATACTATGTGATCAAGTTAGGAATTTATAAACACTATTTTCAAACTGTCAAGAAAAATAATTACTAAATCAAACACAACTTCACAAAATCGATTTGTAAAATAAGGATTACTCAAACTCTATAAGCACTATTTAAGTCATATTTCTAGTTAAGGTGGGACTAAACACCTCTGAGAAGCTGCAATTTAATGGTAGATCCTAAAGAGGCTGCAATTAAGGCAGGCTAAAGATTATCACAATTAAGATGATTTTCCAACACTAAGCTTAAAAATCAAATATAGCATGATATTTTATCATACAAGAAAATAAAAGCATTAATGGATTTGTAATTCAAGAAACAGTAACTCGGGCTGTCAGCACAAACACAAATTTAAGCTCCCCAAGACAGGTTAGTATTTCAATAAATGTTTGTAAGCTTACTCCAAAAGAATTCAAATACTGGGTTACAAGTTCTCACAAAATTATGAAATCAGTTGAATCCTCGTCTGAGTCCACCAAACCAACCCACTTTCCACTATTGCAGAACCTCTTCACTAATAAATTTATATAAGGGTTAAAAATGTTAAGTCTGCAAAAGGCAGTGTTTATTAAAAATAAGTAGTCTCATTTTAGCCCCACTTTAAGAAAATATGGATCACATATGGGGCAACAAACCTCATATATTTTGTTGAGATTCCAAGTTAAGGGAAGGTCTGGTATAAGAATATCAACACCACCAGTTGCATCAACCAGTCGCAGTCTTGTAGTTGATGGATCAATCTGAATAGTCAAAGCAAAAAAGCCAAAAACACGAGAACCAAATTATAAGTAGTTATCAACAATCTCCAAGATTCGTGTAAATTTTTGCAGTGTCTCCTTCTTTAAAAGATCAAAGAAGATCATTATATGTCACATTAAAAAGAATAAAATAGAAGTAACAACCATTGACAACTGTAGTTTATTCACAAGTATGGAAATGAAAGATAAATTGAACTACTAACCTTAAGGTATCCAAGCAAAACAACACCTAAATCTTCACTTCGAATGATCCTCCTAAATGATCGACCATTATATCTTGTTTCACGAGATAAAATACTGAAATGGTTGCCAACAGGCAATAATTTACAGTGATTTTCTGACTTCATAATTCTTAGCAAGGTGTGTATACAGTGACAAATGAAGATAGACATTGGTATTACCTGTAATAAAACGGATGAAGTAATTTATATCCTTCAGTGGTTAAATTCAAATTCCTTCAGTGAAAACATAACTAAATCGTTTTTTGGATGAAATAAAGCCTGTACATATATAGACCATATTGGATCCAAACTTTATAAAGTTTCAAAACAAAATTTAATATAAACGCAAATAACCTACCAATTTCAGAAAACTGCAATGCAGTACTCTACCACAACCATTCAAGTCATGTGTACACAGCCCCACGAGAGCACCTTGCTACCAAAGGAAAACATTATCACCAAACTATGGCAGCAAAAAATTGGTACCAACGAAATTTTCCCAGCTGTAAATTTGTTGACAAACCTGAGTTTGAAATATAGATGAAGGGAAAAGTGAACTAGCATACATCTGAACTAGCCCTTCTTTCTGGTAAAACCTT
The DNA here is from genome assembly GCA_030347555.1 of Lablab purpureus. NCBI lineage: Eukaryota > Viridiplantae > Streptophyta > Magnoliopsida > Fabales > Fabaceae > Lablab > Lablab purpureus. Next base: position 31,064,566 of record CM059264.1, read on the forward strand.
GCATAATTATATTCATTAGAAATGGAACAGAACAAAGAGCTTCAGCCCAACTAAGAACACCAATCCACAGAAAGAAGATTACATGTTTTGATCCCAAAATCTCCTTGTCAGATAAGATACCAGCAAACTTTTTCCGGAAGCTTGAAACAAGAAGTAATACCCTGCCAAGAAAAAGTAATAAAAAGGAATTACATATATTCAAGCAATCTTTAAACTCTCAAGTTCCAAATCAATTGCAATAAAAGTAAATCAAACTATTTAATACCAGAGTCTTGCAGAAAATGGTAACGACTGAATGAACTTCCCTAGCATACCGGTACATGGAAAAACTACATTACACCTGCAATACTGAACTGAATCATCACTTTTCTATAAAGGATATGAATACACAACTAGACTTATCAAATAGTTCAGAAACATTTAAGGAACAAATGGAGCATAATTGTTGAGGAAACGAAATTGCTTTTCTTGGCTGCTTTCTTGAGAAACCTTGTGAAAAATATGCAGCTATTTCACTTCAGAAAAGCATATCCAAACATACAATTAATATTCAAGGTGAAATTTGATATTATGTCATGCAAAACGTACAACCATTCAGAACTTGACCATGCATGATTTCAGTCACATGCATTTGCTTGCAGTAGCCCAATCTCAAGGTCCACAGATTGTTGTTCTTTGAGCATTTATGTGTGCCAATTTGAACAGAAGCATGCACAGTTATAGTAGCAATACATACACAGTTTGGCACGGGGAGAAGGATTGCACAATAATGCTGGTCTTGATGCAGGCCCCAAGAATAATAATTTTCGTCCACGAATACTTCGGATCCACAATATGCACATTTCTTACAGATAACTGCAAACGATCATGACTTTTGGTGTCAACTTAAAATTCAGAATGGGTAGCAGATTATATAATTCACGAGTTTAATTTGAAAGCAGTGCTACGTAAAACACTTTTACATGGACATGTAACATTAATTCACCCTATTACCACATGATACTAATGAATGAGATGTGATAAATGAGCACATCCTATTGGATGTCTGTGTGAAAAGAAATGTGTTCTTCAACATGGTGCTACATTTACAACCCAACAGATATCTCAGGAGGTGAAATTTATCCTGACAGTGCAAAAAGAACTGTGTTCTTCAATATGGTGCTACATTGACAATCCAAAAGATATCTCGGGTCAAGAAACAGCAAATTTGCTTCACTTACAATGGAGCCAACTCTCAGACCATGCATCGAGGTATGCAGTTGATCAGTTAAAATAAGCCACACATCATGGTCCAACTCCAGAACCATCCCTTGCATGTAAGCACCTCTAACTACACCAGTATAAGCACCACATTCACCCTTTCCCTTGATCCCACTCTTCAAGCTTGGCATGCATATCTCTGAACAAGACCCAACATGCAGAACCGACTCATCTGCAGTCACATACATCACTTGAGACTCCTCCTTTGTCACGTAAACCACCTTCTTCTTCAAACCAGACACCACAACGCGGTTGTCAATCAGCTTGGTGATTGCAGGGTGCCAAGAGGAAGCACTGCCACAAAAATACACAATCTCCATTTTGGTAAAAGAATGTCCCTTCCTACTCTCACTCAATTTGTCAATTAAAACCTCCTTGGAACAACAAAACCTACACTCACAACACACCAATTGCACTAAAAACCCCGCCAGGTTCACCTTAGAGCCAGAATTCAAGTCTGAGGTACTAGCCGCCATGGTGCACGGCACGACAGAGAGGGGACCAACGGACTTGATCACACCGTGGATGCTTCTCACTCTGGCGCCGGATCGTCTGCCACAATTCCGCGCCAGCGGAAGCGAGTCCACAGCTTTGGACCCGTGGTTGGGGTCGGAGAAGCTCCAATTGATGATCTCTAATAGGCCGTGGGCGACGTCGCGGCCATGGCGCTTGAATGGGATGAAATTCCAGGACGTGACGCGGATTTCCCTGTTCAGAGCGGCGGGGCGGAAGTGGAGGAGGTCGCAGCAGAGGGTGGCAGAGGCGTCGGAGAAGCGGAGGCAGGAGCAGGGAGGGGAGGGGGAGACTTCAGGGAGGGTTAGGGTTCCAACGAGGACGGTTGAGCGGGGAAGGGCGGTGAGGACGCAGCGCGTGGTGGAGCGGTGCGGCGTGGGCGTGGAAGAGATGAGGGAAGAGGCGGTGGCGGTGAGAGGGCGAGGGGAGTGAAGGAGTTCTGCTAGAGTCATTGCCGTAGCGTTTGCGTCGTCCATTATGGCCAAAGATGACGAATGAAACCGGTGAAGCGCTCGTGTTGGTGGCTTTTTCAACACCGGCGGGAACCAGGTTTTCGAATTGGAGGAAACTTATAGAAATCTTATGAGGGGCGTGTTTGGGAGGGAAATTATTTTATATTACCAAATAAGAATTTCAATTTTTTTTCTCCTTTTTTATTCTATCTATCAATTTTTAATATATAATTAAAATATATGTTAACATTTTATTTATATATAATTTTTAATTTTATTCATTTGTACGTGATGTTATTTATTTATAAATTTAAAATAATTTTTTATTTAAATTTATAATTTAAATATTTTTTAAAACAATTTTATTTAATATAATAAAAAAAAAATACATGTACTATCTATAAATACTTGTGGATATAAAAAATATGTAAATATTTTTTATGAATAGTGAGTGGATAACATGATAAATAATGAGAAGAATTATTTTACGCAAAATGTATATTATTCCAATCCCTCTACGCATCTTTACTATTATATAAAATCCCTCCTTTCATAGGCATCTTTACTATTATATAAAATAACATTATATTTTATGATTATTTTTGTGTACTTAATTTTTAAGATTTTATTTTTATTATAATACTATTATTGTGGGTTTTATGATAACTTATATGTTATTTGTAATTATATGAATATATTTTCTTTGGATTCGTCATGTATTATGAATAGAGTATTTTATTGTTTATATCGTTAAATATATTTTAAATATATAAACTATTTGTTAATATTATTTATTAATATTGTATTTTGTCCATTAGATAAATGTTAAACCTATTTTGTTCTTATACTTTATAAATGAGTGTAAATTTTTTTTAATAACAAATAAAAACACCTTTAAAAAAAGGGACGGAACATAATTTTGACATTAATTTATAAATTATAAGGACAAAATATATTTAAAATTTTTTAAGAGAAGAAATACAATCTTAATAAATAATTTAGTGACTAAAAACATATTTAACCCTTATTTATATATATATATATTTTTTCTTTTAAGTTAAGTGTCTAATCTTTCCTTTTAGTTATCACTCCATACATTTTTTAAAAGGTTTTTATGATTGTTTAGAAGAATGTGGTTTCTATTCTTCACTACATCATCATTATATATATATATATATATATATATATATATATATATATATATTATTCGTCATTCATGATGCTTGTAGAATTTTTTTTAATATAATCACCATTCTTCACTCTATATATATAGGATTTACAAGCATTATGAATAAGAACAAACTGATATCTTTTATTCATAATATTTGTAAAATCTTTTTCTGTCCTCATGCAAAGAATTAATCGTGAGATATTAGTTCTAATATGAATTAGGAAGACAAGGTAATTTGAGAAGACAACTAGAATAAAGTTTAAAGTTTTCTCGCAAAGTAATTTAAAAACATTCAATTACCATTTCAAAATATTTGTGTGCAATGGTCTAAACAAAACTAGTCTACATGTGTAATATAAGAAAATATAAATATTTGTTTCATATATTAATTTGCTCAATTGAACTACATTTTGTTTTCTTAAACATTTCTTGAAAGATTCTAATATAATCAATATATTATAATTTTTTTATTTTCAAGTATTATATACATATATATATATATATATATATATATATATATATATAAAACTTTAAACATATTTAAAATCACATAATCGACTCGATGACTCTGACATAACTGACTTGGTGACGTTAATGAATGTGGAGTATTACCATTGTTTTGTTGAGAGAGTTTCACTAATGTACTGGGTGAGAACTAAAACTACCAATCATTACCCAAGAATAATGAAATGACAAGATGCAAGTCCTTGAAATGCGAAAGGTGAGGACATTGAGGGTTATGGTGCGGAGATTCATGACTTCTCTATTTGTGTGTGCATTTTGCTGTGTGTTGGTTACCAATTAAGGTTTCAGAATTTAGGAGAAAAAATTCACCTATACATTATGTTCTTACAGAAAAAGAGTTGGAGAGTGTTCCCGAGCTAGGCAGATGGAGCTACTTTAAGACCGAGCTCCTTGAGTAGACCAAGTTGTATCTCTGAGTTGTTGAACGACCAAAGGTTTATCTGCAAAAGACTCTGCTTAAGTTAGTAAAAATATAAAATAAATGTATGAGTGTTTAGGAGAATAATAGAATGATATGGTTTTAATGTATATTTATTAGCCTTTGTGGGCCTTGTAATTGATAAAAGATTGAGTTTTTACTCATCAATTATGATAGAAAGTCTAAGTCATAATCCATTTGTTGCTTAATCCTAACTGAACTGCACAAGACTAACCGAATCAACTGAGTTATTAGGATTTGTTATAATAATATAATTTTGTTATTATATATATCTTAAAAGATACGTATATGGGAAATTACACATTATTTTATATGAGAATGTCAAGTTTATCACCCTTAATTTTCAAATTTGTGTGGTGCAACACATTAAGTATTGGGAGATTCTGGGAAAGAGAATGAACTACAAACACAACCACATAAATGTCTATGACACCACCTCTAATCCAAAACCTTAAGACAATGAGTTTTTGGGTCTTTTTCTTCATATTACTACTCAACATACTCATTTTACCCTAATGTTGGTCTTATACTCACACTTGGATTCCCAACAATCTCCCCCTTAAATGCGAGTCTTCCCTCTCAAAGTGGGAGGAGAATGAGCTACAAACACAACCACATAAGGAGTGGCGGATCTTGACTAAATTTGTAAGGGGACCCACTATGTATTAAATAAATTTAATATTTAAATAATATAAAAAAATTATAAATAAAATAATACAATATGTAAAAAAAATTAACTTAATAAACAAAATTAACATTAAATATAACATTCAATTTACTTACAAACATCAATTCAATATACTTGTTCATATTTTTTCATCAACAACTTCCAAATTTTGCAATAAATATAAAATTCAATAATTTTATATAAATTTTAAAGTATTATCATAATATAAAATAACAATAAAATAAATAAATAAATTTACTTACTTTTAAATTTAAAGTCATCAATGATGGAATCAGAACTAAAAGTATGAGCAATATCCCTTTCAATATGTATCACCATATTGTCAGCAAGAAATTCATCTTTCATTCTATTAGGTAACCTTGTTTTGATTATCTTCATTGCTGAAAATGATATTTCTGAAGTTGCAGTAGAAACCGGAAGAGTCAGTATTAAGCGAATTACTTTATCAATCAAGTAATATGTATTTGTGTTTCCCGTTTTCGCCAAAACTTCACATAATTCAGACATAGTTGACAAGTTTTTGAAGTCCGAATGACTAACAACATCAAGAATAAAGTGTTGTAGTTGAAATATCAAATTAATCTTCTCTTGTTCAGTGAAATCCATGGGATAAAACTTAATTACTAGAGCACATATATCATCCAAATTGAATCTTTTGTAGACATCTTTAGGAACGAAACTAGCACTGAGAGTTAGAAGCTCTATTACTTGCTCACTGAACCTATTATTAAATTATTGTAATTGTTAATTAAAAACTAAAAATATATTAAATCTAACATGATATTTAACCACAACATTAAAAATAAACTAATAAAAAATTGAACCTGTGATTCAATTCTTGTAGTTGTTTGTCAATTCTAACTAAAAAGATATCCACTTTAAAATGATGTTCCACTGTTATCTGATCTTTTTGCTGTCGAGAACGTCCTTGACGTGCTACATAAGTTGAATTAAAATCAGGAGAAACAATATCATGTTGTTCACAAAACAATGTCACGGTTTTCAACAAATTCAGCTAACCATCATCTCTCAACTTTTGAATAAAAAAAATTATAGTAGGTACCTAGAATGGAATGGAAGAAGTTCTGTAGAAGTAGAATAGAAGACAAGTGATGTAGAGGAAAAGCAGTAGAAGTAGAATAGAAGACAAGTGATGTAGAGGAAAAGCAGTAGAAGTAGAATAGAAGACAAGTGATGTAGAGGAAAAGCAGTAGAAGAGAAAAGAACTCACTATATTTTTAACATAAAAAGAAGGAGAAGAATACTAAAAGTCTATATTTAAAGCAAAAAAGTAAATGTAAATAGCTGTTATCTATAAATTTTTACCGAAACTCTAAAAGGTATATCTCTTAAAAGAATCTATTAATTATAAAATTTTATTTTATTAAATTGTGTGGACCCATATAATAAATTTATATATATAATAAAAATCTTTGGGGGATTATGGCTATTAAGCTCCGCCTATAAGTGTTTATCACACCACCTCTAACAAAAAACCTTAAGACAATGAGTTTATATGTCTTCTTCCTCTTATACTGTTCAACACACTCATTTTTCTCCAATGTGGAACTTACGCTACTTCGGTTCCCAACATTAAGAGCCAATGGACTCATAAGTTTATAGTTCTTTGACGTAGTTAATAGTTTTAATTTATTTATTTTAATTGTTGTATTGATGTAACTAATACTCCATCTGTTTCTAAATAAGAGTCGTTTAAGATTTTTTCATACAGACCAATAAAAATAGTAACTCCTATAACTTATAATAAATTTTTAAATTTTTTTCCAATAATACCCTTAAAGAATTAAATGTGATTTATTGATTGACGAAAAAGTAGATGAAAAGATAGAAAATAATTTATTAATACAAACAATTGGTCCATTAAAGTCTCATAAAAAGAATCATTTAATTATTTTTATATTTTTTTAAAATAAGGGTATAGTTGGTAAAAAACAATTAATGCATCAATAAAATTTGCAAAAGACATATAATATGAAACAAAATTCTTTCCTAGAATGACTCTTACTTAGAAACAGAGGGAGTAGTTTATTTATACTATGTGGTTATGTCATGGCTCTTAACACACACCTTTATTTTAAGTTTTGATGATTTTTTTTTTCATTTTACTCACTTGTATTTAATGTTATCTATTTAACTTGTACTCCCTCTGTTTCTAAATAAGAGTCGTTTAAAGTTTTTTTACACAGACCAATAAAAGTAGTAATTCCTATAACTTATAATAAATTTTAATTTTTTTTTCCAATAATACCCTTAAAGAATTAAACGTGATTTATTGATTGACGAAAAAGTAGATAAAAAGATAGAAAATAATTGGTTAATACAAAAAACTGGTCCATTAAAGTCTCATAAAAAGAATCATTTAATTATTTTTATATTTTTTAAAATAAGAGTATAGTTGGTAAAAAACAATTAGTGCATCATTGAAATTTGTAAACGACAGATAATATGAAACAAATTTCTTCTCCTAGAACGACACTTATTTAGAAACAGAGGGAGTAATCTTCTTTATCTTATTTTATTTCAAACATAACCACATTATTATCTCTCTCTTTTTAATAAAATATCCTAAAAGGTATGTTATAATTATTTCTCTCTCATCTTATCATTTTTAACATGATTTATATCTGACTACTTGCAAAGTAAGTCAATTTCTCAAACACTAAAAACATAAATATAACAAATTAATATAAAAATTTAATAAAATTATTTTATAGTAAATAATTACGTAGTTTGTAAAATAATAACAATTAATTAGAAAAATAATTTTTTTAAAAATAAATTATTCTAAAATATTTTATTTACCACAAAAGTGTATATTATTTTTCTGGTATATATAATCATATTCGAAATGAATATGTGTATATATATATATATATTTATATATGCTTTTTGTATTCCTATTTATTTTTAATTATATTTTAAAAATATATAAATAATTCATACATTAAAAGATAATTATAAATTATACAATACAAATTTTAATTATTATTTATATTTTAAATATAAAGACAATTTTTATTATATTAAAAAGTTTAGATACATATGTATTTCTACTTGTGTGTACTTCAACAAATAAAGGTATTGTATAATTAGATGTGTATTTTAAATGAAAGTTATTCTGATATATTTTTTTTCTTTTTAAGAGTATGTATATAAAAAATAAAAATATTAAAAATTAAAAAGTTATGCAAATAAAAAAAAAAATATAATAAGATAAAAATGAGATAAAAATATAAAAAAATAACAAAACTAATATATTTCCGTGTTTGTTAATTTATTATATTAAAAAGAAAAATTCATCTCATTTAATTAATTTTTTTATTTCATGATAATCAATATTTGAATTTAAAGAATTAAAAGTATTTAAAATAATTATATATATACACTTTAATACCGTGTCAAGAATCTATTAGTGGATTAATGGAATGCATATATATATATATATATATTAATTTTGTGTCAAAAATTAATTGATGAAATATAAAATGGTACATGAAAGTGAGACATGTAATTTCTATATCCTAAATAGACCATCAAGTAAAGCGAGATATTTAGGCAAATTTGTAATTTTTTGATAAATTTTTAATATAAATTTTTTATGTTCGGCCGTCCTACTAGATTAGCAGTTTTTATTTTGGTTTCGTAAGTTATTTGCAACCGGTATCTTATTGTCACCTAATGAATTGTTTAATTAATTGCATAAATTGTTGTAGTATAAATGAATGTAACAAATTTTTAAAATAACTTTATAAATGTGAACTAACCCATTCAAACTGTAAATTTTATGCAAATTTTATAAAATAGTTGCAGTCTATAAAAATTGTTTTAAATATATACAAATTATGTATAGTGCATGTCTATTCGAGTATGGAGTTAAATGGGTACACTTATTTGTATATCCAGCTTCAGTGGTGATTTTTTTTTTTTCAAAACAATTTGGCAAAAATTCTCAACGTTTGGATATTGGTGGATAAAATTAAAATCTATAAAGCATGCTAATTAACATATTCAATAAAAAATACAAAAAAATATCTACAGTATCCATGGATATATGTAAGTATAAAAATATTCGTGAATATTTTTTTAGACATTCATCAGGTAACAGTATAGCTACTGAAACAAATTTTTATAGACAGATCGATAAAGAGTGATAAAGAGTACGTACAACCCGCCCCAACCTGATGCTGTTCTTAGCCATGCATAACTTCGTAAAATATTGTATTATTTTTTATGTTAAAATTAATAGTAGAATAGTATTGTTTACTTGTGACTTCTAGGGATATTCTTTCACTACCCTTCTTAGCTACAAACAACACACATATTATGAGTTGGAATAGACTTTTTCTGAAGAGAAATAATATATAAAAAAATTTCCATGTGAATTGATTGTGTAATTCATTGTATCACCCTCTTTTAAACTTTTCATTTACTAGAATCACATGCAAGTATATAAATTGTAACTACAAACATATAAATAAGCAATGCAATTTATTGTAAAAAGTATAAAAAATAATATAAATTCTATCACATTATTGACCATCTCTAAAATTACCTTTCAACCTTTGTTTATTACATCTTATTTATCCCACTAAATTGGTCTTTTATACTCAACTACTAATATTTTCTGATTCTCCTAAAGTTCTAAGAGTAATCAGCAAGAGGAGTCTTGCACAGGTACTAGAGAGTGTGTTTCTTCTGGTACACTGAAAAAATGTAAAATAAAGTTAAACTAAGCCCTGAAATTAAAACCAAAAACACACAAAACTTGAAAGAGGGCCATCCTAAATCTTATCACAAGCTTCAACTTCAGCTTTGGAATTCTGCAAGTAAGATGCATGGCCTCTGTCTGCATGTGTCAAGAAAAAAAAGGAAAACATCAGTGTACTTTATTACAGTGTAATGAAAATTTCATAACATATCTCCCTCTCTTATCTCTTAGTTTTTAACTTCTTACTATTTTTTCAGACCTTGCTTTTGTTGACTCAATTACATTTTAAGTAAAGTTGCTAAATAATCTATATCGTTTATGAAAGCAACTTTTGTTACTAAAATTAAGAATATCAACTAAGTTTTAGTGCAATTAGTATAAACATAAAGTTCCAACATAAAATCTTATTTGAAGAGGAACCAAATATACTATAAAATCAGAAATTAGTATACACCTAAATCATTAGAATATGTTTGGTTCTCTTTGATTGTACAAGAAGCAAATTACTAGATTGGAAGAAGCACTTCAACATAAATTATAATTTTTCTTATTGTTTTCTTAAAGTGTTTGTTAAAATATAGTACAGTACAAATTAAATCATGTCTACCATTATCCAATACTTCAAACAACATAAAAAGTTCACTTTGAACATCTTATTTATTTTTCAACTTTTAAGTAAATTATTCACCTTGATTCTATTTCTTTGGAATCAGTCGTGTCTACTGTAGAAGCTGTAATTTCTACTGCAGAATCAGTACAAAACCCCTTTGAAGATAATTTATCATCAAGGATCTTTCTTCCAACGTAGAATGCTGGTATTTGAGGTAAGGAAACTATTGCACTTTTGTTTGTCAGCATTGATATAATGTCAGACATGGTGGGTCGATCATCTGCATAATGTTCTACACACAAGTGGTCAATATGAATGCATCTTTGTACTTCATCAGGATCAAATGACTCGTTTATTGATGGATCCACTAACTCTGAACATGCACCATCTTTCCATAACTCCCATGTCTGTGAATATTTTAATCAAATTAGACACAGGGAACAAGATAAAACAGCTCAATATGACTAATTTTACATACATGACCTATCAGATTTAACGGGCGATCAGCATCATAGCAACCAAGGTTTCGTCTTCCACTAACAATTTCAAGTAACAACACTCCAAAACTATAAACGTCAGACTTAGTAGAAAAAGCTCCTTCCATCATATATTCTGAAGACATGTAACCACTGCATAAAAGAAACTAATTTATAATATCATGAAATTATTTTTATATATTCATATAAAATTGAACAAAGAAAGAGTTTATTAAGCTCACTGTGTTCCAACAATTCTGTTGGTATTTGAGGATGATTCTTGTTGTGTGAACATTCTTGCTATTCCAAAATCTGAAATTTTTGGATTCATATTTTCATCTAAAAGAATATTGCTAGCTTTTAAATCTCTGTGGATGATTTTGAGTCTTGAGTACTTATGAAGATAAAGTAATCCTTGAGAAATTCCTTCTATTATGTTGAAACGCTTCTTTCAATCTAGTAATTTGCTTCGTGTACAATCTGCCCATTATCAATATATGTATAGTGACGGGTTAGTATGTAACCAGACAAAAACGACTTTTAGTGTGATTGTTGAGTATCCTCTACCATCAGCACAGGAGTTAAGAAATCCAAAAGTTTCCCTATATATGTATTCTAACTTATACATAATAATGAAAACAATTTTCTGTTTCTGTCTTTCAAAAGAAGACATAATTAAACGGAATCTAGTATATTCCTCACCGAATAGATAGAAATCCAAACTTTTATTTGGCATATACTCATAAATTAGAATCCTCTCTTCTTCATGAATGCAACAACCAAGTAGTTGTACAAGATTCGTATGCTGAAGTTCACATATGAGTGTTAGTTCATTCTTAAACTCCACGACTCCTTGTCCAGAAGTTTTTGAAAGCCTTTTTACGGCAATCTCTTGCCCTGTTGGAAGAATTCCCTGAAATGACAATAAAAAACAAAAATTCTGTACTGTAATTGACACAAACTTGTTAATGCTAGTTTCAACTTTTCAAGTCACCTTATAAACAGGTCCAAAGCCTCCTTGTCCTAACTTATTCTCCGATGAAAATCCATTTGTTGCTGCTATAACTGATCTATACTCAAACATTTTCAGGCCATTTCCCTTTTTTAAATCAACTTCAAAATCTTCCATGCCAGATGACCGACTACAAGTTGCCAAATGTATCAGCTTCATCACCATCCTTTCCCTTTTCTTCTCTGTTTAGATGAACATGAGAAAGATAAAAACATAAATAAATTATCAAAAGATTGTGTAAGTGATGTACTACATTGATTCTGAAGTACGTAACTACCTTGAAGCACATATTTTCGTTTCTTTAAGGCTAGGCAAATAGTGAATAGGCAAATTGCAAGTAGGGCAGTTGCTGCTACTGCACCTATCCATGTCCCCTTTTTTGTACCTGCATAAAATGTTTACTTGAATAACAATTAATATTATGGTATTATAACTTTTCAACAACAAAGCCATGACTGCTTTCTGCTAGGCCATACACAATCCTGACTATGTGTGACTAAGGTATACAAAACTTGATTAAAATGATCAAAATTGTACATATATTACTCATTAAAGAAATCAATCGAACCATTAAGTGAACTTACCCTTATGATGAGTTAACGTGTTCACCAGCATGTAAAAGTTTTCACCAGTACTGTCAGACGTATAATTTTCCGCTGAAATCCAATGAAAGAATATACATCCAGTTCCATTACGATAGAGTTCCTTGAATCCACTGCAAGTACAATTGCTCCAGCAACTGGTTTGACAATCACTGTAACCATAACTTGCATTTTCTTCAAAGCTTAAATTCTGATAACTGAAGTAACCGATATTTTTCTGAAACACATCACCAGGATTCCTACACTTGGGTATATCCTGCCATCTTTGACACCCTCCATCAGTGTTGTTATATCCATAACACAAATCAGCCCTTCCAACATATCCTTTATCATTAGATATCTGACCAATTTCTGTTAATAGCCACCATTGATCAGGCTCTTTATTGGTAGTTGTTGTGAAAGAGAAGGAGTTTTCATCCCCATTTGACACAATGGTGTACTTCAACATGCGTTGTGCATCCTCCGAAATGTGCTCAAACCTATTGTTCCTCAGTTTTCCACTTCGCCAACAAACTTTTCCCCGTCTCCTTATGATCAATTCTTGTTCCACAGGTTCCCATTCAAGGCTAAAGGCACCGGGAGCGGCAACTGCTTTTGTGAACCATGAAACCAGTAACCAATGCTGGCCTGTTTTGTGATTAACACCTAATTTCTTGGTGGGGATCAAAATGTCAGTGGGATCATCAAAACTCTGCCACAAGAGAGTGTTTGTCCCATTGGGGTGAAGTTGTTGAAGCACAAAGTTGCCTGAGTCCAACAAGGTGGCCTTTGTGTTGTTGATAGGTTGAGGTGGAGAATACAGTATTATCGGCTTCCCACGTTGAGATCTTATTTTTAGCACACCAGAATGGTTAAGTGACAGAACTGCAGAATCTCTGTCAACAGGTTGGCTTCCATCACTCATCCAAACTTCCAAATTCCTATGTAAATTGTATACAACCAAGTAAATGTTCTCATCACTAGCTACCGATGTAAAAGCTAGACAGTATTTGCCATTTTTTGAAGTTATTCCTTGTGTATCTGTGTTATTCAGGGCATCACCAGGCTTTAAACTGTCATTTGCAGCTTCAACATGAATACAAGTACTCCACCACAACCACAAGTACACAAAAGCAAGCAGCTTCTGTAGCTTATGCTTGATAGCATGTTTCAAACTCGGAAAGACTAAACTGCATGATGGTTGTTTGCACAAGTCATGAGCTGAGAGTTATTCTTTCAGGTACGTTAGAAAAAAGAAATGTATATAGCAACATAAAACTAAGTTCTGATATTAAAACCAGACACGCATTGAATCTGTCAGAAGCATATACTCACAAAAGGTGAAGGAGGGTCATTCCAGATCTTATTACAAGCTTCACACCTTAACGCTCCAACTTTGGCTTTGAAATTCTGCGGCAAAGATGAATGGCCTGTCAGCACAAGTCAGGAGAGAAGAAAAAAATAGTTTATTGCTATTATTGAAGTAATGAATGCCGATAATGATATGATGTATTATTGATCTCACAAAAAGAAAATGAGTTTTGTAAGGTTGAATGAGAAGGTCTATTAGGTTACGTAATTTGATTATCGATTAATGAAAAGTGTAGTTTAAACCTCCTTTGTGTGGCATGTTTCGTTGGCAGTTCTTTGTGGAAAGCTCCTTTTGAACTTTAACTTTACTTTTGCACTTAAAGAGATTGCACTGGTACTTAACATGATATCATCAACATTAATTTATCACAAGTCTTTCTGTGATGAGTTCTTTTCCTTGTTAAAACAAATACTTCATAGTTCAATTAAACATACTTATTTATTTTTAAAATTAAAAAAATTTACTTGAAAAAAAATAAGGAATAAATGAAAAATTTTACTTAAAAAGGAATGGTAAAGAATACATCTATCTATATCATATATAAATCTAAACCACGAATTATAACATCATCTATTGAACTGGCATAAGAAGTAAAACTTATTATGTTGGTAAAACCTACTATGTAGTTTATTGAACAATTGTCATAAAAAATTTAACCTCTACTTCGATTGGATATATCTTAGTTGTAAAATCAACATGATAAATTCTATTTAACTGACATGAAAAGTCTTGCACACAATATGTTTAGTTTCATAGATTTTCTTTATGTGCCTAAATTGGTTAAGACTTTGCACCTAGCAGAACTAACAAAAATCTTTGGAAAAGTTCTTCCAACCTTTACTTTTATTATGTTAAAATAGATATATGGCTTGATAGGTCGACCATGTGAAATATAATTTAGTTCAATTTAGATTTAAAAAATGATGATCTAATTAGAAATAGATTTTTTTAATCAAATTCGTTTGGTTCGAGGTCCGTATGGATCAAGGCCAAGCTCTACATAGACTAGTAGGTTCATCCATTTTTTCTTTTATATTTATTTCTTTTATTTATAATTTTTATTTTATTTTAATTACACATATTATATTATGTTATAGACATGTGAGACACTATAAAAAAAACATTTCTTTAACTTGCAATGCACAAGTCAATATCTAGTTTTTGTAAATTAGTACACAAATAATTCAGGTTTATTCTACTTCCAATGAAGTAGTAATTTCTACTGTAGAAGCAGTACACACTGAAGAAGATAATTTCTCATCAAACATCTCTCTTTGAATATAGAATGCTGGTCTTTTAGGTAAAGACACTATTGCATTCTTGTTTGTCAACATTGATATAATGTCAGACATTGTAGGTCGATCACTTGCATATTGTTCAACGCACAGGAGACCAACATGAATACACCTCTGCACTTCATCATAATCAAATGACTCCTTTAGTGGTGGATCCACTGATTGAAAACACTTGCCATCTTTCCATAATTCCCATACCTGTAAGTATTTTAGTCAAATTAGGCACAAAGAATATGATGCCAAAAAAACAAACTACCCGAAGATAATTTTCATACATACATGTCCAATTAGATTTATTGGGTGATCATCGTCATAAAAACTAGTGTTTTTTCGCCCACTAACAATTTCAAACAACATCACTCCAAAACTATATACATCAGACTTTGTAGAAAAAACTCCTTCCATAGCATATTCCGGAGACATATAACCACTGCAAGAGATATTACATGAGAAAATAAATTTTATTCATACATTGATATAAAATAAATGTGAGAAAGAGTTTAGAAAGCTCACTATGTCCCAACAACTCTATTAGTATTTGATGTCGAGTCTTGTTGACTAAATATTCTAGCCATTCCAAAATCTGAAATTTTTGGATTCATATTTTCATCAAGAAGTATGTTACTAGCTTTTAAGTCTCTATGAATGACTTTGAGTCTTGAGTACTTGTGGAGATACAATAATCCTTGAGCAATTCCTTGTATTATGTTGAAGCGCTTATTCCAATCTAGTAATTTGCTTCTTGTACCATCTTCCCATCCTCATATAGTGATGTGCGTTAGAATATATACTATACAAATATAAAAAAGAAAAATGACTTTTTTTCTTGATGTTCTACCTAGGGAAACTTGAGTAATTATAGTAAATCTATCATCAATAACAATTACAGTTGAGAAAGATCAATGTTCACCTACATATGTGTTTGGATAGCTGCGTAATAATGAAAACAAATTTTATATGTTTGACATCCAAAACAACACATAATTAGATAGTCATTAACACATTCCTCACCGAAAAGATAGAAATCCAAGCTTTTGTTGGGCATATACTCGTAAATCAGAATCTTCTCTTCTTCGTGAATGCAACAACCAAGTAGTTGAACAAGATTCATGTGCTGAAGTTTACATATAAGTGTTAGTTCGTTTTTAAACTCTACAATTCCTTGTGCAGAGCTTCTTGAAAGTCTTTTTATAGCAACCTCCTCTCCTGTGTGCAAAGTTCCCTAATAAAATGAGAACAAAAGGGTCATCAGTCCTTTCAAACAAAGTTATGAATACATAAGTTCAGTAGTTTGAATCACCTTATAAACTGGTCCAAAACCTCCCTGTCCTAACTTATTTTCAAATGAAAACCCATTTGTGGCCGCCACAACCAATGTATAATCGAATACTTTTAAACCGTGTCCCTTTTTCAAATCATTTCCAAAATCTTCCATCAGAGATAATCCATCAGCAGTTGCTGAATTTTGCATCGCCATTTCTTTCTGTTTCATCTCTGCTCAGATGAAAATGAGAAATATTAAAATATAGAAAAATGATGAAGAGATTGTGTGTAACAATGAGTTTGATATATGTAATACCTTGATGCACATGTTGTCGTTTCTTTATGGCTAGGAATACAATGGATACGCATATTATTAGTAAAGTAGCTGCTATTACTGGACTTATCCACACCCACCTTTTTCTACCTGCATAGAATTAAAAACTTCAAATATCAATTATTAGTTTTATGGCTTTATAATTTTTCCAAGCTATTGTCAAGCAAGCGTTGTAGCAAATGACTGCTTTGTGTTTCTATTTGGAGATCAAAGGCTGACAAATAAGAGAATCTTTTTAGCGCAGTTCCCTAAAGTTGTACAAACTAAGAAATGCACAGGAATGCACTCACTCTTCACAAAGGATATGCTTAATTTAGGGTATGATTGAAATCTTCAGACTTTTTTGTACATATTTTAGGGTATGATTGGAATCATTAGAAATTAATTTGTCTATAAAAAAACGAAAGAAGATGGCATTAGACCTACCTTGGTGATGCTGGATTATGATCCCTTTGTTCTCCAGTATGTAAAAGTCTTGACCCGAAACAGTACCGTCAACTATATAATCTTTCGATGAATTCCAATGGTAGAATCTACATCCAGTTCCACTAAGATAGTGTTCTGTGAATCCATTGCAATTACAGTCGCTCCAGCAAGCAGCCTCACAATCACTGTGATTAATATTATCATTTTCATCAACGGTTTCATTTTCATAATTGGGTTGAAGACTCTTTTTGTCAAACACATCACCAGGATTCCTGCACTTAGGTATATCCTGCCATAGTTGGCACCCTCCAGTGCTGTTATATCCATAGCACAAATCAGCCCTCGCAACATATCCTTCATTGAAATTGTAAGATAAGCGTCCAGTATCCGATAGGGACCACCAGTGTGTATGGTTTTCATTTGTAGATGTGAAAGAGAAGGAGTCTTCATCACCATTAGACACTATGGTGTAGTTCAACACGCGCTGTGCATCTTCCGGAATGTGCTCAAATCTATTGTTCCTCAGTTTCCCACTTCGCCAACAAACTTTTCCTCTTCTCTTTATGATTAGTTCTCGTGTTGTTGGTTCCCATTCGAGACGAAAGGTACCTGGAGTGGCGCGCACATCGGTCAACTGTGAAACAAGTAGCCAATGATGGCCTGTTTTGTGATTAACACCTAACTTCATGGTGGGGATCAAAGTGTCAGTGGGATAATCAAAACTCTGCCACAAGAGAATGTTTGTCCCATTGGGGTCAAGGTGTTGAAGCACGAAGTTGCCTGTGTCCAACAAAGTGGCTATAGTGTTGTTGATAGGCTGAGGAGGAGAATAGAGAATAATTGGTTTTTTCACAGAGCCAGATTCTATTTTCAGCACGCCAGAGAAGTTTAGGGATAGAACTGCATCACTCTGGTCCACAGATTGTTCCCTATTACCATTCCAAACTATCTGATTGCCATGTATACTATGGATTACCAAGTAAGTGAATCTTTCCGTCGCTCTTCCAGTCGGATAAAAATCTAGAAAATATTTTCCATTCTTAGAATATAGTAGTGGAGAAGAGAAATTCAGTGTGTCACCGGGCTTTAAACTGTGATCTGCTGCTTCAACATGAACAGAAGTAGTCCACCACAACCACCAGTACATGAAAACAAGCAGTTTGTGTAGGTTAGGCCTCATACCACACTTAAAATATGGTAAAACTAATCTGAAAGAGGGTAGTTTGCCAAGGAATGAGAGTGCTAAACGTGAGAGTTATTCAAATCCTATTTCAAATTTCTGACACCTTGATATGCTCCCACTTGGGTTTGAACTTTGCAGCAAATTTAAGCATGCATGGCTGTGCTGTCAGCATATGCAGGAGAAAAAGAAAAGATGAGTCTACTACCTTCTGAATTGTTTTTTCAGTCAGACTTGGCTTTTCTCAGTTATTTCCCATAAACATATTTAACAATTTTAATGTTGTTTTAGTATATAGCCCAAAGTCATGTTTAAAATAATGTGCATGAAGTGCAATTTTTCTTTACAATGTAACACTTAAATTGAGTATATGATCAAAATAGTTGATATAAGTCAGAGGAACCATAAATGGAACTGTGAAAGGACCAAATATGTGATAATTTATTAACTTTTTGATGAATGTAATTATAAAATAACACAACCTTCTAGTATATTTTAGTGCATGCAAATAAAGAATAATGTATTGTAAAGAAGAAAAGGAAAGATCCTTTTGTAAAAGAAAAGAAAAGAAAAATATAAGTGATCTTCACTAAAAATAGTATTGAAAAGTATGGATAAGGTAATTACTCCTTGTTACATTGATTGTATGTTTGAAGTTAAATATTTTATAAGCACTTTTATAATCCAAACTAAAGAAAAATATTTTAAAAATGTTTATGTAGACATACCTTTGCACTGGATAAACCCAAACTATATAAAGGGCACCAAATTAGCAATTGCGGACAAAACTTTTGGAGTGAGGGGACCTACATCTTTAATTTCTAATGAGTCATCTATTCCAGTGTATTCCATTTAGCTGTACAATTAATTGGATTAGATTGAATTGAAATAAATTTATTTTTTAAAGCTAATGATTTTTTCTATTGAGGATTAAGTTTTATTCAATATAATTCAACATATTTTCAGTATTGAGCTGGGTTAATCGAATTATAAATTTTAAATATTTTTTGTTAAATTAGTATTTTATTTTTTGAAGAATAGGTTATATAATTTAGTATTTGAAAATATATATGTTTAGTGATAAAACAACTATTACTATTATATTTATTAATATTAGTATTATTTAATCATTTTGCTTGTATTGAATTGGGTATGAGGTTCATTTTCATATCACTCAATCCCTAATGATTAATTTAAGTTTGATTCAATGATAAAAGAAATCTAATTTAATTTATAAGTTAAATTGGGTCAAATTAAGTTATTGAAATTATCTAACTAATGAACATCTCTATCTCCCATTATTGACATTCTAAAAAGTATGAGATATCAATTTATGAAGGAAAAATCTAACTCTCTTTTTTTCTCACAATTGGAAAGTTGACTTCATATATATTGGAGTTCCATTCCGATTTTAAAAAAAAGTATATTCAATATAAGTAAAGATCAAATAGGCTTAAATATATATGGTTTTAACAATTTTTTTCTGAAAACAAATATGGCTTTAATAATGTAGTTTTAATTTTTTATATATTAATTATAATTTTTCCTACAGTTTTTAAATTAAAAAATTTTAATTGATCATTAGTATATATAATCCAATTAAACATAATTTTCAAGGCTTATTATAGAGTAAAGTATATCTTTTTCTAATTCTAAACAAAAATAAAAGAAATTATTGATATGTGTTATACTAGTTCATACCAAAACAATAGAAGGAAATAATATATATTACATTTTCCTTCTTTTTATGGTCAACAATGTGCTTAAATTGAACTCTTGTCAATTTTTTTTCTCAAAACTGTGAGTTGAAATGTTTAAGAAGTGGAAATGTCACTCTCTCCCTCCTTGTTCTCACATATATAAAAAAAATTAGGTAATTTAGTTATTTATCTTAGTTTATATATTTTTCTAAAATACTAGTACTCCTAAAAGTATTTGAACTATTTGTATTTCTTTTGTTTTTACTAAATTAATTTTGTAAACTAAATAATTAATTATAGAGAGAGTAGTAATAGTGGATTATTCCTCTTCTCTAAAACTTTGTAAAAGAGAAATAGACAATAATATTTATTCTTTCATGATCTAAAATAATTAAGAATATTTAATGCATTGTTACCTGAAACAATGTTTTATAATTATATATAAGGGAAATATGTCTTAACTATTAATGTGTTTTTTTACTTTATAACAACAAGCTTATATAATTTTAATTATATAAATTTTTAATTTCAAATCTATGTAATGAAAAAATGGTTATATCTCAAAATCCTATATGTTGTCCACCTTAGATAACCAAAAATTATGTGCAAGTTGTGACCCTCTCACCCAAAAGAATTAGCTTCCCTAAACCTTTTCATTAGGGGATTTTTGGAGGGACAAACTAAAAACAAAAGTCAACTTCTATTCTCTTCAAAATATAACATCAGCATTTTTAAAACATTTCACACAAGAAAAAGATATTGATGAATAAAAAAGTAAAGGAAATGAAACAGATAAAAGTTTTGTCGGCCACTTGTTGAAGAAAGATTCAATTATTTATATTGCATAGCTTCCTCGTAATGAGCCACCTTTTGTTTGGGTTAAGACCCAATTCAAGTGTCAGATTTTGAAGATGAATTGCTTTCCATTTTCTAACTTTTTCAAGTGTAAGCAACTGAACTTTTCATTAAAGTAACAACGAGTAATCCACTTCTCACTTTCCTTCCATTATTTGAATAAAGAGAATTGTTCTTTCCTTTTATCCAAAGAGAAAAATTTGGCTATGATACTCTTCTCATTTAAAATTGTCGAGGTTGATGAGGTCGATTAAGATCAATTTTCGAGACTTTCAAGTTGTTATAACGGTTGAAAATTGTCGAGGTTGATGAGGTCGACTAAGATCAATTTTCGAGACTTTCGAGTTGTTATAACGGTTGAAGACTGGATTGAGTGCTTCCAACGTTCAACAAGAAGTATGAAAAATTTAGAGTATAAAATAATGAGATGATTTTTAGTAAGTAATTATGGAATATGATATTATATAGAGTTTTTAAAATAATAAATCATAAATATCAATAAATGGTAATGATTTTATGTTAATGCTAATAAAGAGTAATAAATCTATATTAATGTCAATAAATAGTAATAATTTTTCTTTGAGCTTCGATATTATAATAATTAGTCATTATCATGAGTTATGGTCATTTATGTATAATAAATTGTAATGATATACTGAAATATATCATAGTGCTCGACTACAGATGAGGGAGATAACAAGCCTCCAAGGCTCAAAATCCGACGTCTTGGTCAGATGGTAGTTAAACACTAAAGATATGAGCTATAATTTAGCTATTTGAGGTGCCTTTATTACTTATTTATTTACCTCCTTTAAGGCCCTGCACGTTACTCAAGCATTTATGATAAGTGTGTAATGATACATTGGTTACATATTCTAGAGCTCAGTTACAGATGTTAACTCTTTGACAAGTGTATCAAATTGTTCAAGTAATAAAGTGAAAGTCCAAGTATCGTTTTCCCAAGGGATTAGCGGTTGTTTAACAATTACGTGTGATTAGTACTTTCGAATATATTGTAAAAGACTTAAATTTATCGTGTTGGTAATGTAAATTCAGCTTACAAATTTATAAACTACTAGAACAATTAATGTATATAAGAAAGATAACTTCACTGGGGTTGGAATTCTTGAACTCACTTAATGTAAAATCTCGTGAATATAAATATATCTTTAAGCAAAACTCCATATTCACACAAAATGTATACTTACCCTAATTCCTTAGAGATAAGTTCTAAACTTTAATGCCAAAATCTAATTCCTTAGTTTTCTCAATAAAGCTTGCATGAAGACTTGTGTATAGAATGACCAAGTGTTATCATACTATGTCTAATATAATAACCCAAGGTTGTTCCACCTTAAGTTCTCAGTTTCAAAATGCATTTTCCAATGACCAGAAACAACATAAAGCATAGATGATCAAGCCATGCACAATAGACACGGAAGATGGAACATAAGAGTATGAAAAGATATACACATATATCAATGAGAGATACACAAGTTTGAGTTCATTACATCCAACCCCAATGAGAGGGGAGTCTAGCTACTCATAGACATTTGGAGCACTAAAAATGGATAAGGAAATGATGATCTTCCAGAAGAAAGCTTTTCCGAGCCCTTCGTTCGTCCCACCGTCTCCTCTCGTTCCTGTTCTATCTGTTTTTGCCCCCCAGATCTCCCTGATGAATCCAAAAGGTCACTTTTTAAACTGGTGCAAAGAGCAACATCTCGCTGGGCGAGCAATGACTCTCGCTGGGCGAGAATCCACGTGTCACAATCATTATTTGTTTGGTCTACGTAGCCCAGCGAGAGTACTGACTGTCCAACAACCTGATCATAAATTCGCTGGGCGAGAAGACTTGTGGCTGGGCGAGAAGTAGCAGACTTCCAAAACTCAATCTTCAAACTCTCATTTCTCTACAAAAATTTAACAAAGTGAATAGTAATCACATTCTTTCAAAAAGATAGAAGTATTGTAATCTTTAACACAAAAAGAGAAGAGAACATGACAAAAATACAAATAAAAAGGGTGAATTAATATAACCAATTAAGTTGAAATATCATTTATCAACACCCCCAAACTTATATTTTTGCATGTCCTCATGTAAAATAAAACTAAAAATGTGCACCACAGAAACAAATGGTTTTCTAAACAATTCTCTGGTACAAAAGCTGAAAAGAGTTAAATTTGCATAATCCAAGTCTTAACACAAATGTCATGGTGCTCTGATAAAACAAATCCCCAAAAGTAGAGTGACACATGCTAACTCAGAGGAACAAGGTACTGCAACTCCCCACTAACAGTTTCACTCATCACACATGTGTTTACATCCAATGAATTCTCACACAAAGCATGCCATCCTCATTTCATACATTTTTTCACATCATCTACTTATACATATAACATGCTTGATTTTGATCAAAAGGTCTTTCAAAGGTTATAACATGGTCAGGTTAAAGAAACAAATATGGTTTTTCAATGAATTCAAAAATACTGTCAGAAGATGAGAACAATAAACATTCTTGTCTAAATCATACCCGTTCACCACTTTCACACACTCAGCTTTATTTATCATTCATTCTTCAATCTCAACCATTTACAATGTTTATTGTTCCTTTGAATATTGATTTCTCTTCTCTTCAATCTCTCTCCTTTTCATCACTCTTTCTACTTTTTTTTTTTTTTAAGAAACAAGAGAGAGACCAAAGATTTTAGAGAGATCTTTTTTTTTTATTCAAAACTTATTTCTAAGATGAAAAATATATTCTTCCCCCAAACTTAATTTCCCATCCATGCTCATCAAACAAGAATGTTCATTGTCCTCTTCTTCCTAAGGTGTGGGAAGGGAAAAAGATTTCTTTGGTTAGGGTTCGAAGAATAATTCATGATTGCTCAAAATGGCTAACAAAGATTCACACAATTCATAAGGTTGGCTTTTTGGCTTAGTGGGAGAATCCTCACAAAACAAAACAATTGCCTTAATCATCTCAAATCTAGCACATGTTTATATTGTTCAGAATCATGCAAAAACACATTTATGAAAATAAGCAGCCCATTTCACTCACTCTCTCAATTTTTCATGTAATCACTCAACAAGTACTTCCCCTGAGTCACATATCAATCTAAGCTTGGCAAATTCAAATCTCATGCAACCACAGACATAAAGTTTCAACTCAGAAATTTTGTAGTTAAACCCATCATACAATGCAACAGAGAATTCTAAAGAAAATCAATGTTTCTCATGCAACAAATAATTCTAAAGAAATTAAATTAAGCAGTAATTAAATTGTTCAAATACCATAAAAAGTACAAAACATAATGAAATTAAAACCCAACAGACTAATAACAAAAGCTAGATTAAATCACGGCCAAGGCCTCCATCCTGATTATGGGTCCTCCTGACCAGCAGCAGCACTTGTACCACCTTCACCTGCATCATCACCACCTGTATATCCATCCCACCTCGGGAAGCTAGGTCTGTCCCCAGGCCATGGCACTCTGGCTTCAAACTGGGATCCAGTCATAATGTAATCATCAGGTACCTGGGGAGAGAGAAGGGACAGCTTATGCATGCCATCCATCAACCAATACTGCCCCTACCTTAGAGCATCTTCCCTGGTTGCCTGCTGGGCCATAGCAGCTGAAAAAGTTTCTTCCGTGACATAAGCAGAGGAGTCACGGGAACGTCGTGAAGGACCGGCTGCTCTAGGTTCCAGCTCAGCAGCAGATGACATGTCTCCTTTGTTGATGCAATGCTTAATGATGAACTTCTTGTCAATAGGGGGTTGCAGTGGGAGAAGAACAGGAGTGTCAGAAATTACTCCTCTTTCTTTACAGAGGGAAGTGATGAGGGCAGGAAAGCCAAGCTTGCAGGTGGCATTATCAACAATTAAGGCTATCTCATAGGAGATGTGATAGCCTATGTCCATGTCTAAGCCCTGAATAATGCCATAGATGAGATAGGACCTCTCCATGTTGATGTCAGAAGTGTGAGTGTTGGGGTCCAAGTTGGTGAATGAAAAGGCACTCCACATCTGAGCCAGTGAGGTGAGATGTTTCCTTAGGATACGCACAAGAACTCCATTCTCCCCCAGGACAAAAGTGTGTCCATGAGTGCATAAG
This sequence comes from Lablab purpureus, assembly GCA_030347555.1. Classification (NCBI taxonomy): domain Eukaryota; kingdom Viridiplantae; phylum Streptophyta; class Magnoliopsida; order Fabales; family Fabaceae; genus Lablab; species Lablab purpureus. The sequence goes on from CM059264.1 coordinate 31,089,566, forward strand.
GTAGAAGCAATGGCAACATGATCCTTAGATGAATTCAAAAACTGGCCATAGGGGCTTTCCTGTCCTACAGGAATGGGAGTGGTCTTCAAGAAGGCATTCAACGTGCGCCTATCAAACTTTATCAGCTTTCCCCTCACTTTAGATTGGCGAGGCAAATTCCCTTCAGGGTCGTAGGCATTAGCATAAAATTCCTTCACTAACACCTCATCTACCTCATTGGGGAGATTCCCCAACACCCTATGCCATAAGCGACGTTCAAACTCAGTGCGGAACTCATCATATTCTCCTGGCGCTAATTTGACCCTCCGCTCAAGAAGCAACCCTCGGTGCATAATATCCTGAAAACGGTTTGCAGCCACCTTAGAAGCAAACCTGTGTTGATCAAAGTTCTCTACAAAGTTCTGAGGTAAAAACTCAGACTGAGATCCCCGAGCTGAAGAGGATGCCGCCTATTTTCTCTTTTTAGGAGCACCAACAGAGGTCTTTGGAGGTGCCATCTGCACTTAAACAAGAGTTATATTAGGCATGTACACAATACTTGGAAATTCAGCATGTAACAGTGACTGATCGCTGGGCTTCAGACCCTTCTTCGCCCAGTGACCACAAAACAGAGACCAAAAATTTTGGAATTTCGCTGGGCGACTAGTTTTGGCAAACCAGCGAAATTAAAACCGAGAGCAATAATTTTTGAATTTCGCTGGGCGACCAAAACCAGTCGCAAGGCGAGTTAACACAGCAGCAACTCACTCGCTGGACGGGACCAGAGAAACAGCATACCAAACCATCTGCAGTTAACAATAATCCAACTAAAACACACATGCATGCTTATTACAACGTAAAACATACTGTAAAAAGTCCCACATGAAAACTGCATCAAACTAGGATTCATAAAAAATGATACTCAGGAGGCATATATCATCAGCAACACAACCAAAAACCACTATCATTAAACTACTCATGCAATACGAATAATCCATAGGCATGGAAAAACATTCATGAAACAGTTAACACCAGAGAAACAAAATGCAGAAGGCATACCAGAAGATAGCAACAACAGTCAGAAACCGAAATAGAAGAAGAAAACATACTAGAATCGGAGTGAAATGAGAGAAGAACGGTGACCGGAAGGGAAGACGAAAGTGAGAGTGGGAGAGTGAGTGCGACCAACGAGAGTGAGAGCGAAAATGAAAATGAGAGTAGGGAGAGTGAATACGTGGAAGGGTTAAAATAGAAGTGAAAACGGTAATTAATGTTTTCAAACCGCACTTATTCGCTAGGCGACCATATGCAGTCGGTCGCCCAGCGACTAAAACTTTTCAAAAAATGAGACTCGTAGCTGGGCGAGCCATACCCCATCGGTGGGCGACTACTCTCGAAAACAGAAAAAGCAGAAACCCTTTAACTACTTTATGACAAAGTGCAGTAGTCGCTGGGCGAGTAAGCATGTCACCCGGCGACTGAACGGTTTTTTTTTTACAAAGCCTCTCTCGCTGGGCTGCCTAGTTGGTCGCCCAGCGACAGGAAAAATAGTGGCTAAAAAACTTGGAATTTCGTTGGGCGACTAGGTTTGCAAGCCCAACGAAATTAAAGCCGAGAGCAAGAGTTTTCTTTAGGGGTCTACTCGCTGGGCAAAGATATTGACAGCCCAGCGACAGGAAAACTGGAGTGCTCCAGGGGTTTACTCGCTGAGCGATTACTAGAGTCGCTGGACGAGTCTGCATAATTGGGAAATTATTTTTCTACAGAAACAAAACTCGACTAGTGACTACAGTTCTCGCTGGGCGTGAGAAGTACCCGAGAACAAAAGAAAAACAGAAGATAGATTACCAACTACAACTGAAAACAATAAACACAGGGTTGCCTCCCTGTAAGCGCTTTTTAACGTCTTTAGCTCGACGCCTGATAGCTCAAGGATCTTGGAGATGTATGATTGTGGTGAGTCTTTCCACCTCACCACCCAGATATGGTTTTATTCTCTGACCATTCACGACCCAACTTCTCTGAGTGTCCCCTGAAGTTGGGTCAAACAGTTCCACAACACCATGGGGCTTAACCTCTTTGATTGTAAATGGGCCAGACCACTTTGATTTCAGTTTGCCCGGAAAAAGTTTGAATCTAGAATTAAAGAGGAGAACTCTCTGTCCAAGATGGAATTCTCTTTTCAGCAGCTTCTTATCATTATAGAACTTAACCCTCTCCTTGTAGCTCTTGGAATTTTCATAAGCATGCAGTCTCAATTCTTCAAGTTCCAACAGCTGCATCTTCCTCTTTTCTGCAAACAGGTTGGATCAAAGTTTAAGAGTTTCATTGCCCAGTAAGCTTCGTGCTCCATTTCAACAGGTAAATGACAAGCTCTCCCATAAACCAGCTGAAACGGAGAGAGACCAACAGGAGTATTCAAGGCAGTCCTAAATGCCCACAGAGCATCATCCAGCTTTAGAGACCAGTCCTTTCTTGATGAAGCCACAGTCTTTTCCAATATCTTTTTGATCTCCCTATTTGAGACTTCAACTTGGCAATTGGTTTGGGGATGGTATGGTGAAGCAACCTTGTGCCTCACTTCATAGTGTTGTAAGACCTTGGTCAGCTGAGTGTTGCAAAAATGAGAGCTTCCATCACTAATAAGGACCCTAGGTACTCCAAACTGTGCAAAAATATGCTTCTTCAAAAATTTAATTACTTTCTTAGCATCACTTTTCTTGCAAGCTGCTGCTTCCACCCATTTGGTTACATAATCAACAGCAACCAAGATATATTCATTGTTGAATGATGGTGGAAGTGGGCTAACAAAATCAATTCCCCAACAATCAAAAACTTCAACCTCCAAAATGGCTTGTAAAGGCATTTCATGTCTCCTAGAGATGCTTCCTGTCCTCTGACACTTATTACAGTTCTTGGCATGAGCTTGAGCATCCTTGAATAGAGTAAGCCAATAGAATCCAACTTGAAGAACTTTAGCAGCTGTCCAGTCCCCACTGAAGTGTCCGGCATAGGGTGAATTGTGACAATGCCATAATATGCTTGCAGCTTCCTTTGCAGTAACACACCTCCTCAGCAGATTATCAGCTCCCAATTTGAACAGATAAGGGTCATCCCAAACGAACTGTTTTGCATCATGCAAGAACTTCTTCCTTTGGTGCCATGTGAATTCTTCTGGAATAACCCCTGCAACTTTGTAATTTGCCATGTCAGCAAACCAGGGTCTCTGCTGTATGAGCATCAAGGTTTCATCAGACAATTCTTCTCTAATCTCCCCTTCTTTGCATGTCACTTCTTCATTCGACAGCCGAGAAAGATGATCAGTAATTACATTCTCGCTGCCCTTCTTATCTTTGATCTCCAAATCAAATTCTTGTAACAATAGAATCCATCGAATGAGCCTTGGCTTGGAATCTGGTTTAGTCAGCAGATACTTGATTGCAACATGATCTGTATAGACAACAACTTTAGACCCAATGAGATAAGGCCTAAACTTCTCTAAAGCATACACAATAGCTAACAACTCTTTCTTAGTGGTGGCATAATTCAGCTGCGCACCATTTAACACTTTGCTAGCATAATAGATTGCATGGAAAACCTTCTCTTGCCGCTGTCCCAACACTGCTCCAATAGCATAGTCACTAGCATCACACATCAACTCAAAGTTTTGCATCCAATTAGGAGCAATAATCACCGGTGCAGAAATGAGTTTCTCTTTAAGAATGTTGAATGCCTGCAAGCATTCTTCATCAAAGTTGAAAGCATTGTCTTTAACAAGTAGATTGCATAGAGGTTTGGCAATCTTGGAGAAGTCTTTAATGAATCTTCTATAGAATCCAGCATGTCCAAGAAAACTCCTTGTGCCTTTAACATTGGTTGGGGGAGGCAACTTTTCTATAACATCCACTTTGGCATTATCTACAACAATGCCTCTTGCTGACACTTTGTGGCCTAGAACAATCCCTTCTCTCACCATGAAATGACATTTCTCCCAATTCAACACAAGATTGGTCTCCACACATCTCTTCATGACAACTTCTAAATTTTTCAAACATAGATCAAATGAAGTACCAAAAACTGAGAAGTCATCCATAAACACCTCTATGCATTTTTCAATCAAGTCAGCAAAGATGGCCAGCATACACCTCTGAAAAGTTGCTGGACCATTAGATAGACCAAATGGCATTCTTCGATAGGCAAAAACTCCAAAAGGACAAGTAAATGCAGTTTTCTCTTGATCTTCTGGATTCACACAAATTTGATTATACCCAGAGTAACCATCTAAAAAGCAATAGTATGTTTGTCCTGCCAACCTTTCTAACATCTGATCCATGAAGGGTAGAGGGAAATGATCCTTCCTGGTGGCCTGATTGAGCTTTCTATAGTCAATACACATCCTCCACCCTGTGACTGTCCTTGTAGGGATCAACTCATTCTTTTCATTTTGAATGACAGTCATTCCCCCTTTCTTTGGCACTACATGCACTGGACTCACCACTATTGGAGATTGGATATATCATTCCAGCTTCTAGAAGCTTCAGTACTTCTTTTCTCACCACCTCCTTCAAAGTAGGATTTAATCTCCTCTGTGGTTGTGCAATTGGTTTGAAATCCTTTTCTAACATGATCTTATGCATGCAGTAAGCTGGACTTATCCCTTTCAGATCAGATATATGCCAACCTATTGCTCCCTGGTTTGCTCTTAAAACATCAATAAGCTTCTGCTCTTCTATTTTTGAAAGGGAGTTGCTGATTATGACTGGTTTTTTAGCTTCTTCATCAAGAAACACATATTTGAGGTTAGCAGGCAACATTTTAAGCTCAAGTTGACTCTTCTCATCATCTTTTTCTTTTTCTAACCTCTCCACTTTACTATCATCAAGTGGTATTTCTTTGAATTTCTCCAGCTGATTTGTCATTTCCTCTATCTCCTTCTCTTCTTCACTGGTTAAATCTTCATATTCCTCAAGTAATACTCGCTCAAGAGGCAATTTCAGAAACAGCCGAGTCTTGGCATTTTCAATCACTTCATCCAATACCTCCACTCTAAAACAATTGCTAGTGTCTCCAGGATGTTGCATGGCTTCAAGGACATTAAAGGTAACCACTTCATCTTGCACTCTAACCTTGAGATGACTGTCATCAATATCTATTACTACTCTTGCTATCTTCATAAAGGGTCGTCCCAAGATGAGAGGAACTTTTGTGTCTTCCTCCATGTCCAAAATGACAAAAATCCACCGAAAAAGTGAATTTATCAACCTTCACTAGCACATCTTCAATGACTCTGTATGGGCACTTGATGGATCTGTCAGCTAACTGCAGTGTCATCCTGGTGGGTTTTACCTCCAAATCTCCAATTCTCTTCATCATAGAGAGTGGCATCAAATTAATGCTTGCCCCCAAATCAATTAGTGCTTTGCCAATGGTTAGCTTACCAATAGTGCATGGAATGGTGAAGCTACAAGGGTCCTTTAGCTTGGGAGGAAAGAGTTTCTGAATTATTGAACTACAATTCCCCTGGACTTCAATAGTCTCCTCTTCAATGTATTTCCTTTTCTTAGTGAGCAACTCCTTCATAAACATAGCATAAGCGGGCATCTGTTGGAGTGCTTCAGAGAATGGAATATTGATTTCAAGCTTCTTGAATATGTCCATGAATCTTGCAAATTGCTTCTCCTTCTCCTTCTTTGAATGAACTGGAGGGTAAGGTAAGGGCTTTAGTTGATTTCTCTCTCTTCTATTTTCCTCTTCTTTCTTATTTTGTGGGTCAATCTCATTTTCTTCTCTCCTCTCATCTTTTTCACTCTCATCTTTTTTCTCAACCTCATTTGTTATCTCTTTTTCTTTTTCTCTCTTCTCACTTCTTTTTTCCAAAATTTTTCCACTCCTAGTGATAATAGCTTGACAGTGTTCCTTAGGATTGTCCTCAGTGCTTGCCACAAAATTGTTTTCCGGTTTATCCTCCAATTTCTTAGCTAGTTGTCCCACTTGGATCTCCAAGTTTCTAATAGATGCTTCAGTGCTCTTATGGTTTGAGATAGAAACTTGCATAAATTGTTGGAACGTGTCCTCAAGCTTGGTAGTTCTATCATACAAGGATGGTTGTTGTTGTGGAGGAGGAGGAGGTTGGCTTGATGATCCACTTTGCCCTATACTAGGATGAGGTCTCCACCCTTGATTATAGTTATTGTACCCTCCTTGTCGACCTTGATTTCCCACATAGTTAACATCTTCAGATGAGGTGTGTGGCATAACGCATTGTCCATTAACATGGTCTCCACCACACAGTTCACAACTTTGGACATGATGATGCTGTGCTTGAGATACATTCATGGTTTTCAACTCTTGTGGCAGTAGAGTCAGCTTCTTCATAAGTGCTTCAAGCTGTTGAGTCATTAGCTTATTTTGAGCTAACAAAGCATCTTGGGATTGTAACTCCAACACACCTCGGCTTTGAGATGAAGCCCTTTCATGATGTACTTCATAATCATTAGAGGCCATATTCTCTATTAACTCATGAGCCTCACTAGGTGTTTTCCACTTGATCATACCTCCAACTGAGGCATCCAACATCAATTTTGTTTGAGATTTTAATCCTCCCAAAAATATGTTGATTTGAGTTGGTTCATCAAAACCGTGAGTGGGAGTCTTTCTCAATAGACCCTTGAATCTATCCCAAGCTTGACTTAGGGATTCATCAACATCTTGTTGAAAAGAGGAGATTTCTTGCTTGTCTTGATTAACCTTTGACTGAGGGAAATATTTGTTTAGAAACTTAGATACAACATGATCCCACTCAGTGAGACTGTTCTCAGGAAACGAGTGCAACCATGTCTTAGCACCACCAGCCAATGAGAATGGGAATAGACTCATGCGAATAGCTTCATCAGGCACTTGGTGAATCTTTACAGTGTTGCATATCTCTAGGAAAGTTGCAAGATGAGTATAAGGATTCTCATGACATAGCCCATGAAACTGATTGTTCTGAACAAGATGGATAAGAGCAGGCTTCATCTCCATATTTGCAGCATTCACCACTGGCCTAGCAATACTATTGAAGTTAAGCGGCCCAGAAAAAGTGCCATAGTATTCTAAAGTACGCATTCCTCCTTCTATTTTATGATCCTCCACCATGGGTTCTTCTTGATGTATCGAGAGAGGATTTGGTTAAGTGTCAACCCTCTCTGCAACTCTGCTTGCTTCTTTAGCTTCCTGACTTTGCCTTCTTTTCCTTCTACTATTGTTCCTCCGAGATGTTCTTTCAATTTCAGGATCAAAAAGCAGTGGCTCAGCTGGAATTCTGCCTCTCATGCAAAACAGGAAAACACTAGAAAATTGCAAGTTAAGCAACAAAATATGAGTTAGAATATTATTAACATAACTAAATGACAAAAAAAATAAAAATAAATGAACAAGATCAAAACTAGCAAACACACTCAAATTGCAAAAACAATTGTTAATCCCCGGCAACGGCGCCAAAAACTTGTTAACTCTTTGGCAAGTGTACCAAATCGTTCAAGTAATAAAGTGAAAGTCCAAGTATCGTTTTCCCAAGGGATTAGCGGTTGTTTAAAAATTACGTGTGATTACTACTTTCGAATATATTGTAAAAGACTTAAATTTATCGTGTTGGCAATGTAAATTCAGCTTGCAAATTTATAAACTACTAGAACAATTAATGTATATAAGAAAGATAATTTCACTGGGGTTAGAATTCTTGAACTCACTTAATGTAAAATCTCGTGAATATAAATATATCTTTAAGCAAAACTCCACCTTCACACAAAATGTATACTTACCCTAATTCCTTAGAGATAAGTTCTAAACTTTAATGCCAAAATCTAATTCCTTAGTTTTCTCAATAAAGTTTGCATGAAGACTTGTGTATAGAATGACCAAGTGTTATCATACTATGTCTAATATAATAACCCAAGGTTGTTCCACCTTAAGTTCTCAGTTTCAAAATGCATTTTCCAATGATCAGAAACAACATAAAGCATAGATGATCAAGCCATGCACAATAGACACGGAAGATGGAACATAAGAGTATGAAAAGATATACACATATATCAATGAGAGATACACAAGTTTGAGTTCATTACATCCAACCCCAATGAGAGGGGAGTCTAGCTACTCATAGACATTTGGAGCACTAAAAATGGATAAGGAAATTATGATCTTCCAGAAGAAAGCTTTTCCAAGCCCTTCGTTCGTCCCACCGTTTCCTCTCGTTCCTGTTCTATCTGTTTTTGCCCCCCAGATCTCCTTGATGAATCCAAAAGGTCACTTTTTAAACTGGTGCAAAGAGGAACATCTCGCTGGGCGAGCAATGACTCTCGCTGGGCGAGAATTCACGTGTCACAATCATTATTTTTTTGGTCTACGTAGCCCAACGAGAGTACTGACTGTCCAACAACCTGTTCATAAATTCGCTGGGCGAGAAGACTTGTGGCTGGGTGAGAAGTAGCAGACTTCCAAAACTCAATCTTCAAACTCTGATTTCTCTACAAAAATTTAACAAAGTGAATAGTAATCACATTCTTTCAAAAAGATAGAAGTATTGTAATCTTTAACACAAAAAGAGAAGAGAACATGGCAAAAATACAAATAAAAAGGGTGAATTAATATAACCAATTAAGTTGAAATATCATTTATCAACAGACACAAGCCCTCGAGCTCAGAATCTGATGTCTTGACTTGAGGATGACCAAACTTAGACGAGTTACTAAAACTGAGCTAACAGATTTGTAGGGTTCCCATTTTTTGTAAACCTGTATGAAGCTTAAGCCTTTTTGGAATCTACTATGGGTTGTCGATTTAAGGCTGACTTGGAGGACCTAAGAATTATTTTAACCCATTGTAAGTTGCCGATTTGAGGCTGACCTGGGTTATCTGGATCCATTGTAAGTTGCCAATTTGAAGCAGACCTGAATCACTTAAGAATTATTTGAACCCATTGTAGATTGCCGGTTTGAGGCCGACTTGGATCTCTAAAGAATTATATGAATCCATTGTTGGTCGTCGGTTTGAGGCCAACTTGGATTGTCTGCATCCATTGTAGGTCGCCAGTTTGAGGCTGACTTGGATCTCTCAAGAATTATCTGAATCCATTGTAGGTCTCCTGTTTTAGGTCGACCTAGGTTGTCTAGTCGTCAATTTGAAGTTGACCTGGATCTCTCAAGAATTACCTGAACCCTTTGTATGTCGCCGATTTGAGGCCGACCTGAGTTTCTTAATAGAAATTGTAGAATCTATTGTAGGTCTCCGATTTGAGGCCGACCTAGGTTTCTTAATAGAAATTGTAGAATCTATTGTAAGTTGCCGATTTGAGGCTGACCTGGATTTCTTAAGTGCATATAATATAAAACAATTCATATGATTAGATAATACTTTTATATATTGATGATGATATGCTTTGTTAAAACCTTGTTTAGTAAAAAATATCCTAGGGATAAAAAATCGAACTAAGGAAAAGAGTACAACACATGTGCGATCTTTACTTTTATGAACTGATTTTGTGTTTGGCCTATGTGGGTTTTTGCAACTTCTTTAACATTTCTGAGTTCTCTTCTATACTTATGTACCTGGTTGCTCGTACTCTAAGAGCATCCATGTCATTAGGAGGATCAGCAAAGAGGATATAAAGAAACTTACTTGGCCAGTGGTCGACTATGAGAGCGTGCATTATGTCGATAGGATATAGGTCGGGTATTCCTAGGGAAGCTTTGGCGAATCGGGCCACCTATGGCTGTAGTGGTCCATTGTCCCCTTGGATCACGTTATGTAGTGATGTCAAACTTGCGATGACCGGCTTGCAATCGGCAAATCGTGCTGTGAACCTGGCGCAAGGTTTTAAATGAATCTATAGAGTTTTGTGGAAGAGAATAATACCATTGTAAGGTGAGGCCTATTAATATTGTCGGAAAAATTTGACAATGTATAGCCAGATATCTTAAGAAAAAGGTTGGCCTGTGTTAAAAAGGCCTTTATATGGACGTCTGGGTCTGTTGACCCATCATATTTATCTAGGTTAGAAATCTTCAGCTTATGCAGGAGGGGAATGTTGATTATCTCCTGTGTGAAGAGTTGAAAACCCTCTAGACTTTGTTCAAGATCTGGGTTTAGGGGTGCTACTGGAACAACTTTGAAGGGTTGGTGTTGGCCATATTACTCCCTCCTATGTTCTCTGGCATTTGGCAGAGGTCCCTAGAAATAAGGGTAGTCATCATACCTTTCCGATCTACCTCCCTATGGGTGGTATTGTCGTCCTTGACTCGGTTCTCCTCGTCCATGACTCGGTTCTCCTCGTCCATGACTCGGTTCTCCTCGTCCATGACTCGGTCCTCCTTGTCCATGACTCGGTCCTCCTCGTCCATAATGATGTGGGCTTTCCTTGTATCCCCATGGGTTACCATGATTTCCCTTACTAGGCGGGTAGTATGCCTCCTCATGTTGATAGGCATGCCCTTTATTTTCGACTGTGTACAGGTCGGTACTGTCTCGTCCAACAAGACGAGATGGACTCTTCCTTGGCGGGGGTCTGTGTCGGTGTTCCCCTCGTCCGTGTCAACGGTTTCTCCTTGGGTTTGATTCGACATTAGTTCTTTCTACGTTGTGTTGGGACTCGCCTTCATTTTCACGGACTAGTCGGTGAATGTCGAGTATGTCCTGCAATGCTTGCAGATTGTCCTGCTGTTGTTCTCTTAGGTTGTGGATCAAGCCTTCCATGTGTGCCCAAATTACATCTAGGGTTGTTTGATTCATCCCTATGTTTTGCTTGAAAAACAAGACTCGAAATGTGGTTAGGAAATAAATTATCGAGCCCCACAGTGGGTGCCATCGAAAATGGTCAAGGTCGGATGAGATCGACTAAGGATGACTTTCAAGCTATTGTGACTGCTAAAGACCGAATTGAGTGCTTCCTGCAGAAGACACTCCGACACTCAAGTCAGAAAGAAGTATAAGAAAGTTTAGAGTATGAAGTAATGAGATGAGTTTTAGTGAGTACTCCTTGGAATATCATATTATAGAGTTACTGGAATAATAAATCATAAATATAAATAAATGATAATGATTATGTATTAATGTTAATAAAGAGTAATAACTCTATATTAAAGTCAATAAATAATGATAATTTTTCCTTGAGATAGACCTTTCTTTCTAGGATGGAAGAGATAATGTTGATGAGGAATATTTAGATTGAGAAATGAAGGTGGAAAAACTCTTTGCCAACCACCCTCTACCTGAAAAAAAGAAACTATCCTAGACTATCTCAAATTTTAAAAATTTTACTCGATTAATGGGAACAAAGACAAAATGATGTTATAATTGGAAAAAAATTAAAAATATATAGTGAAATGACAGGAGTTGGAGGATTGTTTGAGAAAAAAATTTATTCTAACTTATTATGAAAAAAAATAAAAAGTTCAAAGAAAAATTGAAAGAGTTCATAAAAAAAGAAAAAAAATTTATAGAAAAAAAAAGAGTTTGAAAGATGACAAAAAAATTTAAGAATAAGCTAAAAGACTTTATAGGAAAACAAGAACTAATTATATTTAATATTGACAAAAATAAATTGTCATAAATATATAGGAAAATAGTGACAAATCACTATAGTATATTATATATAATATATATTATATATAACAATAATGACAATTAATATAGTGATAATGTCAAAATATTTTATGATAATTATTAATTATTTTTTATAATAAATATTTTATTATTATTATTATTAGAAATTAAATTGATGTATATTTAAATTAAATAAGTATTTAAAATATAACAATAAACAGTAATATTTTCAAATATTTTGATCCTGCAAATAAATAAAAGAAATAATTAATATTTTAGAAATAAAGATGTAATTATAAATATATTAATTAAAAAATTTAAATAGTAAAACTTCTAATTAATATTTTAGAAATAAAGATGTAATTATAAATATATTAATTAAAAAATTTAAATAGTAAAACTTCTAAATTATATGTTATCTTTTGTGTATTTTCCACTTGACTTTTGAACAAATTGTTTCTCCACAAATTTTTTTGTCATGGATACATGGCCTATACTTTATGAATGTTTGACTTTGTTTCCAACATACAAAATTATCAACACGAGAGGTGTTTTTTTAAAAGATATTATAAATACATGACAATCTTCCATTTTAGTACTCACAACTTTTTACACTCAATAACTTTTATATATATATATATATATATATATATATATATATATATATTTAAACTCTTATTAATTTGAACATCGAAGATTTTTTTAGAGAATGATTTCTCTTTAGTTTCAACAACTCGGTGTCTATAGTTTAGAAGCCTTGTCTAGATCTTAAAGGCATTGATCCAATCACCTCAGTAGACTCACATTCTTTTCTTGCAAGAATTGGAGTGTCCACACTGTACTCTGCTTTGATTTTTAGTTAAAAATACATTTGAACCAAACATAAAATTTACATGTAGTTCAATTTGAACATAAATAAATTCAAATCAAACAAAACTAATTTGTGTAGTTTAATTTAAATCGATTTTGTAGTTTTAGTACATAACTTTTTTATTAATATATGTATTATATATTTATAGGTTGTGACATAATACTAGATAAGTTACAAGATCTACATCTCATAAGTTTAATAAATTTTTAGAAAACATCCTTGATACATATGTATAATGTTGCAAGAAATTTAAAACATAAACAATAAGTTTTTTGTTTTAACATTTTCTCCGAAAATTAATAAATAACATTTACTATCAGAAAAACTATTTTTTTCCCTTATATTTTAAACATATTATATTATTAGTCATTTGTAACACACACATATATATATATATATATATATATATATATATATATATAAATTGAGGTAGGCATTGGTTATTACTTTTTTTTAAATAAATTTTTAGTCATTTTTTAATTGATTCAATTCTGAACCCCTAATAAAAATAACCTAAATATTTAACACTTTCCTTAACTAGAACCCATTTAGATACCTAGTTAGTGGCGTATATTAGTCACTTATCAAAGACTTATATAGGCTTATCTTTTAAGCAAATTCTTTAATTGCATGGGGAGACTATTCCTCCTATGGGTTATTCCAAACGTTGCCAATTATTACCATTTGTGTGAATAACACCTACTTTCATGGTTAAAACTAAAGTGTAACAAAGATTTATTGGATTTAGAGGAGAGTGTAAAGTGAGAAAAAAAATAAAAGATGGTAGATGATTTGATTAATGTAATATAATATTTTTTATATTTTAAGAAAAAAATTGTAAAATAATTTTTATTTTTTTTACAAAAATTAATTTTTAAAAATATAAATTAAAGTTAAAATGCATTTTAAATTAAAATAAAAGATTATTCTAAAAGTTTCATAAATAAAAATTATATTTCAGAAAAACATATTAAAATAAATTAAAATATAAAAATAAAAATAAAAATAAAAATAAATTTAAAATATTATAATTTTTTCATAAATAAAAAATATATTTTAAAATAAAAATATATTAAAATAGATAAATTAATAAAATATCAAAATTTAAATTATTTAATTTTATTATATTTATTATTTTAATTAATTATTTTATCATATTTAAAATATAACTATTAATAATAATCAATTATATTTAAAAACAGTAAAATTCATTCAAAGAAAACCTGTTATATATATATATATATATGAATTATAACCAATTATGTATGATTGTCAAGAAACTTTCCTCAGAAGTCCCTTGTTATGTTTGACATTGAAATGGATTTTTGTTTTCCGTGATTCTAATATTTATTTTCTTGTTTTTGAACTTTACTTCTTTATAAATATATCCTCATTTCTCTACTTAGAAATAGAAAAAAACAAATTGTAAGTAAAGAGGGAATAATATATAAAAGAAATTTCATATGAATTGATGGTGTAATTAATTGTATCACCCCTTTTAAACTTTCATTTACAAGAATCACATGCAAATAAACTGTAACTACAAACATATATAAGTACAAGCAATGAAATGTATTGTAATAAGTATAAAAGATCAATATAAATTCTATCACATTATTTATCATCTCTAAAATTACCTTTCAACCTTTATTTATTACATGGCTACTCATGATACTAAGTTGGTATATTTTATACTCAACTACTAATATTTTCTGTTCCTCCCAAATTCTAATAAAAGGGACTCAGAAAAACGTAAAATAAAGTTAAACTAAACCCTGAAATTAAAACCAGAAACTCACACAAATTGAAAGAGAGTCATCCTAAATTTTATTACGACTTCAACTTCAGCTTTGGAATTCTGCAGGTAAGATGCATGGCCTCTGTCTGCATGTGTGAGAAAAGGAAAAGGTTTACTATTCTTGCTTTTGATATATCTCAATTATATTTTAGCAAATAAGTTAACAAAATTATTGCAATATATAGCCTTAAGTATAGTTGTTAAATAATCTATTTACTTTATGAATGCAATTTTTAGTACTTAAATAGCCCTTTAGCTAAAATCACAAGAAATTCAAGTAATAGTGTCTGAAATTTCAGGCATTAAATATGTAAAATCGGTCACAAATCAATTATAGTGACCGAATCAGTGACTGAGATAGTGACCGAATCAATGACTAAATTTGTTACCGAATTTATGACTGAATCTGTGACCGTATTTGTGATCGTATTTGTGACCTAATCAGTAGCTGAATCACTTACCAAATTTGTGACTGAATTTATGACCGTATTTGTGACCGAATCAGTAACTGAATTAATAATCGAATCTGTGACCAAATAGTTATTTATGTAGTGACCGAATATGTGATTGATTTAATCGGTCACTATTTATTTATTTAATATTTTTTTAAATGATAGATGAATATTTTTATAAAACATCAAGAAATAGAAAATGATCCCCAAAATTATCATATAGATTGTTATCCACAAAATCATGAAATAGATAATCATCCACAAAAATAGATAAGATCATACAAATTACATGTTCTACAAAATAAGAATTCATTCACAATTTATAAAGTTTTAACAACTTATCATAAGAATTTATATATCATTAGGAGGCTACAAATCTATCTTCTCCATGACCATAAGCAACAACTTGTCATTTTTTTGAACCTTTTGTTGAGTGATTAACATAGTGTTAAGAAGTTCATCCCCCTCACTCCTGACTTCTTGTAATGTGTGTTTTAATTGTTGAATCTCATCTTTGAGAGCTTGAACAGACGATGAATTAGATTCATAACAAAATTGTTTCCCAATTGCTTTGTTTGACTCAGATCCAAGCCCATTTACCTTGCCTTTGTTCACTCCAGCAACTGTGCACAAAACTTTTAATTCATCAGATGGAGACGTTCTTGAAATAGATGCAGATGAGGAGGCTTGTTCCAATGCACGGGTATACTCTACCTGGAAATACCGAAATAAAAAAATAGTAAAATTATAAACAAAAAAAGAGACAAATGTTGTAAAGTTAACATATCATATTTGTTACTTACATCCATATGTGCTGATTTCTTATCAACCCATGTCTTGTCCTTCCGCTAGTGTGTTTGACGAAACAACTCTGATGGAGTGGGAGGTTTTCCATTCAACTTTGTCTAAGATAAAGTTATACATGTTTAAAATCGATAAAAAAAAACAAGTTTCTAAACTTATGTCAATATTTAATGCAATAAGTAATACATAGAACAATAATATTGAGAACAATCAAATCAATACATAGTAGTTGATTAATTTATAGAAGATCTAAGATTTATATATAAAACTAATTAGTGTAGTTAGAAACTACATTTAATATTAATAATGTCAGATCTTGAGCATTTATGTGGAACTATATACTTAACCAATGTATATCCATTAAAAAGTAACTTTAAATATGAAGAATCATTGAACCTTATTTTTAATTAAGATTTAGGAAAAAGAAACTTTACCATATTTTCTCTAAGTTGAGAAGTGCTAATAGATCCAGAAGTATGGAGCGAAACTCCAAATCCCTCACAATCTGAATCTCAATTTGCTTTTGTAGTCAAACTTTTTAATTTGAATTGTGTTGATCCCCAATGTTGGCATAATATATTCCATATATCTTCTGCAAGCCAATTTGGCTTCTTCATTTTTGTGCAAGCCTTATTTAGTGAACTTTTCAATATATTTGCACCTCTCATTTCAAAGTTCCTTCTTGCTAACTTCTGATCAGGTGGAGAAATAGTATATTTTCTCTATACACAAATAAAACAAGTGAATGTTATCTAAATTCAGGACTTAGTAATTAGTTTAAAGTTACAAAAAATATAAATACATACCATGAACTCACTAAACCACATATCTCTAGTGATTTTAGGTACCTTCTGCCATGAAGGCCATGCTTCAGTATAATGGCTTTTGAAGATATCACCAATGGCATTAGCTGCCAAGTATGAAGGCAAAAATCTGCAACAATAATAGAATTGTAAGTATAAGTTATACATACAATTTGAAGAAAACTTAACATTATTAAAATTTTAGAATTTACCCATATCCATCAAGTGCTAAAATTGGTCTGTCAAAAGTACTTTGGACATCTGATAGATTTTGATCTTCATTAGGAACAAATGTGTCAGGAGTTTGAGGGTTAGATCCTTGAAGACTTTGTGGGGAAATAATAGGTGTAGTAGAAACATGTTCTTGTACAGGTGGAATACTATTAGGCACTAATAATGGTGGTGGAATAGAACGACCAGCATGTGGTCCAACAGAAGGATCAGAACAATAATTTCCTCTGAGTCGTGGAGTGCGACCATTATGTGGTCCAACAGAAGGGGTTTCACCAGACTGATCTCCATGTGAAGTAGTACAACTAACATGATTCCTGGATTGTTGATGTCCAATTTGCGCTCCAACTAAAGAATTATCTTGTAAACGACTCTTGACATGATTCCTGGATTCTTTTTATCTGACATCTGTACATACAAAAAAAGTGTTTAGCAAATTGCAAATTTTTAATAACAAAAGATCAAGAATAACATAATTGTATATT